>JANHMN010000015.1:975066-1018773 GCA_030674055.1 Rhabdomys pumilio | reverse complement strand
TTTTTTTTTTTTTTTTTTTTTTTTTTTTTTTTTTTTTTGAGACAGGGTTTCTCTCTGTAGTCCTGGCTGTCTTGGAACTCACTCTGTAGACTAGACTGGCCTTGAACTCAGAAATCTGCCTGCCTCTGCCTCCCAAGTGCTGGGATTAAAGGTGTGCACCACCACTACCCAGCAAGGTTTACCATTGCCTTATGGAAAGTTAATTGTCTCATGTTGGAAAGACATACTTTAAAAACGGGATTAAATATTAGCAACAAAATAGTTTGCACAATTAGCCACAGAGGAAACACATCATTGAGAATCAAAAATGATCTAAAAATCAAATAAAAAATCATATCACACACAAGCTCCACAAATGAACATAATTCGCAATAAGATAATGGTCTGTCAATGAGAGAAAGTACAAGGAACCAGTGCAAGTAATGTCCCAAATGCTTGATTATTGCAACATCTCCAATGCTGCTTCTGAGATGCTGTGTATTTCATACACATTTTATGTTTCACTGAATGTTGGTTCTAAACATTATCTGTTATTATATATACTTTTCCATCACACACACACACACACACACACACACACACACACACACACACAACATGATGGAAGTGCCCATGTACCATGATGTATTTGTGGAGCTTAGAGGACAATTTACAGGAGGCAGATTTGGCAGATTTGTTTTCTTCTTCCACTATGTTGGTACTGGACATCAGAATCAGATCACTAGGTAGCCAGTCCATTTCCCACCTCACTGGCCTCCATTTCTTTAATAGTCTTGGGATGGACACCAAATATTAACAAAGTAAGTAGCCTTCCAGTACATAATTTGTAGGAATGAAAAATTCTAGAAAAGCTGAGACTAATTACTTTGAAACCTAGTAAACTTTATAATACATGAAAACTGCAGGAATAGAAATTTTCCCCAATTGTCCAGCAATCATATTTACATTAAAACAGTGCTACATTTCACTTCATGTAGAAATTTCCTAGACTCTTCTTTTTCTTTTTCATTTAGGAAGGATAAGAAGAGCAAGAGTATTAAAAATTTAATCTTAACTCATGAACCTTAGTTTACCAAAACCTTGTTTATGGTGATTCTTTGAAGTTTTCTTTCTCTCTTCCACTTCTAGGACTCTGTGAGAACAAAGAAGACTGAATGAGAGGCTAGAAAAGTGTCAGTGAGTGAAGCAGTTGATATACAAATATAAGAGCCTGAGTTTAAGTTCCAACAATCCACATAAAAATTGAAAGTGGAGTTGTAGAAAGCTTTCACATGTAGAAAGCTTTCGAATTCCCACTTCTTCTATGCAATTGGAAAAGGCAAAGATAGGAGAGTCTCTGAAAGCTTGTGGGTCAACTAGCATGACATACACAGTTACAAAGAGCAAGAGAACCTGTCTCACCCAAGGCTGTCCTCTGACAGCCACAAGCAGGCTGTGGCAAACCACATCTGCACTCACTCATGTAAGCAAGCAAGCAAGCACGCACGCACGCGCGCACACACACACACACACACACACACACACACACACACACACATACACACATACATACACACACATATACAGACACACATACACACACACACACACAAATACAAATACTCACAGATTTTTTGTTTGTTTTGTTTTTTGATTTTTTATGTTACTTGGAGAACATCCATTTTTTCATTGAGATAAAATATTCTAAACATTTTTGGTAAAACTGATCCCAGACAGAAGGGAGTGAGTCAATGGTGAAAGCCAGATGAACAGTATGTTGATACCTGCAGGTTATAATACTTTAACAGTTTTTACTGTCAATAGGCAACTGTGTCTAAAGGATTAGACCATTTCTATGTTGATCCTAATGGACCATGAGGTTGGCTCAAACCACTGATAGGTGTGTCCCAAACTAGACGTATTTTGGACATTCTGCAATTGCCTCAGGTGAAAAGGGCTGGGTTGTGCATAATTTATGAACTGATTTCCATACACTCCAGATCCACTTCTGCAGCCTCCAGGCTATCTGGGTGTTGTCTTATTTTTGACTTATTTAAATGCACCAACTTTTCCTTTCCTGGTGCTTGGTACCACCATTCTGCATAAAATATGCTTTATGAACTAAATGAAGAAAAAAAGGCCATCATAAGGGAATAAATAGTAATCATACAATGTTTAAATAATATAATATTAAAACTACAGAGTAAATAAGTGTACTTAATTTTCTTCATGGTCAAGAAAGTATTTTCTATGAATGAGAAATATTTTGTGATGCCTTGTTGGATACTTAAGAAGAATCAGTCAATTAACTAACTTATTTTAAGAAATATTTTCTAAACAGAGTAATCAATTACTAGGATGAAAAGAGTACACTGATTCATAAGAGTATATTGAGAATTAAGCCTAAGTTCATTGATAAAACTGCCAAAAATTTTGCTTTGTTGAAGAATTGATATTCAACTTGAACTCAATATTTATTGAAGAACAGAAACAGATTTTTATTTTCCCTCCTCCTTTTGTCAAGGCTCACTTAAATATAACTTTGGACTGCACTGATGTCCTAAACTCAGCTGTGTTAGAAATGTGATACATGCCAGATTTTATGCTTCTGTGTACGTTGCAGTGTGCCTAAGATAGGCAAGAGCCTGGTGAAGCTTTGGAGAATAGTAGCCTTTCTCCAAAATTTACACTTGTTGGTGTTAAGCACCTTTCTCTTCATGCTCCAAACTGCTGAAAATTCTTTGACATTAAAAGAAGGATGTTTAAAATCAATTTTGTGTTTGTGTTTGACATACTAATTTATAAGTGCTACTGAAGACTCTCAAATTCGGGAGACCCTTACTCAAGTCTCGGGAAGTTTCGAACACCCACAAACTCCAAGACACCGTACCTAGATGCAATCAGCAGAGGTTTATTAGGGAAGAGAGCTGGCAGCCAGCGTTCAAACTGCACAATCGTGCAAGAGTACAGTTTGACCCCGAGTGGTGGGCTAAGGACCTTTTTATAGTAAGGGGTAGGGAAAGTAAGGAATTTTCGTGCAGTTACACATGATTGGTTGTTTTATAAATTTTGAACTCAGCAAGCTGTAACACTGGAAAAGACCTCAGGGGCGAGGGTAACCAAAATCAGTGGAAAGTTAGTTCTTGGAACCACCCAGATGTCTTGCATCTTTCTTTTTGGCCAGGAATGTGTCTTCCTGCTTTGGGCCTACCCCACCCACAGGTGGATTTTCTTCCCTGAGGCTTGAGGAATGTATCTGGGGCAGTGAAAGGCCTGGAATCTTATATTCAGTTCTGCTTTCTTGGAACTAGTGAGCCTGTAAATATTTTATAAAATGGTCTTTATAATTTTTCACTGTACACTACCACAAGAAGCTTTGAGTTTTCCTTTTTTGTTTTTTTGTTTTTAAATTTTGTTATTACTTTAAGACTCTTTACTTTATTTGAGATATTGATATAGTAGACTGTCTAGAGTATGTGCCTTAATAAAAATTAATAAGCATATTGTTTTACTAACTAAGTAAGCTAAGAGGATAATTGTTTTAAAGAAAAGCTGTACATATTTATACAAGAGTTTCTGCTTTATTTGGGATAAAAGAATTTTTCTTATTAATTATTTTTGTTTAAATATAAAGAAATGAGTTTCACTGAGATACTTTTTTCATATAAATTTATACCTTGTTTTATTTGTTTGTTTGTTTTCATGCTTTAGTTTGAGAAAGGTCCTCATTAAGTATAACAAGCTGTCCTTGAATTTCACAGTTATACCTGCCTCTACCTTCAGAGTACTGGGATTGTTCAGTACTACACCAGAACATCACAGTACCACAGAAGAACTTCATTCTTTTTTGTTTTTTCATTTTTATTGGTTATTTTATTTGTTTACATTTTAAATGTTATCCCTCTTCCCAGTTTCCCCTCCAGAAGATGCCTATCACCTCCTACCTCCCCCTGCCTCTATAAAGGTGCTCCCCCACCCAGTCACCCACTCCTGCCTCAATGCCCTAGCATTTCCTCCCTTCTTATCTGCCCCAACTTTTTTCTTCTCTTGCTGGTTATCTTCCTTCCTATAGTAATTCTTCATTTTCCCTCTCCTTCTTTCTCTCCCTCTCTCTTTTCCTCTCCCTCCCACCCTATCTCTCTCTCTCTCTCTCTCTCTCTCTCTCTCTCTCTCTCTCTCTCTCGCTCTCCATTTATATGTTACATCCTTTTTTTATTAGATATTTTCTTTATTTACATTTGAGTGGTTGAGAAGCACCTAAAGAAATGTCCAACATCCTTAGTCATCAGGGAAATGCAACTCAAAACAACCCTGAGATTCCACTTCACACCAGTCAGAATGGCTAAGATCAAAAACTGGGGTGATAGCAGATGTTGGCAAAGATGTGGAGAAAGAGGAACTCTCCTCCATTGTTACTGGGATTGTAAATGGGTACGACCACTCTGGAAATCAGTCTGACTGTTCCTCAGAAAATTGGACATAGTACTACCTGAGGACATAGCTATACCACTCCTGGGCATATACCTAAAAGATGCTTGAATATATAACAAGGACACATGTTCCACTACGTTCATAGAAGCCTTATTTATAATAACCAAAAGCTGGAAAAAACCCAGGTGTCTTATTAAATATATTAAGAAAATCTATGTGAGAAACATCTATAGTTGAGTTTCCCACATTGTGTAGGTCTCTTGGTTTCCTTTCAAGAATTTCCCAGTTTATTTAACAATAGTTATGTGTCCTGGCAACATGATGCATATCCTTCTAGACTTGCTAAAGGCTACTGGTATTTGCATGATGCAGTTTTGTTGAATGGAATATGATAATGGACCACTTAAGAAAGAGGTATGCATTTCAATGGAATTGAACCTTGGCAACCTTCTGTGATACCTACTATTTGTACAAGTACTAAGTTTTAAGCCATTGAAATGGACATATTGGTTTTTTTAAGGCAGAGAAATTTCTTTGGTACACATTCAACCATAATGTAATCCTAAAAATCTGTAAGGTATATAAAATAGAAAATAAAATACCCTCCGTGTAGGTTGCTATATAAAACTCCATTGACTGGCTGGTTCTAACTACAGAAATTTATTTTCTCAAAATTCCAGTGGCTAGAAGTCAAAAATCAAAGTTAGGGCTTTTTATTTGTCTTTCATTTGACTACATTTGTTTGGCTTTCAGGCTTCTGTCTGTCATCTTGCTATATGGTAACTGGCTTTCTAGCTCACCTGGACAAAGAACAACCTATATGATGGCTCTTTTGGAAAAGGCATAATTCCAGAAGGATGTCTAACTTTCAAGAAGTTGCTTAACTAATTGCCTTCCATGGCCCCACTCCAAGTTATATCACATCAGAGCTGTGGCTTTATCATATGACTTTTCTTAAGTGCCAGGGAAAAACATTCAGATAAAAATATTACTAAATGATGATAGAGCTCGCAGTCAAGTTCCTCAAGACATATTGATGAGCAAAATCCCTCTGACACTTTTTTGTGTCCTACTAATTTATTCCTTTTAGTCACAATTAAGCACATGATGTACTAGCTCAAGTTCATTGAACATCCAATTGATATCACAAACTCTCATTCAGTCTGACAAATAGTATCTAATTCGGACTCATTTATATTATGTTTACAAGACTCTCAGCTAAATCAGCATCTCAGCTTTGTTTTTTTTTATTTGATTTTTGTAAGAAAGAACAAACACATTAGTAGAATTAGACACAAAGCATGGTACAGCTCTACAAAAGTATGCTACACCAAGCAAACTTCTAACCCTTTTATCTAGTTGTGTGGAGAATTTATTAAGAATACATTCCATAGATAAGTTCCCATGAGTAACCATATCAAGGATTACTAGAAATAGAGTTGGCACCAATGACTGGTCAAATTTGAGGACCATGCTATGAAAGGGAGCCCATGTCCAACAATGCATGGATGACCAGGAAACAGAGGTTGAATAGCCTAGAAATATAGGATAGAAAAATATCCATAAAATAACTCCTAATAATATTCTGCTATTCTCAAAGATCAGTCCTAGCCCAATGATTATCAGAGAGACTTGCTCTCTGATAGGAACAGATGCATAAACTGACAGCCAAACATTAGGCGGAGTCTGTGCTAGGTCCTTTGCATATAAGTTATGGTTGTTATCTTGATAGTTTTTGTAGGACTCCTAACAGTGGGTTATGGGTATCTCTGACACTTTTTCCTGCTCTTGAGATCCTCTTCCTCCTATTGAGTTCTCTCCTACCCTTGATATGAGTGTTTATATTTAGTCTTACTGCATTTTGTTATGTCATGTTCAGTTGCTATTCCTGAGAGTCCTAGTCTTTTCCAAAGGAAAACAGAAGAAGTTGACCTAGGAGAAAGGGAAGGTGTGGGAAGGATAGAGGAGTGGAGGGAGGGGAAATTGTATATTGAACTATTATATTCTAACTAGCTCATATAAAATACACACAATCCTGGTATTTTATTTACAAGCTTGTTAGCCTAGACTGAGCAGGTTTTGAGTTATTATAACTTACATCTCAGTCCCTTGTTACTTGCTGTTTCATTCCTGCTCTGATTATCCTCAGGGTCCATTTCTTCTGGCTACCTTTCATGATCCACCTGTCCTTGTAGAGACCCTTTCCTCTCTCCATTTTCTCTTCTCCATGCTCTTTCTTTCTCTCATTTTTTTCTCCGTCTTTCTCTGGGTTCCTACCTGTAACTTCAGGAAATTCAAACTCCTCCTCTCTATATTCTCCCTAGTAATTGATTGTAGCCACTTTTTATTAAACTGATGCTTATTATTTTTTAAATTAAATTAATTAAATTTTTTAATTATTCACCTTACATTTGCTCACTACCTCCTTCCAGACACCCGCTTCCACAATCCTTCCCCCACTGTCCCTTCTCTAAGTGGGTTCTCTCACACTTTAGTATTCCTCCCTCTTTGGCACTTCAAGTCTCTGCAAGGCTAGGCACTTTTCTTTCCCACTGAGGGACGACAAGGCAGCCCAGCTAGTAGAACATGTCTCACAGATAGGCAGCAGCTTTTAAGATATCTCCCATTCCAGTTTTTCGGGACCCACATAAAGGTCAAGGAAATGAGTGGGAATGTGTATGTTCTTTCATTGGTGGTTCAGACTCTGAGAACCCCAAGAGTCCAGGTTGGTTGACTCTGTTGGTCTTCCTGTGAAGTTTCTATTCCCTTTGGGACTTATAATCCTTCCTCTTTCTCTTCTATAAGAGTTCCCTATATTCATCCACTGGCTATAGGTTTCAGTATCTGTCAAAGTCAGTTGTTGGATGGAGCCTTTTAGAGAACATCAAGCTTCTTGCAAGAATAATAGAGAACAATTAATAGTGTTAGAGATTAGTGCTCACCCACAGAATGCATCTCAAGTTGGGCCAGTTATTGGTTGGCCATTCCCTCCTCTGGAGTCTCTGCTCTCTCCTCCATGTCTGCGTTAATTGTAGACAAAATAAAATTTGGGTTGAAAGCTTTGTGGTTAGGCTGGTGTCTCTATTCCTTCGTTGGGGTTTCTGTCTGGCTATAGGAGGTAGCCTCTTCAGGTTCCATATCTCCAATGTAGTGAGTCACAGCTAAGGTCACCCCCATTGATTATTTGGTACCTCCTTTATCCCAGGTCTCTGTTTAATCCTGAAGATTCCGCTCACCTCCTTATCTCTGTCAGTTGCAGATTTCCATTCTTTTCTTGGCTACTTAGCATCTCTTCTGTCCTTTCCCATATGTGATCCCAAATCTCCCTTTCCCCTCCCCATTTCCCTACATCTACACTATGGAATTAAAATTACACTATTAAAAACCAAGACATCATAAACTTTGCAGGGAAATGAATGGAACTTGAGAATAACATCCTGAGGTAACCTAGCTCAGAAACAACATTCATGGTATATATTCATTTATAAGTGGATATCTGCCATAAAATACAGATACCATGTTCCACTCTATAGACCCAAAGAAGCTAAACAAGAAGAAAGACACAAGCAAAGAAGTTTGAATCTCACTTACAAGAGGTAATAGGATAATGAATAGTTTTAAATTGGTGAATAAGGTTTGCACAACAAAGGCTATTATACATGAGAATTTGCTCATCTTTGAGCAACTGGATCTTGGAGTACAGAGTATAGCATTTGAATACATAGCAACACCAGATCAACCTCTGAAAGAAAACTGTGGTCAGAATGTATTTTATGAGAGAAGAATAAAAAATATTTTCATGCTATAATTGTCATTTTCATGAGCAATTGGAAATTTTATGTTCACTACTGTTTTATGAAATTTTTATTACTATGTTCTTATCTGAGACTGGGATAATGGTTCTGATAAAGTGCTTGAACAAAAGGCATGATGACCTGAGTAAAAATTTTAAAAAACATGGACATGATAACAAAGGCTTGCAACCCTAGTACTGCAAGGCAGAATTAGGCTTATCCTTGGGATTTACTGGCCAGCCTTCCTGGTCTACTTGGCTAGCTATGTTTCATTGAAGATCCTGACTCAAAAAATGGTGGACAATACCTAATGAGTGACACTCGAGGTAGCTTCTGTGCAAGCACGCATGCATGCATATTTACCCACACACATACAAATTTACATTGTATGAAGATATCTACTCTCTATTGTTTATACACTATTAACCTACAAATAACATGATGCTTCCAAATAGCATAATGTTACACTAAATATTCTTGTTAATAGTTTGCTTCATTGTCCTAGAATGGATATTTAGACAGTGACAGTGTCATAACATGTCCCTAGTTTTGATTGTCACCCTTCTGACACTAATTATGTAAGCTTTAATAAACATTTAAATACACACATTTAACATTAATAAACATTTAAACATTTAATAAACATTTAAATACACACACACATACACACACACATACCACACACACACACACACACACACACACACACACGCACACACACACACACACACATATATATACACATTATTGCATAACCTCAGATATGACTGAGCTGAGGAACCATTTTGGCTTTGAGGTATGAACACACTAGTAAGAGGACATATGTGAAGCCATTGCCTGCAGAGGCAACCATGGATTCTACAATCAACTACTGACAATTTGGAGGGAGATTAAATAGACTTTGAAGCTTCCTATTAAAATCATCTTCTCACAAGTCTAAATGTTTTGACAAGTCAGTAAAACAACATATCTCACACAACTCACAATCTTATCTTGAGAGAAATTACTTGGTCTAATATGGAGCCATAGAGCTTTCTATTCTTTGATATAAAGTAGTCTTCCAAAAATGTTAGCCATCTCTTTTTGTCTAAGTTTCTTCTTTCCTATTATTCAGTCAAAGGGGACTACCTTCTAACCTATAACAGTGCATCCGCCACATCTCAGACTCTAACCCACCTCATTATTTCTGAATTCTCAAAACATTTCCTGAAATTATTCCATCTATTACATTGCTGGTTTATCACAGAGGCTGTCAGTACGTGTGACTGAATAAGTTCCATAAAATTCATGTTTTTTGTTTTCTTGAATAATAGTGCAAACTCAAAGAAAAGATTAGTGACATGTAGATAAATAAAAGTATTCTATAGTAAGTGAATAAATAGATGGAATAATGAATGAGAAACCCCAAGCATATTAATTATAACAACAACAAAATGAGAATAGAGAAATTGCTCAACAATTAAGAGTGTGGCTGTTCTTGCTGAAGACCAATATTCCTTTCTCAAAACCCATGTAAAGGTGGCTCACAAGTACCTATAACTCTAGCTCCTAGAGAGCCAATATCCTTTGCCTTTCTGGGAACCCACAAATACACAACATATAGTCACACAAACCCACACACATACACACATAAAAAGTAAATCTTTTAAAAGATTTATACTTACATAAGCTGAATACACTGAGAAGGCAACAGAAAGTAAAATCACTGAAGCAAATATTTATTCTTTATTACATTTTATTAAATGTACTGGAGCTAAGCAAAACAGAAAGTGGAAATAGTGCCATAGGCAAAAATCACACAGTCTATTTGGCCTGAGGGATGTGGCCTGAGAATGCTCTCTCATCTGTTCATTTTAAGACAATATCCCCAGACTTTTCTCTTTCCTCTTGAGACTCTTTAAAAGTTCAGTAATATTTTAGGGTTTCATTGTGTTTTGAAGGTGGTTTTGAGGTTTCCTTCTTCATTATATTCAACAGATTTTATATCCTATCTGGAACCAGAGCTTAAGTTATTTCAATACCCCTAGGGTTTTAAATGGAAACAAGTTTGGCTAATTTTGACAGTTAGCCATTAAATTGTGCAGACATAAGGAAACTTAGGAACTGTGCTTTTCATTTGAATATCCGTGGCTCATTAAAGCCCTCTCCTGGTGTGTTTGTAAGTATACTGTAATATAAAAGCAGCAAATTATGTTAAATATATCATTCTCAATAAAGTTTTTTTGTCAATTGGTATACACAATTTTTAATACTGATTTAAGTAATTAAATGTGATCCCTTCTAAAGATCATTAAAATTAAACAAATTAGTAGTAAATTGTAGACAGTGTGATGCACTAAATGATGAATAGTTCACAAGAGGTGAAATTCAACAATTATCCTGGAGGAAAGTAACCTTCTGTGTCCCCAAATTCCTAAAGATTGTAATAGCCAATACACACTGAATTGACAATCTGTAGAAACAAAATATTAGTTTGCTTCTTTTAAGAGAATTTCTCATGGGTATTAATTTGAAAAACTAGTACATAAAGCCAAGACAGATGGGTAACAAAGAGTATTATTAAGCTATCCTGACACTCTGGTGTATATCCTTTTATCTGTCTGTATCAGAGTTTGCCAATCTTATGACCCAGAAAAACAAATAGAGCAACCAAAACCACGTCACTTCAAAACTTGAACATATCAACTTTATCTGAGATAGTATAAAACTATGAACAACTAAATTTTATCTCCACACATGAATGAGGAAAGAAACTAGGTTACACCATAACAAAGTATTTATAAACACAACTCTAACAACAGCTATGACAACTCTCCCTAAAATACTTAGGATGGATCTGAAACTTATGTTAAATAGAATGTATTTAGCCACTTACTGCACTGCATAAAATATAAGAATATAAAGAAAGGATGAGTGAATGAGAACAGAGGTTTAAGATTCTTGTGAGACTATAAAGAACCCCAGGGTAAGATAAGCTCTGTGTCATGACTGCAACGTAATAGGAAAATCTGCATTAAGAGTGAACAGTAGTTCTTAGGCACAGGCAACTCTAAAAGTGGCAGAATCTAAATATGTCCAACCTACAGCCCAATATTACTGTTATTGTTTGTAGCTATGTAGGATATTAGTAACGGGGAGAGAGAAAACTCATGGAAAGGCATACGAGATCTTAATATTTATAGAATTGCAATGTTCTGTGAATCTCTATTAAGTAATAGTTGTACATCAACTCTTAGTTTTCCTCTCAAACTCTAAGTTGACTTTGTCATTTAACTTCTTAGTCATTTATTATTTCTGTTCAATAGAGAAAATCATTTTTTATTATAGTACCATTATTAATTTTCCAAACTATAGAAAATATTCAAAATGGAAAAAATAATTGAAAGGAATAACTGATAGTAAATAGCATTAGCTTCAGAGATAATACAATGTACTTCTGTTTCACTAATACAAGTTCTAATCTTGCTGATAATACATAATAATACCATAATACAAAACAGTTTTACAAGGCAAAAAAAAATACAACAACAACAACAACAAAATTTTACAGTCTAGATTTATGCACTTACATAAATCTAGACTGTAAAATTCACTTAAAAAAACTATCTAAAAATATATTTTTCTATGCCTAAGGACAATCATAATCTATTTAGTTCTAATTATTAATACACAAATAGTGTCTTGTTGATAAATAATTACAATTTTATGAAGAAAAAAGATTCTGCTTCCTTATGACAAATTCCACCTGGTTCAACATGTATCTTATAATTACACAGTGGTCTTTCATATTGCATCTGCTTTTATTAGGTTCTGCCACTTTTAGGTATCTGATGTTAACTTTGCTATATTACCTGTGATATATTTTAAACAAATAAGAGATATATTTTAAGTGATAATTTTCTTTCAGCAGGGATCAAAAGAATCTTTTTAATAATGGGCTTCTATCCACAGTATATATGTTTGTTTTACTCCAGTGGTATTCTATTGAACAAAGTAGAAATTTATAAAGCCATAGTTTCTCTTTTAAAGATCATTTACCAAAATGTCAGATCTACTAAGGATTTATATTTGTAGTTAAGATACATAATTATTATTTTATATATATATATATATATATATATATATATATATATATATGATAGTTTGATTCAAAATACACAGGAACATTTACCTTGACAGTAAGTCTATTTTTTTAAAATCCTGATTACAGCCTCTTCTCCTTCCTCTCTTCATACTCCCATGCTTACATAATCTCCCCATATTGTTACCCATGCTCTTTTTATATCAAGTCCAGAAAGACTAAGCACATCCTCTTTCACTGAGAACAGACAGGCAACACACTCCAGCTAAGGGAATGGGATCCAAAGGCAGGCAACAGAATCAGTGGTTTCCCCCTAACCACTGCTTCAGTTGTTAGGGGACTCACATGAACACCAAGCAGCATGTCTGATACAAATGTGTAGGGGATCTAGGTCCACACCATGCATGCTCTTGGGTTGGTGGTTTAGTGTCTCTGAGGCTCCAAGGGCCCAGATTAGTTTACTCTGTAGTTATTGCCCTGTGTTTGATCTCTTCAGAACACTCAATCCTTCCTTGTACTCTTCCCAAAGACTCCCCAAGCTCAAGTATTGTTTGCATCTGTTTCTTTCAGCTGCTACATGAAGCCTCTCAGAAGATAGTTATGCTAGGTTCCTGTCTGCAAACAGGAGCTGGTTGGCTTTCTCCCATGGGATGGGTTTCAAGATGGGCCAGTCATTGTTTATCCATTTCCTCACTCTTTGTTCCATATTTCCCCCTGGACATCTTATAGTCAAGGCAAAGGTTGTATTGAAGATTTTGGAAGTGAGTTTGTGTCCCTCTCCCTCCACTGGAAGTCCTGTCTGGCCAGGAGGTAGCCTCTTCAGGCTCTATATACCCCATTGCTAGGAGTATCAGCTAGGGTCATCCTCACAGACTTCCAAGACTTTCCTCTGTCCCAGGTCCCCCACTTGTCTCGGTGATAACTCTACACTACCTTTTTCTGTTCTCTTTCCCAGCCTGCTCTCTTTACCACCACCCCTGTTCTCCTAATACCTAACACCCACCCCTGTTCTTCTCTGTACTCCATCTCCCACCCAGTTTCCTCTCTCCACCATCAACAGAATATAATGACAGACTACAAAATGGGAAAAGATCTTACCAACCCAATATCTGAAAGAGGGCTAATATATATATATATAATTATATATTATATAAATATATTTATAATATATAATAATTATATATATAATTATATATATTAGCCCTATTTCAGATATCTTGATATATATATCAAAAGATTAAACACCAACAAACCAAATAACTTAATTTTAAAAAACTGGAGTTAGGAGCTAAACAGATAATTTTCAACAAAGAAATCACTAATGGCCAAGAAGCACTTAAAGAAATGTTCAATGTTCTTAGTCATCAGGAAAGTGCAAATCAACATGACTCTGAGATTCCATCTTATACCTATCAGAGTGTCTAAGATTAAAACATCAAGTGACAGCACATGCTGGTGAGGATGTAGAGTAAGAGTAACATTCTCCTCCATTGGAAAGCAACAATACCAAACAACCAGAGCCGCTCAGGGTCTAAACCTCCAGCCTGGGAGCACATAGGGAGGGACACAAGACTCCAGTGGTATATGTAGGGGAGAATATATATATATATATATATATATATATATATATATATATATATCGGGCATAGGTGGGAGAGGAATTTCTTGGTCCCATAAAAAATGAACAGAGTACGAGGGGGAAAGTGAGGGTGGGGAGGGAGTAGTGGGGGGAGGTAGGTGCGGGCACTGCCTCATAGAAGCATTAGGAGGGGGTATGGGATAGGAGGTTTCTGGGTGGTGGGAGGAAGTGGGGTAAGGGGATAAAATCTGAAAGGTAAATATAATACCCAATTTAAAAAAAAAGAGATAAAAAAGGGAAAAATGGAAAAAAAAGATAAAAAAAAGAAAGAAAAAAGAAAAATGGGAGATTTAATAACACAAATGGAAGGACTTAGAAATCTAGGAGGCAGTTTATGTTAATGGAACAGCATCATAGAAACAAATCACACCCTCATAGAAGCACAAGGAAGGGGGATGGGATAAGGGGTTCCTGGGTGTGTGGGGGGGGAATGGGATAAGGGGATAGAATCTGAAATGTAAATATTATAACCAATTAAAAAAAAGAAAAAAAAAAGAAAAGTTGTTAGAACCAACATCTTAAAAATAAAATGTCAGCCCTCTAGGGAAAAAAAAAATTTTTTTCTTCTTGATACTAAAACTTGCTCTGAGAATTGTATATTGCAGAATACACAGCCTCAGTGTATCTACTCATCAAGCAAACTGAGCAGACCTGCTCAAACCTTCAATGTCCTGTAATTCTACCTGGATGCAGTGAAGACACAGCATCAGAGGTTTATCAATTTACTCTTCCTCCCACCCCTCTTCTAATATCTCAACGCCCATAATCAGCTTGAAAAAGTTAATGAAGAGTCAGCGCCCCTATTCCCTGGGCTTGGGGACTAAGGTGGTTAATATTGGGCTGTCTTTCTAGGGAAAAGTAGAGATTTTGTTGGAACAGGGAGAATTAGCTAGAATTTATTGCATAGCCAAAACCTATTGATAGAAATCTGTATAATTAGTATCAAGATGAAGTTATAATTTCTTAAATTGTACAAAATTTACTACAATTTCAAATTTAAGTTTTTCATTGGTACGAACTCCTTATTGATATAAAAGTGAGATGAATATTGTTACTGTCATAGGCATTGTGCCTGTATAACACACTTAGGAATACAAGGCTTAGACCCAATCCTTCTATAATTTTTTTTTAACTGATTTGAGATGGTTAGACTGTGAGTTAAGGACTATAGCAAATTCAGGACTTTGAGTTTATTGTTAGAGTGTTTTCTATATTTTATTTAGAAATAGCTGGGAGGAGTTAACAGACAACAGTCCAGATTGCCTCACAGGGATAGGTGGTTTTCAAAACGTCAGAAGTCCACAGAATTGACATTACAAACATTTCTATATTAATGTTCATTTTGATTAGAGACCTGTCAGTTCCTGACAGCTTCCTGTCTTGGATTCTAAGAAGAAGCTGAGCATCCTTGGAGTTACTCCAGTTGTGCAGAGACAGCCACAAGGCAAGAATTGCCTCTTTCCATCTACAGACAAATTACTGTCCAGAAAAGGACACACTTGCAGAATAGTCGACTGATTATATCTGCCTAGACAGAGTAATCAGCCCTTAATAACTCTGCAGCACTAAGGTCTGTCAGATGATTCTGGGCCAGAAGGCTGAAGACTTGATGCTCCAACGTTCTGTAGTATAGGGGCTGTCCAGGTGTTCAGCGGTCTCTATAAATTGGCTAAGTTTTAGAAGCTATGCTTTGTGATTCCCATAATTTCAGTTAACTCAATCATTCTGGATTTCTGATGGGGTTGAAGACCTATAGTCTCATAGCTAATCCTGGCTATTTACTTTGAGAGAAAAGATCTGAGTGGATGGTTTTCAGCTGACATTCATTCTAAAGCCAAGAAAAAAGCCAGGTTCAAAACTAAGTGTTTTAGTTAGGAGAGACGACAGAGGTTCTGGTTAGTGGACAAAATGATGGACTGGGTATTAGGATTATCTTGTACCTCACTGGTACAAATAGGAATAATTATGCTCTAATTGTATTTTGAGAGAAAAGTGTTATTTTAACAGGAAGGGAGATATGTAGGAGGAGCTAAGGGGGAAGGAGCACCGAGAGGAAGAGATGTATTAGGGAGAGGAGAAGATGAACGAGAGGAGAAGAAAGGTGATGAGAGAGAGAAAGAGAGGGGGAGCATGGAGGCAGATGTTCACGTGTCTCCACCAGACAAAGACAGTTTATATATCTAGGTTGGGCATTGGGTTACACTTCTGATTGAGCATTACCAAACTTATAAAGCCTTTGACTGACATTAAAAAAAATTGTATAAAAGCAAAAAGGTAAGGGGGCATGGGATAGGGGTTTTCTCTAGGAAGGGGAAATGAGGAAAGGGGATGTCATTTGAAATGTAAATAAAATATAAATAAAATAAAATAAATAAAAAATTCTACTCCATTGCTGGTAAGAGTGTAAACTTGTACAAATATTTTGAAAAACAGTCTAACATTTTTTTCAGAAAATTGAGAATAGTTCTGCTTCAAGACCCTGCTATATCACTCCTGGGAATATACTAAAAATAGGCTCCACTTTCCCACAAGAACAATTGCTGAACTATGTTCATAGTAGTTTTATTCGCAATAGTCAGAAACTGGAAACAACCTATATGTTCCTCAACAGAAGGATGAATAAAGAATATGTGGTTCATTTACACAATGGAATACTCATCAGCTATTAAAAACAAAGACATTATGACATTTGCTGGCAAATGAGTGGAACTAGTAAATATCATACTGAGTGAGGTAACTCAGACAAAATAAAGTCACACATGGTATGCACTTACTTATAAGTGGATATTAGCCATAACATGAAGTTCAGGGTAACCATGTCACAATTCACAGACCAAAAGGTAAGAAACAAGGATAGCAGAATCTCACTCAGAAAGGGCAATAAAATAGACATTGTTTTGTTTCTTATTATCAGTCTGCAATGTTTGCAGAAGCACTTGAAGCAATTTGTCACCTTCCTTGTCAACACTGCAGCAGAGACATACACAGACTATGTAATACTTCCTCACATATGAGCCTAAGTCCTGTAAGTATAAATGATCAGACAATGTTTTTCATAAAAATGGTGATTATTTGTTTATAGATTTCTTAATTTTAATATTATATATCTCATGTAGCATTATCTCTTTTTTTTTTTTTAGAAATGTGATGCTTCTTTCAACAATTTTTAAAGCTTTATTTTATTTTTAGTTATATACATATAGGTATATCTGTGTAGGGTTTATTTTATATGATTGCAGGAGCCTACAGAGGCCAGAGATATAAAATCACCTTGGAGCCAGAGTTACAGGTGGTTGTGAGCTGCCTCATGTTGATGATGGAAACTGAACTTTGATTTTCTATATGAAAAGTGAACATTCTTAGCCACTGAGCCAGCTCCTTAACAACACTTCCTTGTGAATTGTTTGGCATCCCTTTAAATCTTGTTCTCAAGGAGATTGCACAATCATCTCCTTATCTTTTGTGACTTATGACATAAACAGATGGGTAAATTGATTTTGTTATGTAAATAATTTCCAGGAGAGTTATCAGAAATAACATAGAAGCAATGACTTAAAATGTGTGACTATCTTACACCAATTTTAGGAAGATGCTTTGGAAATTCTACATTGTAAGGGTTTCCTGCACATAAAGTAGTATGGTGTCAGCTGAAAGTTAGTTGTCATAGTGAAAATTTGTAGGAGAATATGAACCCCACAAACTATTTAAATATCAAAACAAAGAGGTATTGTGCAAAACAAATGAAGAAGATAAAAATGTCATCAAAAACAAGCTTTAGTTCATTTTGAGTACATAGAAAAGGAAGGAAAGAAAAGAAGTTAGCTGAACAGAAACCAAAGAGCAAATGATACAATTACATAAAACAATGCATAAGACAAATGAGTGATCAATTGAAGAAAATCTTGACCCACTTCTAGGCTTCACTTTTAATATAATGATAAAAATAGATTTACAGAAATAGATTTTAAAGAAAGCAGAGTAAAGGGGGCTCTAATGAAAAAAGTAATCTGGTGTCAAAGTTAATATCACAGGACAACAAAAACTGTCATTGTGGAGAAGGAAGTTACTTCATGATAATAAAGGTCACCATTTATCAAATATATGATCTTCTAAATCCCCTGCATCTAATAACAGAATTCCATATTTATAAGAGGAATTGTGTATGTATTATGCATGTCAGTTTTTTCCAATGTCAGACAACAATGTGATATTTACCTCATATTCAGTGACTGTTGATTGTATACAAGTAGTACCAAGTTCACAGAAAATATCTATCCTCAAACATCAATTAATTTCACATTTTATTTTTTTGCCTCAAATCAAGTAAAAAGAATTATAGTACCCTACCAACTGTGATATTGGTTTTAAACTTAAACTCTATTATTAAATTTGTTTATAAATATATAAATATAAATAATATAAATATAAATATAAATATAAATATAAATATAAGCAATATGAGTTCTTTCTAAATGGGTACAGTATTATGTATTATAGCTTGAAAAATTCTTTCTAAACAAGTAGAAAAATAATGATATTAATAAAGTACACATAGGCATCAATAAAAGTTATAATAAGCTGACACTTTGTTAATATTTATAAATATATGTTGTGCTCCATACATATTAAGAAGTTAAATATTCATCTGCATGAATGAATGACAGTGCCACTTTTGGCTTTATACTGTAATTGGTTCCCTAATTCTCCATGCATTTCCAGTAAGCAGAATTTGGCAGAATATGGCTAATCTAAAGATCTTTGATGCTTTTATTGAATGTATGCTCTGAGAATGAAATTCCTGGAAACTGAATTGCCAGCCTCTTAAAGCAATAACAAGACAGATGGCCAGTGGTTGCATAAGGCTGTAGTTGAATATTTCTCTCAGCAACCCACTCCTAGCTAAGAGTAAGCATCTGGTCAGGATGCGTGATGCATGGAGTGGACGACAAGTATGGGAGGGGAGCCACTTGGCTGCACTGAGCTGTGGAGGTTTTATCAGAAGCTGCTCCATATGCAGCCATCCTGAGATGAGCAGAGCTCACACAGAAACTGAAAAAAGAAGCTGAAGTAAACTAGAAGCAGACATTGAACAGAGTTTTAAAAACTAAACCAGAGTTCTACATTTTTTGCTTATTGCATAATGTTTATTTCATAACATCTCCCTCCTGACCTTGTATCACATAAGGATATAGATGGTATTATTTACATGTTCCTACTCATGAAGTTGTTGTAAATGGTTTTTTTTAAAGAATTATTTATTGTTTTCCACAGACATATATTTGTAATAGCAACTATTTTATACAATACATCCTAGACAAAACAGGAACATTATAATTTTGTCAAAAATGTTTAACAATTAATGTATAATGTTTCTCTCTGTTAAATAATATATAATTATTTATGTCAATTAAGTTGATCTAAATGCTGGATCAGATTTGCTGTGAAGAAAAATATCTGCTGTTTTCTAAAGATTCATCTTGTAATCATCTTTCACAAAATGAGTGCTTAATATGTTTGGAGTCTATAGCTAGGGGTAGCTTTGTGTATGGAACATGAGAGTTACCTCTAGGATCTGAGCATTGCTTGCTGCAGAAATGTGCAGAAGAGTCTTATCTGACAGGATAGTCTCTTCTACAATGGGGATATGTATGTCATTCTGAAAGAATGTGATATGCATCTCATTTATTCTGGAGTATCTGGCAAGAGAGATGGATTACTGGAAAGGTTGTGGTGCAATTAGAAAATGTAAATATCTAAACCTCAAAATTTAGCTGCTAGAAACTTCTTCTCTAGTGTCACACTTTGAAAAAGCTGGTGGGTGAGGTTTAGATCCTCTGAACTTCACACTTCCTTATTAATGATTAATGCTCCTGTAAAAAGTGCTCATAAAAGTAACTGTTTACTTTTGCTATTCTTCTATGTGAAGACAGTTTCACCTCTATAGAGGAAGCAAGATTTAGATAGCACTTCAAAGCCAACAATAGAGACAAGCTGACAACTGCCGCTGCACTGACCTTGTACTTGCTACCTGTAGAGATTTGAGTAATTCATTTCTATTGTTTCTTTTAACTTTTTCATTCTCATCTCTGGAGTTCTGTTAGAGAAATATGAAGTGATGGAGAAAGGTTGCCATCTCAGCTGAGAGCAAGTAACTAGGTCAAACCTAAAAAAGGAAGAAAAGTCTGGAAGGAAAATGGTTTCATCTACACAGGCACATTGCTGGACAGAGGTAAGCCTGAAGGAAATTGGGGTGTCATGAGGCTATTATTGGACAGCAGTGGGGGTTCAGTTTAATGGTGGTGAGATAAACTCATAATAGAAAAATTAATATTGTGGCTAAGAAGATGGTTCAGAAAATAAAAGCCATTTTTGTTCTTTTAGAAGACTAGGGTTTGGTTCTCAACATCCACTCGGGGTGGCTCCTAGCTACCAGTAACTTTATGAGGTTTAAAACCCATTTCCATCCTTACCTACATGCATATGTACATATAAGAACACAAAGACACACATATTTCCACACAAAAATTGCAAAATAAATCATATTAATCTTGGAGAAAACATTACGATGAATTTCCCCCTTAAGATCAAATTCTGGGTGATAACAGCAAATACAATGTCATCCTGAGAAGTTAGGAAGAAAAAATTAGAAACAGCCTAAGAAACAGACCAAAATAATAATAAGGATAAGATTGCCAACCAAATAACAATATGAACAGAACAAACACAAGGATCTGAAAGTGAAGACCCAAGGAAGTTCCCTGGACTATGAATGACCTTAAAAAAGCTGACTCTTGTTCTTTTGGCTGTAATGGGCAACCTGAATTCTATGAAATAAAGTATCCCCCAAAGCTACAACCATACAAAGAATCTAAGACTGTTTTCACTGCAGAGAGCTAGAACATTGCAGATCAAGAGTTATCATCTTGGACTGTCTTTAGTCCCCTAATGTCCACATCTGTATTAGAGATAAGATCTCTTTTAAATATGAGATACAAACAATTTGGTTTTATTCTTTACAGGACGAAACTTCCACCTACCCAAAAGCCTTCAGAGCACCATGCCTCCTTTGTTTGTGGTACCTGCCTACTTGATATCCCCACCATGTATTTGATAAATTTATGAATATCTCCTGTGTCTATAAACAGTTATACAACAATTTTCATAGTCTAACCTCAATCAAGATGAGGCAAGCATGGAAGGCAGGGAGTTGGGTCCTGGAGGCTGAAGTATACATACACATTCAGTATATCTCACTGAGGACTATACAGTGGTTGAAAGTTCATTGGCTTTTCTAGCTGGAGGTGAGGTAGGTTGTCCTAAAAGCACCACATATGTGACTCTACATGATTAGTGCTGTTGAGGACAAAGGGGAATACTTTCTACCTCCATCGTGACTTAACGGGAAAGATCCTCCTTAAGATATGTGCTTGTTCTTTCATGATCTGGTATCAACGTGCTATTTATACCTTGGGATATACAAAAGAAATATACAATTATTTTGAAATTTTAATGGATTGTTGGCATCAACATAATCCCAAAATACCTTCATGCTTGCCACTGACATCTCTGTCTTGCAAGAAAACAATACATAAGTAAAGGTTTAAAGTATATGGAGAAATTTAACCTATAGCTGCACTGCTCTGCCTTCCACCATACCCACACTGAAATTCACAGTCTCACCAAACATTGTTTTCATGATAATAAACATGAAAGTGGTATATCAGTGGAATTCACAAAAGCTAATCAAATTTTTTGAAGGAAAATAAATCATCTTCTCTTCATTTTGAGAAGTACAAATCACACTGAGAAACTTTGGTAGCTATTTTCCAAAAGGAACAAACATGAACACCAAGGAATACTAATGATAATTTTCTTGTGCAGTCACTCACTAATATTTTCTTCAACAAGCCACTTAAAACAAACTCAGAACATCTTTCCTTTAGAGTAACCATAATTCCTACTTTCCTCTAGTGAAGAAAAGACCATTTTCCATGATCATATCACTACATTTGACAGTTTACATTGAAAGCATCTATCATTTCACCAGCCATTTAATTTTAGGGCAATTATCTTAATTCTATGGAGAAAATCAGTTTCACAAGTATTAAATGACTTGATTTATGCTTTCAGTAGAGGCAGAGTTGAAAGTACATGTATTTTTATTTTCTGTATTATATAAACATGTTTTAGGAAAAAGCATTAATTCAGCTTGCCACCAAAGCTTCTCCTACTCCTTTTTCCTCTGTGGCTAGCTATGGGCTTAAACACATTCTTTTCTTTTTCTTTAAAAAAAAAACATTTAAAATATTTATTTATTTTATTATGCTTTTTATTTATTTTATTATATTTTGCTTTGCCTTTTTGTATCTTGATGCACCAGATAAACATCTGGTGCCCTTAGAAGCCAGAAGAGGGTGTGGATTCACCTGGAGCTAAAGTTCCAGGCAGGTATTTTCTTATGGCTCTCAGAAACAACTACGTCTATGTCTAGTTAGTTGCTCATACTCCTGCTTAAGCATCAATTAACCTCAACTGCAGTTTTCTTACACAGTCTTACTCAAATCCTTTACTAGTGCTGATTTTTTATTTTCATTTTGTAGATCTTACTTACACATATCCTGGACTTTCCTTACTAAGATAGTTTTGTATTCAGATCATTGTAAAATACTAGAAGTCACAGACTGGGCCTATTTGTAGAAAGAACTCATTTCGTCTTAATGCAGTTCCTATATATAGGTAACAATCTATAACTGCCAAAAGAACCCAATCAAATTGCCAGGTAAGGAGAAAACAGTAATACTATACTTGAAAAATGATCAAATTGTAGAATCTGCAATTTTGTTGATGGCATAATACTTAGATTTAGATGATAGTTTGAGACTGATATCTTTGCACGGAGCCAAACATTTTCTGATATATTTACCTACTAGAAAACAATAATAAAAGTGGCAACAAATATGCCACAGAATTCTGCTAACATTCAGATTTGCATTAGAAAAATCATTATTTATGTTCTTCATAAGTGCATGTATAATTTATTTCAGTAACCTACTCACAGCTCTATCATGTGAGATGACATTTTGTGATGGCTGCATTATACTGGGTAATAGAAATCACATCTACTGAAGGTAATTTCAAATGGATCAAGCAAGACAGTATTAAGGTAATGAATGCAGAAGTAGAAGATGCAACAAGCCCGTAAATAGCTTATACTTCACCTCACACAAAGAAATGTCATAATTTTTATGGCTGTTGACTGTAAAGTTTATAAATATTCACATACAATCTGTTTTAGGCAACCAAATTAAAAAAAACCCAGATTTTTCAAATCAATAAGAAATGGTGAATCAAGAAAATGCAGTGACAGTTTAATGACAAGTGCATTTTAAATTATCATGTTGGTAAAAATAAAAGCATTTTTGATACTGTATACATTGGAATATACTGTCGGTCCTTCCTATTCATGAGATTAAGATACTGCATTTATGCTGTATCTTAAGAAATAAATATATTAATAAAATAATGTATATTTTTAATTTGTGGAAAGTATATGCAAACTGCTTTGGAATTCATCTTTATTATATGGTATAGCTATTTATAAGAAAAAGTAGATGTGGAGAAATCAATATAATAGAAATAATTCTTCATTGCTGTACAATAGCACTAGTGTTTTATATTATTCATAAAATACAAAATAGTGTTGATCAAAATAAAAAAGCCCATAACTATTTTTCTTAGGAGATGGCAACTGTTGAAATGATGGTTATTAGTCCTAGTTTATTTTATTCTATTTTATTTGAGTTTTTGAGATTATAATTATACCATTTTCTCTCTTCCCTTTTCCCATCCAAACTCTTCTACATATCACTCCTTGCCATCTTTCAAATTCATGGTCTGTTTATTTTTGTTTCTTAATTCTTGTTTATATACATAAATGTACATACATATATCTTCATAAACACAACTTGTTCAGTCTGTATAATGTTACTTGTATTTATGTTTAAGGATGACCATTTAATATTGTCTGAATGTGACATATGCATGAGTTTTATGTAGGAACAAAAATTATATGGCTCAAACTTCATTATTCCTCCCTGCTACATTTTTCCCATTAATTGATTAATTAATTAATTATTTTATTTATTCAGTTTATATCCCTATCATAGCCCATTTCTTTTCTCAGTCCCCCCATCATATGGCCCCTTCCCTTAACAGTTCACATTCACCTCTGAGAAGGGGAGGTTCTTCACCCTGGATATCAGTCCACGCTGGTACCGAAAGTCACTGCAGCATTAGTCAGTCCTCTCCCACTGAAGTCAGCCAAAGCAACTCAGTAAAGGAAACAGGATCAACAGCCAAACAACAGAGTAAAAGTAAGACCCCCAACTCCCAACTTCAGTTGTTGAGGACCCACATGAAGACAAAGCTGCATATCCTCAACATATGATGTGGTCAGGGCTACCTCTAGCACTTGCATGTTCATTGGTTGATGGTTCAATCTTTGGGGACCCTAAGTGTTCAGCTTCTTCCACAACTGGGTTTATTTTTAACCTGATTTCTTGAAAATCAATGTGGGGTAGAGGTCAACTGTGATGTTCACTTAGAAGAGACCTTGAAATACAGACATTTCCTTCTCTTCTTTTGCTTCTAGCTATGGGAATTTCCTTTGTCTCACTTCAGTATGGTATACTGCCCACTACAGACACAGAAGCACTGGTGCCAAATGACTATGAGCTGCAGACTCGAAATATATAAGCCAAAATAAACTTTTCCTTGACTTAATTGATCTTATGGTGTATTTTGTGAGCAACACAGTTATTAGACCATGCCAGATAAACTTTCATGAATCAAAGTTTTACTCAATTTTCTCTCATGAAGTAGAAATTGGAAGGTGTTCATATTAGAATTCATTAAGCCTGTGCCTTAAGTCCTGTGTGTGTGTTTGTGTGTGTGTGTGTGTGTGTGTGTGTGTGTGTGTGTGGTGTGCTTGTATGTTAATGAAAACATTATTATTGGTTATTTTATCTATTTACATTTCAAATGTTATTCTTCTTCTCAGTTTCCCTTCCGCAAACCAGTATCACCTCTCCCTGCCTCTATGAGAGTCCTCCTCCATTCACCCACCCACTCCTGCCTCAGTGGCATAGTGTTCCCCTATGCTGGATCATCAAGCCTAAGCAGGACCAAGGGACTCCCCTCCCACTGATGCCAGATAAAGCAATCCTCTGTTTCATATGCAGCTGGAGATAACATATTTTTTAAACAAAACTAGTTGTTTTAATTTTTGAGAGTATAACATAATCATATTTAATTTTATATTTCCTAAATTGTAGTCAGTTATCTGAATAATATTTCTGAACAAAATATTTTTGAACTGATTTAAAATATTTTCTGTGCATGGCATATGAGGTACTTATGGGAGATACTCTTCTAATCCTATTTCTTTTGTATTTATGATTTACAACAGTATTAATTATTAATGACAATATATTAATTCTAAATGTATATAAATCTAAACTTATGATTTATTTTCAAGCATTCTTTCTGTAATCACTTAAAATTCTATTTAAAAGGTCATGTTAAAATTTGAATTGCCAAGTCACAACAAAAATAGACATCCATATTACCATTTTTTAGTTTTTTTGGTTAATAGTAAACTAAGACTCTTTCTTTCTTTTTTCCTTTCTTTCTTTTTGTTTTTCTCATATAATACCTTTTCTGTTTTCAGGAATTAATGTCAGTATTCAAGATTAATATGACTACATTTCGACTTTGAGTGTTTAGAGATGGTTCGTTAAAATTTCTAGGTACTCCCTGCACCCACTTGAAAGCTGACAGCCATATATAACCCCAGGCCTAGAGGACCAAATGACCTCTTTTGACCTTCTCAGAAACTGCATGCTGGCTGACGCCTACATGTATATGAAGGCAACACATGCATATGCCTAAGTAGAAATAAAAATAAATAAATTAAATGTTAATGTATTTTTATTGTATTAAATATATTACCTAATAATTCACTGAGTAATAGGACAGAAAATATCTAACTTTCAAATTATAAATTATTCAAGGCTGCTCATACAACCTTACGTGTACTACAAAATAGAGCTAATAAGATTTTTTGTTATATTATCAGTAAAGGAAAATCATGTAAAAACTAATGTGACTTCCGAAAGAGAACAGGGAAATAAAAGCAACGGTCCTCATAAACTTATTTAGAAAACAAGAAAAGTATTTATTTTTAGTCATGTTAGTCATTTAACTTCTGCACTTTTACATTTTTTCTTGTTTATATTTTAAGGGTTTTTACTAGTGTATTCAAAGTATAGAAATCACCAAAGGAATAGACATATTGTCATGGGTGACAAAGTGAAGTAGCTTAGAACATTCTTTGTGTTAATCTTGGTAGCAACTCGAATGTATATAAAAACAACTAAAACACGTGACAGTGGGCAGTCTGTGCAAGACGTGAGAAACAGTTTTGGTCAGATTATTTGATGTGGGTGGCAACTTTTGGTGGCAGCTCAGGTAAAAGGACATGGGGAAGAAGGTTTGTACACTGACCACTTGCTTTTACTACTACCCAGCCACTGTGGGATTCTCTTACCAAGTTTAGAACCAGGTTCTTTAGTCTTTCGGGGCAATCTGAAGATCAGCAGCTCTACAGGTACCTTCTCTCAGTGCCATACTGAAACTATTGATGCATCAAGCCGAATGAACTGATCAACTACCAGCTTCTAGTCCTCTTCAGTGTAAAACTGGTCTTGGTCTGCCTAGACCACATTATATGAGCCAATCAACAACAACAACAGCAAAACCAACAGCAACAACAAACAAACAACACACACACAATTCAGTTCTCCTTTAAAGAACCATTACTAATGCAGATATGTAAATGCAAAATACAAGATACATAGGCTAAAGACAATAGCACATCTAATAGTTTAATCACATTTTGTTTAAAAGTAAGTCTGACATAAAAGGCAACTAGCATGTTGCCTAGAAAGGCTTGTAGCAGGAAGGGGAAAAATACTTCTTCCAGCATGTCTCCTAGAGAGCATTTCACTCACTGCTCTGTTTGGCCGCTAGCCTCTTGTCTCTCTCTTCAGCAATGGTGAGGGGGATTCCTTTCCCTTGGGGAAAATGGTTTGTTGCCCTTGCCAATAAAAAAAGTTGGAAAGCCAAATAAATAAATAAATAAATAAATAAATAAATAAATAAATAAATAAAATAAAAGGCAACTGAGTATATCCTAAGATATGAAAAGCGTATTGTTACAGATTACATGCAAATAAATTATTTCTAAAACTACCCAAATATACATGAGTTTAAGCATCATTTCATGCTTACTTCATTATTCAGCTGAACACATAAATATTATTCAAATACTTAAGGTCAAAATTTTAGTTTTTAAGAATTTTAAGGAGCTGATTATATTTCTATCCCCAGGTCCTAGTATTAACCAAGATTTTTCATCAGGTTGATTAAATAAAATTTCAAAATGTACTATTATCTTACTATTGAAAAAAAGTAGGCTTTTTTAAAAAAAGAACAGCTATTTTGCATTGATTAAAATATAAAGCAAAACTAATCTTAAAACAGTGCAGAAAGTAAAATGTGAAAAATAATTAAAGAAAACACATTCATAGATAAATAATTGGAAATGATGAAAAAGTTATTTGCTTTAAACGTTTGCTCATACATCAGCGACTTAATGGACAGGATAAATACATAAATACTGAGATTTGGGAAAAAAGTGAAATTCTAAATGCATGTCTCCATCTAATTGATAAGCTCATCTGGACATAATAAACCTCTTAGAACAGGGGATGTCACTATTAATTGCTCTTTAATAGGGCCAATAAATCACTGAATTATATTGATTACATTAGAGTCAAGAAAAATTACTAGTACCAGAAGCAACACAGAAACAAGTAGAAATGCAGTATAGAATAACCAAGAAATATTATAAAAATAGCCCAAGGACTGTGAAAGATAAAGAACACCTCTGTGGCAACGTTGTATAATCTTTCTTAATCATCAAGAATCACTCAGTAAAGACTGGCATCTCAAGTGGGCTTGATGAAACCTAACAAAATTAAAACTCGATGTTTAGAAAGGCTTCTGCCATTATTCTTTAAGCACCAAGAAAGACAACATCAGTCTCTGCCATTTTGAGGGAAACAATACAAGGAGGAATAGCACAATAAACTTCAAAGATAATTTGAAAGAGAATTTAGATTCTCAACTGAATTTTAAAAAGTAATTTAAAATGACTGAGACCCCTGAAAGTCGAGATATTTATACTTATCTTCACTAAAATATCACTGTTTAGTGCTGAGATTTGTAGTTTAAATGTAGAGCATATCTAATAAAAGGATGATTATCAAAAATAACAGTAATGATAAATAATAAAACTACAGTGAATGAGAGCCATAAAATTTGCTTTTGTTTGTTTGATATAGCAGGACTAATTTCTTAGGTAAGTAACTGCCTTAAAGTTAGATTTAAAAGTCTACTCTCTGTTGTTAAAAGTAGATGAAATCTGTGACCTTTTAGTCTTTCTTGTTCAGACTAAAATAAACACCTGCAGTTATTTTCAAAGCTCAATGAAAATAGATACAGACTCTAATGTTTCCACAACACCTGTCCATCACAAGAGGGTCATTTTCTTTTCCAAACTACACTTAATTTTATAGAATCATTATTAACTATCTCTATGTTAGTCATTTTCCTGTCTGACCATCAAAAGAAGAAAAATTCTGTGTCTACAATTGAAATCACCAAATTGCTAAGGCCTCTGACCTTGCCAAGCCCTGATGTCTTTGTCTACCATTTGTCATTTGATCTGAGCTTGTCAGCAAACAGATGTCTCTGTTAGCCTCTGGCACTCTCCAAGTCACTGTTGCTATGACATCTGACGAAGGTACAGAATGTGATGATAATGTGATTTGTAAGTCCATCCACATTAAGTGCTTGAGAGTGTAAAACAGGAGTGATCCATTCCCTACTAATTTGTTAATGCTGATCTTAAACATGCTTTTAGTTAAATGTAATTTCCTGTGCCATATATATATATATATATATATATATATATATATATATGTATATATATATATATGCTTTTCTTTAATATGGCTCTCAGGATCATTTATAGGGAGTTGATTTGTGCCTGGAAAATGCATCTCTTTGACATCTGAACTTTGAATGTTAATTTCATGCGCCAAGACAGTATATCTTCGAACAGTCTCCCATCTTTAAAGTCCAATGTGTCTAATTATCACCTGTGCCTTTCAAATATAATATATACACAGAAGATAATTTATTAGACTAACATTAGCATAGGGACTCTAATATGCATTAGTGAATTTAGAATAGTCAATAAACCTTTCAGCTTGGCCATATGAAATAGAGTGCTATACATCAAATTTGACCAGAAGCAAGTGTGATGCGGTATCCAACAGCCATTCAACATTTACTAAGCACCAAGTTTTCCAATATAGGCACCTGAGAAGTGCATATAAGTGTTCAAAAAATACTAAGCATCTTAGTCTTTTAATGCTGGGATGGTGTTTGTTTTTTCCTTTTCTTTTTGTCATTTCTTTAATTTTTCTAATAGCATTCAAAAATAAAAACTAATTACAAAAAAAGATATGTTTAAGGTAAAAATGAAGCTATACTTGCCTCTTGAAAAGACAATTGTCTTTATATGGGTATTTGAAATAACCCTGTTAACACCAGAAAACATGAGCATGAAAAAGCAACAATTTAAAATTAATACCACACGTATAGTGAATATGTTTCTTTAAAAATATAAGGGAATGCACTGAAAATGCCAAGTTTGAAAACACATAGCTCTGATATCATTTGTCTTAGTATATTTTATCCCTCAAATCACTTAAGCTCTGTCCTGATGCCATCGCTGAACATAATGTTCACGAATTATCCAACCCTATGCCTCCTCTGTAGTAACATGGTACTACAGAGTATTATTAATGGAGCCACTACTGTTATTCTGATGATAAATAATTGTTATTTTTAATTAATTGCAATGTTAATTTCAAAAATATGAAGATATATGTGCAATGAGGTCAAAAAGATTTTTTACAGTAATTTTTATAATTACAAATTTGAATCTTCAGAGATAAAATTTCTATTCTTAAACTAAACCACACTAACTCAAGGTTCCTTCCTTGTTGTGAATTAGTGTGGTACATCTTGAAATGTGTTGTAAATATTGGTCAAAGTCCTACATCACTCTTGTGACTCAAAAAGTAATGAATATAATGCTGCTATGTTAGAATGACATGAGCACTGTCCTGCCACATGCTGCATATCTCAGAATGTTTGAGTCAGTCATTATATAACTTATACTACCTAAACAGTTGTCACCAATAATTCAAGAATGACTTTAACTGACTTTAAACCAAGTTTCTAGTAACCCCCTCTCTCTTTCTCTACATGTGTGTGTGTGTGGGGGGGGTGGGTGTGTGAACACATAGACATGTTTTACTTGTGTGCATTGTATATAAATTAATGTAGTGCTCATGTCTATGTGCACAAAACATGAGTACTGTATGTCTTCTGCTACTCTTTACTTATTCCCTTGGGATAGATAGATTCTTTAACTAAACTGTAAGTCCACAGTTTTTGCTGGGCTGGTTAGGCAGCAAACTCTAAGAGTTTGCCTGTCCTTCACCTCAATGTTGGGGTTGCAGGCATGCAGACTCATTCCTGGGCTTTTATGTGCGTGTCTGGAATTCATACTCAGGTCATCATGCTATTAAAACAAGGATTGTACCCTCGAAATCATCTCCTCAGCCCCTAAGGCACACTTTTTAGAAAGAATAATTGAATAAGTATTTAACTAAAAATCAATAGCATATTTGAACCCAGCTATTTTCTGTGAACCTCTGCCTTTGCTTTCTAGAAATATAAGACTTACTTTAACTTGGAACTCTGACTCCTTAAATAAATTTATAGTATAATTATGTATATAATATATATAGTAACCCATCTTCTCTCTTTATAGTACAGTTTAAACATCTATACACAAAGTCATTAGTTGGTTTAAAATAATTTCTTTGCAGAATATTCAGTCTCACCTGACTAAAAAGTTTAATAAAATGCTTCTTTTAAGGTTCACCACAAAAACAAGTAGATTAGTGATTTCCCTGACATTATATAGCTAGAAGAAGATTATCAGCACTATGCTGACAACACAAACTATATAGCAAATGAGGCTGGAGAAAGCATATATGTATTTGTAAATTGGCATTGAAACCAGTTCAGAGTAAGTATTATTAGGTATACGTTAACCTAGTAAAGACAGAAAAGCTTGGGCTGATGATGTAGTCCCTGGTAGAACATTGATTTAGCAAATGGGAGGACTAGACTCTACCTCTAGTACTATAAGTTGAAATGCATATTTTTAAATGAAAGGGTTTGACACTCTTTAAAATCCATTGTCTTAAATTTAGTGGGATATTTTTATACCTTGTATTATATAGGCTAATTTATATGTTCTCTAAGATTGTAAAATTTAATATGTGAAATTTAGGATAAAAAAAGTTGATATGAATAGTTTAAAAATACAATATAAGTTTACATAATAATTTGATTGTATCAGAAAATGATCAATTAGTTGCATAGACTCTAATGACTCTTCAGCCAATAGCATTAAACGTGTAATTTGTGGTACTTTAGTAGTGCTCAATAAAGATGATGCCTCAGGTATAGTCATGAGGAGAAAAAAGCAGCCTCATGAAAATAAACACTGCTTAAATTAAATTAATAGTATATTCATAGTCTTCACTGTGGATACATAATGGAGGAGACTAAAGCAGATTAATACAAAATATGGCTCAAAGTAGTCTTCTTGCTATAGATGTTGTAGTTGCATATGGTATTTGATTTAACTGAAGGCAGCCCAGGGACACGAAGGTTGGTACTGATTTCATGTTTGTTATGACAACACACTTCTGAGTCCTGGAAACATGTACAGTTTTAGTGAAACAGGAATTCTATGACTCTTGAGGTAATAAGAAAAGACAAAGAAATGATGCTCAACACGGTGAGAAATATAATAGATAAACATCAGAGAAATGATTTCTACAAATCAATGTAAAGGACTCTAGGTATGCTCTTAGTGCTGATAAGGAACAAGAAGCCCATAGAAAATGATACAACAAGAATCTTAACAGATGGTAAGTCAACTTAATCAAGCAAATTAAGGGATCATATGTTAAAAATAAGAGAGTAGGTTAGTTGACAGGGACTGTAATTACATTGGATATATTTCTTTCAATAAATGTTACAGGACAGATTAACGTTAATCATTCCAACTACAATTCTAAATCTGCTTTTTAGACTTATAATTAAAATCTTAAATTATTACTGCTGGAAATTAACAATTTTAATGCAGTGCAGACATTGTAATCATCAGCATTTAGTTCTTTTCAAATGGTTTGTCTAATGCAAATTTAAACAATAGTCACCTAAGTAAGAAGTAAATACAAGTGGCATCAGCTTTGCCTGAACCGTCTGTGAGAGGCAGACAGCTCCACAGTAAGTGTCTTCACAGACAAAGAATACTCAGCTCAAAAGTGAATGGTGGAGTCTTTAAGGGAGCACCATGTACTCTCATTCAACACAATGAGGCTTTACATACAGCTTACAGAGTCTTCAAACTTACAAAAAAAAAAAAAACCCCAAAAAACAAAAAAGAAAACAATGGGGTATCCAAAATAACCTTTGTAGTGCTCTGAGCTTACTGTGTACAGTATGCTCCTCTGTGTGCCTGGGAGGACAGAGGACAGCTCCCAGCTTCCAGCTCCCAGCCCCTGGCATTCCAGCTAGTTTCTCAAAAAAGAGAGGTCAACTGACTTAATTTTCATAGCTTTTCCTTACACCATTTATTTTAGGAAAATACATTTTAATACATAGGTGTACAAAATTTGATCAGTTCTACTTGAATCATGTAGGCAGGGCAGTGTAGGCTTAGATTTTTCAAAAACTACTTTAATAAGTATTCTTAAACAGTTCATCCAACCCTCTAGCCCACCAAACAAAGGAGGGGAGAGATATGGTTAATAGGATAAGGGAGATGTAGACTTATTCAGTAACTCTTCAGGGGTGATTCCAAACTTCATTGTCAGGATTTCAGAAGTCCAGTCCAAAACATCAAACACAAATCAGTAGCAGCAGTTCAGTCCAATAGGCAAACACCTAACATGAATTATTAGCAAAGGCTAGATCCAGAAGAAACCATGAGGATCCTCTGCTGAGTTGGCATGAGTCTGCAGAAGAGAAAAGAAGCAACCAGAATACCACAAGAAGGTTTTTTGTTTGTTTGTTTGTTTGTTTGTTTGTTTGTTTTTTGCTACATTTCTCTCTATGAATTCATGACAAGCAAAGACCTGCAAAGTGTTGCAAGGAGAACCAATGCAAGAACAATATTCACTCGGTTGTATTCTACTTATATTCTTTCCAAACACCATGTCTCAAGTGTCTGACTCAGCAAAACATCCTCTCATATGTCTGCTTCAACAAAACATCCTCTTATAAGACAGAGTTCAGAAAAACATCACATGACACAACTGAGTCTCCAAAAAACCCCAGAAATTTTCACTTCAGTGTAGTGTGGATATGAAAGACTGGTCTGAAATGTTTGTGTCTAAACTTCTGCTTAGAATTCTTTGTCTTAATCTTGTTCAGTCGTTCTCTATCTTCCTAATGCTGTAATACTTTTATAAAGTTTCTCATGTTATGGTGACCACCAACCATAAAATTATTTTTGTTGTAACTTCATAATTGTAATTTTGCTATAGTTATTAATCATAATGTAAGTACCTGTGTTTTCTATAGTCTTAGGTGACTACTGTAAAAGGGTCATTCGACCCCCAAATAAATTGCAACCTACAAGTTGAATAACTGTTCTAGCTGAAACTTTTGGGTTAATAATTGAAGAAATATCACATTAAAAGTTAGGTTACAAGCAGAAATAAAGAATGATAAAAGGAAGATTGATAACAGAAGGTTTTTATATAAGCCCTCCCTATTTTTCTGTAAAAGAGGAGACTCAATTGTAAAATGAGTGAGTATATATTGCATGTGTGCAAATATAACCTGTGTATTTGTACATCTTAGACTTTAAATGAGGATTAATGATAGTTTTACTAGTAAAAATATGTTTATGGAAACACATAGACACAATAACAGGTATTTTTATTTTGCTTTGATTGTTTTACTCAGCTCAGCTCCAATAATATTTGAATATCTCTTTGGCATAGGAACATACATTTCAGGCTAGAATAATAAACTTGGGCACCATTCCATCCACAAAACCCTTGCCCTACAATCTATCAGGCCTGCAAGATATGCTGGGGCAATGGCGGCATAGATTTGTAGGAATGGCAAACCAATGTTTGGTTTAAATTGAGTCACTCACCACAAGAGGGAGCCCATGCTCTACACTGCCTGGATGGCCATGAACCAGAGATTGAACAGCCTAGAGACCTAAGATCGGTGTCTTGTTCCACTAAGCAGCAGATGGTAGAGGATGCAAAAATCCATAAGCATATATTTTATGGGGAGAAAGTCTAACTTGAGGTTTCTATTGGGTCCTTCCCCTCAAAGTTTGGGTGACTTCAAAGAAGAAGGGAAGGAAAGAGTGTAAAAGTCAGAAGATAGAAGACACCAAGAGATCATGACCAATTGAACCAACCAAGAAGGGCTCATGTGGACTCACACCATCTGGTTAAAAATCAGTCTTCATAATGAAGGTTTTCATGATTGCATTTAAATTCATTATAAAGATTTATCTGAGGATGAACAAATAATATGCCTGACACTGCCTGGAGGATGAGGAACCAGAGACTGGATAGCCTAAGAATCTAGGATGCAACCAAATACTATCAGATAAAAAATCATTAAAATGATTTCTAATGATGTTCTCCTATACTCATGGGCAAGAACTTATAATACTCATCATATAGACTTTATCCAGCAGTAGATGGAAACAGATTCAGAGATCCACAGTCAAACTAAGGCAGAGCTCGAGTTGTCCTGGGAAACATGGGGAAAAGGTATTATGTGCCAAAGGGGTCCAGCACACCACAAGAAAACCCACAGAATCAACATACCTGGGTTTATAGTGGCTCACAGAGACTGATCCCTGACAATCAGGGAGTTTGCATATGTATGACCTAGGTCCTCTGTATTTATGTTATGGTTGTGTAGCTTGGTCCTCTTATGAGACACCTAACAGTGGGAGTCTAGGCTATCTTTGAACCTTGCCTGCTTTTGAAAACCTTTTCCTATTAGGTTGCCTTCTCTAGCCTTAATATGAGAGGTAATGCCTATTCTTATTGCAACTTGATATGTGATGTGTAGTTGCTGTCTCTGGGAGGCCTGCCCTTAATTGAAGGGAAACAAGCAGTAATGCATGGGAGCAGTGGAAAGAAGGATGGTTGGGAGAGGATGAGGGAAAGGATGAGGGACAGAATATTGTGGTCAGGATGTAATATATGAGAGAAAAATGAATTTTCAAAAAGAATGAATGAGAGAGCATAAGGAAGTAGGGAAAGACTGATAGCCATGACTCAAAACAAAGAAGCAAATATGACACTATAAGAAAAAGGAGAAACCCAAAAAAAATAAGTTTTTCAATCTTACTTGCATATTGAAATGTGCCAGAAAATTGAAATTAAATGAAATTGTATGAAAACATATATAAATGTAAGGACTTTCTGGTGATCAACAAATGTTGAAATATGAAACTATTTGAAGTTCAAATTAAGACTTTAAAGCACTAATATTTTTGAGCTCATGAGTATTTCAGATAATTTTATAAGCCCCCTTTCTCATTCCTGTGTCATTAGAAATATTTATGTAGACCTAAATATGTAGGGAATATACTTCCAATGTATAAGAAATATATTTTTCTATCTCCTATAAATCATGCATTCACTTTTCATTTGCATTAAAATAGTGAAAATTGCACTCTGTTTGAAACTCACTCTAGACTTCAAAGAGGGAATATTCCTGAAACCTAAAGTGACAGAGCATAAAATAATACCATTATGTTTCCTAAAAGCACAAAACCCTTTGCATATATTATTCCTAAATTTAGGGTGGATGCTGACATATTTTTTTGCAAGCTATGGCTAGCAGTGTTAGAAACTTGATATATTCAAGAGTTACCTGAATCCACCAGTGCTGCTTTCATTAAAATATGACTACTTATATTTCTACCATAAGCATCTGAGAAAAGCATTATACCCATTTTTGCCTCTGACCAAATTGCATATCCCTGCTGAAAATAATGATGCATGATTCATGTGTTCTTATGTTGAGTTCTTGCCATTATGGAGTATATGGATCAGTCTTGCCACCTTTTGTTGGACAAGTTTGACAATCTGATAAAGAAATTCACACTACATAAACATAAGGATATTTTCATACTTTTATCAGTTGGATTATACCTTAATGTTTTTTGGGAAAAAATGTGGGCCTCAGAGATGGTTCAGCAGCTCAAAGCACTTTCTGCTCATTTAGAGGACCCAAGTATACTTCTCAGCACTCACATGCTGCTCATAAACACTCACTGTCTCCTGTTTTATGGGATCTGATTCGTTCTTTTGCCCTCCATGGACAGGAGCCATAGAAGTGGAAACATGAAAACCAACATTTACAAACATAAAATTAAAAGTAAGCTTTTAAAACATTCACTATTTTAAGATTTTGTCTGTGAACCATTTGACATTGTGTTGAAAGTATAATAATAAAAAAATCAAGTTAGTAGTTACAACAGAAAGAAGAAATCAAACACTACATAAGGAATAATACAGTTGTAGTTTATTTTTACAAAAGTAATTGGGTCAATCTTTTAGGTTTTATTTATGCTTAAAATTATTAATTATGCCTATTTAATTTTCTGCAAAAATCACAAAGGTGATATATACTTTGTATATTTGAATGTAACCTCTAACTTTCTTTCTGTAATGATTTTTTTTTATTTTTGTATGTATGGGAAAACTGAACTGAGTGTGTATTATACTTTTTATTAAGGATATAATACACTGAAATTCTAAGATATCTACATTTAATGATACTCCTTAAGATGAAAAATATATAGTACTTTTCTTTAAATGAATTTGTTATTTACAAATAAAAGTCATCTACATTTTCACATAGATTATGATGCTCTGAAAAATATACATGGTAGAATGGCTAAATTATAATAATTAATAGATTATTACTTTATGTTCTCATAACTTACTGGTGAGAATACTAGTATCTTACTAAGTTTTGAGACTGGGTATCCATGTGTAGCTTTGGCTGCATTGTAATTCACTCTGTAGATCAGGCTGACTATCTAAGAGATTTGTCTGCCTCTGCCTCCCTGATAAGATTAAAAGGTGTGTGCCTATATGCATAGCTTCACAATGCACTATTATTATTTGCTATAGCCACTGTGATGTAAAATCATCTCTGGAATTCATTGCTTCTGTCCTATGTTCTTTGATTAGGATCTTTCCAACCCCTTTTCCTACTCCATAGTAACTAACATCTGATTCTATTTATCTGTGATCTCACTATCTTCTGTGAGATACGCCTAAAAGTGGAGTCAATCATTTTATTTCATCTATAGATGGTAATTTTAAAAATTTAGCTCAATGTCTGCCAGATTAATGACAGGTTTTACTCCTTTTAAAGGCTTAATATACCATCAAGTTTCTGTAGGTCTTTTAAAATCTGTCCATGCATTGATGGGAACTTAAGGTACTTCTGTACCTTGAGTATTAGAAATCCTCAAGAGATTGTCAGGTAAGTGGACTTCAATAACAAAACTCAGCTCTGTGGCTATGATAAAGTAGGTTTGTGCAGCAGTCCTTGCATGTCAATCAAAATGTAAGAGATGGTGTTGAGTCGAGAAAGGAGACTTAATCCACGTCTATTATAAAGAGGAATAAATAGAGAACACAGAAACTCTAAGTCTGTCTTTGAAGGTATTGATACAAGGCCTAAGAAGAGGCAGAATAAGGACAGGAACAACAACTATGAATAATTTAGCAGTCATGATCAGAAAAAAGTTTCTAACCATTTCCTTATCTCTGTCCAGAAAGGTGACCTATTAGCCTGTTAATTGGATAATCACTCTGTGGATACAAAGTCATCATAAGATTATCTGCTCTGGGATCTAGCTTCTTCAATGAATATATATGCATATACACACATGCACACACACACACACACACACACACACACACACACACTATATATATATCACACACACACACACACAAAAAAAAAAAAAAAAACAAATATGTCCTGTCTAGCCTGTGTACTTTCTGTTTCTGGAATTCAAGGTGTGTAAACATTTAAGACAAGATCATAATTTTGTGACTCAGTCTTAATGCAGAACAGGACAGGAGAAGGCTTAGGGCTTACTGCTTTCTAGATCAACTCTCTTTGAGTGACTAACATGGTATATTTGTTATTTTCTGTTGCTCTGATAATGTCCCATGGCTGGAATCAACTTAAGAAAGAATGTTTATTTTAGCTTATAATTCCATTGGGCTGGAGTCTATAGTGGCAGAGGTAACACAGTAACAGGTAGGAATGGTGTCAAGTTGAGAATTCACTTACCAATCTCACACAGAAGTAGAGAAAGGGAAATGTCGAAGCCTGTATTCAGTGTCATGCTTTTTCCAGCAAGGCTCTGCATTCTAAAGGGTTCATATGTGTATATTATATGTATATGTGTACGTGTATGTGTATGTGTGTGTATGTATGTATGTATGTATGTATGTATGTATGTTAAAATAATTTAAAAAGAGCTTGCGAATTTAAGGTGGAGTAAGGGTAAAGAAAATGTTGAACACAGAAAGACAGGTGTGGAAATGATTAAAAAAAAGTGATCCTATGTGAACTTCTCAAAGTACTTTTAAATAAAATGAAAAATTTACTTATCTATAATAGCTTGTCTTAATTTTCTTAGAATGTACTTGGGTGGTAGATTTTCATTCAAAATATTAACAAACCCTGCACTTGATATTCAGGATTTTATAACTTATATGTAAAGACATTTTCATATCCATTGATATACTGATCTATTTTAAAAAGATTTTTTAAAAGAAAATAATAATACCTAATGTTATAATTTGAATTATCTCAAATGGTTACATATTTCACTGCTGTTGACATTACTATTTTTCTAGCTTTTGCCTCATATCCTTTGTCAAAATACAGTTCATTTTACTTTTGCTTTCCCAAGAGTTCTTGTCAAATAATTACTATTGATTATTTTAAGTGCTATGGCTAATTTCTCTTGGTTTGTTTTATCATTTACTCGGAAAAAATACACATATTTGTGGCATCTATTGACACTCACTTGATATTTCAATTATTAATTCTACTCCACTTTTCCTATACTCATCTAATTTCTCACTTCCCACTATAATATACTCCCACCTTTCCAAGATGGTAACCTTACTGAAGATTTCAAATAAAACATACACACTCCATGTTGCCAAATTTGTCACTGGCCTTGACTTTACATTTCTCTGAATAATCATAATTCTTATTGTTTGAAAATTACTGCTTATACATTATATTCTAGTCATTATTTCATTTCAACATCTGATACCATGTAAAATATATTTCTAATGTCATTAAAGCGTTTGGCTTTGTTAAGCCTCATTTGGTTGCTCTGAACAGAGATAAAGTCAAGCTTGCTTGGACAAATCAAGGTCTAGTCTATAGAATCGGAATTATGCTATTATACTGAACTAGGTGAGATATGGCAAGCTTCTGATGAAGTAAATTTTGAGACTGCTTCCTCATGAAATAATACTGCTCACTTCTATAGCTTTCTGCATTCTGATCTCATTTTCTTCAGCCTGCCATGATTTTTCACTTGTGTAACTGCTTTATCTTAAAATAGCCACAAAATGGTCCCCACAGATTCTGAGTTCATGTAAAGTCACACATTTACTGGAGCATCTGTGTGGTATAACTCTTCTATGCACAGACTCTTTAGAGGCAGAATGTCGGTGTTCATATCTCAGTTATGCCACTTGTCAGCTTGGTAAAATTCAACAAACTTTTTCTGTTTCAGTACTATTTACAATGAATTTTAGATCCAGCTCGTTTCTATAAGCATTAATTATTCAAATAACGTAGGACTAACTCATTCATCATATGATTAACAAGATGCTAAAGAGACAAACTCAGCAAGTGTATCATCTGTTTTGTATTAGTCTGCTTTTGCTATAACAATAACTAAGATCGTTGCCAAAAGCAATCTTTATTTTTCTTATAGAGCATACCAATTTTGCTCTGTATGGGATTTACTGACATAATCTGACTTTGAAATAGTACCTATATTTATTCTCATAGAACTAAGACTGAAGTGATGTGTCTCCTTGAGCGCGTTGCTAGGAATGAAGCAAAAGGACACAATACATCTCTTAAAGTAGTTGTGATTGATAGACCTAAAGAGTTACCATCTGGAGATTTCTTATCGAATTGAAAGCTTTTTTCCTTCACAACAACTCTCCATGGAGAATAGATATATTGGGAGGACTTTCTTGATTCCTCTAGAATAAGTTTCTTGGCCTTGGTTCTGATTGGTTGAATCCAGATTTCTGCTTACATAATATTCCTTCATGTTCTCTTTTACTCCAGATTCTGAGTTACTGTCACCACTGGTTACTGTCACCAGTGTGACTGGATAGGACCATGTCGTTGTTTTATTAATTACAACATTAGATTGGTCATTTTCCAAAAGTAAATTTATCGAAGAAATACTGTTCTGTGAATCCAGTATATTCTAGACTGTGATTTGGTTTATTGATCAGTGCTAGTCCATGGCTTTACTTGGCATGATCAAAAGTACAGAAAATACTTTAAATTCAGAAGAATAGAGAGAAAGGATGAACAATGCTGTAATTAGTACATTACATACTCATCAAAATTGTGACCTCACAATAGACATGACTGCTTGTACAAGACTGGGCTAGTCAACATTCAGTAAGGGATCTGAGCTAAATTTATTCCCTTATAGGTGAACTACTGGTCACTGATCGATTGTGAGAAAGTAGTAGTCCTTGACATTAGTGATCCATCCAAGCTACAACAAATAGTTCAAAACACAGTGTCATGTCCACAACCTTAAACTCAATAGGACAAACACAAAACAAAATTACATGAATGTAGAAAAATATTTGCATGGAAGATTAAAGTTTGGCTACAGTGTCAGGAATATATAAGAAGGCTGTAGTAAGTACAATGAGAATACAGTACATTCATGTATAAAATTGTTAAAATTTACTACTAAAATAATTTTAATAAAAAATTACAGTAAGGCTAAGCAAAGGCTACCTATGCATGGTTCTTAAACAATATATATATATATCTTAGGAGTGGTTAGGAATATATCCCTATCCTTTTCAGAAGGAAAAAAAATCTTTCTAACCATTCCTATGATATCAGACATTCAAAAAATGCTGAAATAATGATTGCTACAATATATTTATTCTGAATATATTCTGGATTATGTTGTAAAGTGGAAATAGTTGTAAGGATATTTTGTACCTTATCTTGCTCTTTGTTCTGAGTTTGTTATCATTGTCCAGCTGGTGGAATACTCACTTTAAAAACTCATTTTAGTCAGTTAAAGTTACCAGTTCCACAGACTATGCATCTGTCTCAAGCAATCATCCAGTCCAGATGCAGGCATAGGAAAAAGAATTATAAAAATATCTGTAAATTAAACCACCTTTAAGGTTGCTTCATTTTCCATGCTCTGTGTTTCCATTAGCAACAATTGGGTTCAGACCACACATGAGGTCATGCTCTTGTTTAGATTTTCCTTGTATCCCATTCTGCATTTCTAAATTTTTCATAAAGGGAAAATCACCAGGATTATATCACAAGTCTTGCTCTAAAGAATATATGTTGAAAAAAAAGACAATATGAACTAAAGCCAGGAGAAGTTTTCTGCTTCTTTCACCTGAAGAATAAAAGTAAATAGATCTTCTGTCCTGTGTGTTTATACAGTAAGTGAAAATTTTATTTTAATGTGGTTTAATGGCCAGAAACAGGTGAGTATATGCCTATGTTTTCAAGATAATACTAAAATTAAATTTTGTCTTTATCTCTAACAAAGTATGTGCCAGATATTCAAGTTATTCATCAAATGATACTCTCAACATATTATATAGCTAAAGGTTAAAGACATAAAATTATTTAAATTATAAAAATGTATAGAAGTATATATGTATATTTGTGTTCTAAAGCCAACTCTTTATAAAATTTATTTTTTAACTCCTGAAAATATTTTGCATAATGACATTGCTGTCAATTTGTTGCAAATAAATTTAATTTTATGGTGAATTTTATTGTAATACAGATATATTTACAACTATAACATATGCTTGATAAATATAGAAAATAGGAATGTTTCAGCTCAAATTAGAGAATGTATACTTAGTGTTTTAATCACTGCACACTTTTGGTTTCTGTCAATAAAGATAAGATCCCCATAAACCAATGAACATTTTTATTTTTCATTCTTTTATATTTTTTACCAGAAAATTATGTGGTTACAAATAATGAGGAAGAGGCTAGCTCAATTATTCAAGTCATTTATTTCCTATTTCCCAAGATAGGTTTTTAATCATATCAACTACTAAGCTGATCATCTAAATTTGGCAACAAATAGGCATAAATACACAGTGGAATGGGATATAGAATACTATAAGAACTTTCGATGAGAATCAAGAATAACTAGACCCAAGTCCACAAGGACTCACAAGGAGAAAAGCCCCCTCTCCAATATTTATTGGAATAGCACATTAGATAAAAAATCGTTTGTATTCCACAGTGGCCCTGCCTGTGAGAAAAGGTCACATATTATAAATGCACATGGTATGAAGCTTTCAAATAAAGCATAAATAGGTAAAGAAAACAGAAGGCTGGTTGATTAAAAGGAGCATGCTGCCTCATGTCGTCTGCTGAGATGAGCCTGCCTCTCATCTTATCTTCATATTACATTAATCTACCCTTAACTGATTTCTAATTTCATTTTGAACTGTATTTGTATTCAACTGCTGGAAAAGTTAGCTATCTAGAAAGCTGTGTTGTCTATTTTAAACCTTATTTCTCTGCATGCAGAGATTTTACATGAGAAATTTCCATCCTTATCTCCAACCCTCATTATCCAAATTATGTCTCTGACCTCCTTTCCATTTAGCTAATTAAGGAATAAAGATAACAGAATTCAGATGTTCTGATTTATCGGATTAAAAAAAAAGGAGGGTTTAAATTTTCCATCTAACTGGACCAAAACATAGTTATTTCCAACATATGTTAATTATATCTTTGTAACTGTGTACTTATGTGTATTTCTAAATCATATCTCCCTCTAATAATTTTTAAATGTAACAAATATTTAAAATATAAAAATATTGCATAGCCCAAGAATGACCATGCTCCCCTTGTTTTTTCTCAATAACTACTTAGTGAGAATCAATATTTTATTCTTCAATTAGGTTGAATTTAAATGTTAGTAGAAATTTACATAATATCATGAGTCAATACAATAGCATAAAAACCATAATTCAAATTTACCCCACAAATCAAGTTTAAGTTGTTCTTATTTTTGTAAACAGTAAATGTTATAAAATAAAGGCTTATGAAGGACACAGTGCATTACAGAGTACCAAAGAAATGTGGAGACATGGCAGTTTGAAGAAAATGCTCAGTAGCACATAGGT
>JANHMN010000015.1:950066-972566 GCA_030674055.1 Rhabdomys pumilio | reverse complement strand
CCGACAAACAGCTTATAACACTCTGTGGAGTAAAAAAAAAAAAAATCAGAAACAACCAGGTAAAGGGACATTTTTGACATTAAGAACACAATAATAGTAAACCAAGGGCACTTGTATTAAACACAATGCCTGCTACTGAACACGACAGAAACAAAGCCAGAGCAGCCTTAGGCATATATTGACTTTATTGAATTATGTAACACATAGATGAATATACAAATTTTTACAAAAGAAACAAGCTCATTTGAGAGCTTGTAAGACTCTCAAAATCCTTGCTAGTGATCTCCTTGATTATGGGATCTGCACCTGTTCTGCCAAAACATGTAATCCTTAACTGACACAGAGCTTCGCAGGATGATCCGTACATTTCTGTGTGACACACCCATCATAATACAGCGAGCAGTCAGGACTACAGAGACAGGTTCTGCTTAGACATTTAACATTTATTTTCTTTACTTTTGCTCATGACGCGCAGACTTTGTGATGGTCCTCTGTAGTTTTTTCCCTTCAGTGGTCTGATATTCTAAACAAATTATTCAGAACAGTAAGTGAAGTTCCACTTAAAACATCTGGAGATGTTTCTATTTGCCTGATTTAGCCTCCACGAAATAAAAAAATATTACACTATAGTTTCAGTAAATGACTATTGCTATCCATTGCTAATTCTATTAGCCTGTCTCAGCCCAGCCCATCCTTGCAGATGATGCTTTCTGCGCTGATGTAGTTCAAATTCCTCGATGTAAATTACATTATTGTGCTTACTCTCCTCAGTAAAGTATTTACCCACACAGGCTTTATGTTACAGTTATGCAAATTTAGTAGCAAGTCTTAGTGAATTTGAGTTTCTTGAAAGGCAGCTTCTGGATTTTGTATATTCTTATATTACTAGTAACAGATCCAACTGTCTTTCTTACAATAAAAATAGCTAAAACTTTTAAAATTTAATTACAGTGAGTTAAGATGATGATCTTTTCATAACAATATTATAAAATATAATATAATTTTATTTATTTATTTACATAATAGCCAAAGTATTATATAGCTTTCTACAATCATTACTATAAGGCAATACATTGTATACTTTTTCAAAATGGTTCACTATAAGAAAAATTATTCTTACAGATATATATTTTTATTTGTGTATGTGTGTGATCATGCCCAAGGTTGTATACATCAGGTGTATGTAGTAGTCTTTAAAAGCAAGATGAAGGTTGTAAACTCCCTGGAACTGGAGTTAAAACTGGTATGACCCACCTGATATGTGTGCTTGGAAAGGAAACCTAATCTTCAAAAGTGATAAGTGCTGTAAATTACTGACCATTTCATTAGCTATCTTTTAAAGAGGGGAAAATAAAGGCAGAAATATGGACTATTTTATGTTCTTATTTTCACAAACTTTGTATCTCTGATAGTATACTTCTCCCCTTCTGATTATTCTGATTTGTAGGAGCTCTTCAGATGAGAGAGATGTAAAATATCTTCTCAGAATTTTCCAGTTATTTTTTTCTGTTTTTTACATATCCACTACGCTATTAGTATAGTACTTTATCAAAGAGGCAGATTATTAAATGTTTTTTGCTTACAGAGTCTTATTTAAGTGTAATATTAGGGAAGACTTGAGAATTCCTAGGCAACCAGTGTTCTGGGAATTGTACCCAGAATCCCACACATTAGGGCAATAATTATTCAAAATCCAGCCAAAAATTTTAAAGTCACTTAAGTGTATGAGTATTAAATGACCATAATCTAATTATGTACTACATATGCTACTCATAAAAAAACTTGTATCTAAAACTTAAGATAAATGAAATACAATTAAATAAACATATCCATTAAAATTTAAGGAAAATGGAGAAAGTACCATAAAAGGGGGACAGAAAATAAAAGACCTGCATGCACAGTGAAGGGAAGAGTATGAATTAGTTAACAAAGATTAAACCACACTGTGGGTAACATAGACAATTACAACAGTTGAAAATAGAAGTCAATCGATTAGTATTATCCTTTTGTAGACATCAGAAACATAGCAGTAGCACTGAAAGACAATATACAAAGCAAAGTGCAGTGAAATAAGAACCATACAAAGCCACATGTTGAGACTATCACTAATGTATGCCAAGGTTTTCCTGATTTGGATAAGTCTTGTTCAGATAACCAAAGCTGTGGTAATTTTGATAGTTATGTCATGATCAGAAGACAGAACCCATGCACTCTTTGTCATCATCTGGACCTTATTCTTCTTTCTCCTCTTCTATTATGTTACCCAAGCCTTCATAGTAGCTGAATTAATATAGATGTACAGAAGGTCTAAGCATTTAACCTCTTATTCTCAGCATTTTGGGTGTCTGTTCCTACACTGCTCTCTATTGGAGAGTAGGAAAAGCTTGAGAACAGACAGGGTCTTTGGATATAAGCATCAATACTTAGAAGGCAATCTGACAACATAACATTTAAAAAAATAAGAGTATCAAGTTCTATCCTAGGGACTATGACCTCTGAGCAGTGGGCTTTTGACAAGGATTACAGTATCGAGTATAAAATTCCATCCTGTAAAACAGGCCTCAACTTCAGTCAGAAAATGGTTATTTACTCAACAACAGTTATACACTATTGCACCAATGGACATATCTTAACCTAGAAGGTCAGTAATGTAGCATGCAAAATATGCTGCTTGCTAAGAAACTTTATGTCTTTCTCTCCCATCAGCCTACAACATTTTTTATAGTGACAAACATCTGAGGAAATTTACAAACAGAGTAGTTATTTTGATGACACGTGGCATTTACTGTTGATTCAGTTGGGATTTTTCAGTTAGTGGATTATATAATCTTTTTTTTATGTGTATAATAAAGCATTTGTTGTCTTGCTTTAAAACTTCCACGAGAGCTCCCCCTCCCCTACTATCAGGTGCCTTTTTAAACATGTTTGTATCACAAAAAGTTGTGAATTGCCACTTAACAGAGGCAGAAGCTATTCTGACTCCAGAATAAAAAAGCCTTAACTCTAAATTCAACTGTACTTTACTCTGGACTAATGCTTATTTTCACAAGTGGCAATAATGCTCAAGTCCATGCTGAAAATCTATTTGCCACACCTCTTGGCATTGTGGAGAAAGGTGGTTCAGAGTTCAGACATTGAGCAACCTACGCTCCACCCGTCCAGTAAAATCAACAGTAACAAAATAAGACTTCCATATTTTGAAAATGAAAAAAATGATACTTAGTACTTCTGAAACAAGATCTAAAACATTATGCATGCAACTATTAGTTATAAGATTGAATAATATTTTAGATGGTGTAACTGTTGAAATAAATTCAATCAAATTGGATCAGATACATTTATGCAATAATATTTCATGACACTTTATACTCCAGTTGTATTCAGTGGCTTTGTTGTTATTGTTTGGGAAATATACAGTGTTTTTGTTGAGTAAATTAAAACAACTTCTGAAAATTGAAAAATATGTAAAGCAAATTTATTTTCTGAATTTCCCCAAGCTAATGTTGAATAGGTTTAAGTCATTTCAAAATAGTGCTGGCTAATCAATAATATGTTCTAATATTTTGTCATGATTATTGTTTTAGAAAATTACCACAATGATTCACTATAAAATTAGGTTCTAACTTGTTTCACTGAGTTGAACCACCAAGCATGCCTGCTAAGATACTCAAATGAAAAAAATACATGCTAGAAATATAGCTAAGTGTCTAAGTGCACTTGATTTGCAGGCTTGAAGACCTGGAAATATAGCTAAATGTGTAAGTGTACTTGATTTGCAGGCTTGAAGACCTGAGTACAGATACAATTATCCATGTAAGAAGTAAGTCATTGCCATTAAGCCTAACACTGAGGATAGATGGGGTTAAGAATAGGGAGAACAGAAAAGAATAAATGTCCTACACAAACCTAACTCTACATGTAAGTTAGTGAGAAAGTTTCAGGGGAGTCTTATAGACAAGAATCACAATGTTCTCCTGCGCTTCTACATCCCAGTGCATGAGCAATGAGCAAACAAAAACACACACATACACACACACACACACACACAAACACACACACACACACACATATATGTATATATATAAATGTAATATGTTACATATATTATAAAATGTAATATATTATTATATATTATACTAAATATTATATACTATAATAAATATGAATATATTATAAAAATAGATATATTTTAAATATATAATATAATATATAAATTTATAATGTTGTATTATAAATATAATATTTTATATGTAATATGTATATATTACATTTTATAATATATAATAATATAGTGTATATAATATATATGACTATGTTACATATATATATTCAAACATACATACATATATAGTGATTGTTTTGTGAGACACCTTACTCCAATATTAATTTCATGTTTCTTTTAAATTAAATACATCAGTAATTATTACAGAAAGAAATCAATTTCATGATTATTCTATATTTCTTTTGAATAATTAAAATTTCTCTATTCATATAAATCAATTCTTAAAGAAAAATATTGAAGGTATAATCCTTTGTGGTCCAAAAGAAGACAAAATAAATCTAACTTCTACTAGCATTCTTTATAAAATTGGAAATGAATGTTTAAAGTGTTGGGTTTCATAGTGTTTCAATTTGATATGAATATGGTCCAGAGGAATTTTGGGTAAGTGACCCATAGTATATTTTAAAAATTGATTTTAATAAGATTTTTGGTTTATTAAACAATTTTATATTCATGGATCTTGTAAATAGTACTGGTCCTGCTGAGTATAAAACCAATAAATATTAAATATTAATTATTTAAATATTATTACTGATCTTAAATGGAAGGCTTTCACATTTACCAATCAAATGGTTGTATATTATATATATATATATATATATATATATATATATATATATATATATATGATGCACGCACACACACACTAACAAACACACACTTTAAAGAAACTATACATACACACATACACACATGTATAGTTTCTTAACTCTCTCCTTTTGCCCTAAACCTACATAGGTCTGTCTCTAAGATTTTGCTCCTGTCTGGCACAGCCAGTTACAAAGGATACTAGAGAAGGGTGAAAATTTTAATTTTCTTTAGAGGTCTCTCTCTCTCTCTCTCTCTCTCTCTCTCTCTCTCTCTCTCTCTGTGTGTGTGTGTGTGTGTGTGTGTGAGAGAGAGAGAGAGAGAGAGAGAGAGAGAGAGAGAGAGAACTACTAAAGTACGTTTTAAAATCTATAAGAAAACACCATTATGATTTTATCTGTTTTCTCTAAATGTAATGGGAATTTGAGGTTTACTCAAATGAAATCTTACCTTTTCATGTGACTTCATAATTCTCTATCAGTGGCAACACAACTTACCCTGAGCAAAGGAGAATTAGTCTTTCAGTATATTGTTTTGGACTATTAACCAGTTTCAGCTAATAAGATTAGACTCTATGCCATCATTGTGTTGAGCTATAATCAGTCCATCTTAATGTCAAAGACTTTCTCCAAAAATGTTAGCTGCATTAAACAAATAGCATTTGGGCAAGAGTAAGAACACTAAGCTAGGCACACTGTGTTCTTCCCTTCATTGCAATAAGTTCACATCACAGAACTGTACAAAACTTTAGAGGCAACTTCTTTGCTGACAGCTGCTTTGGTGGCATTTGAATGTGTTCCTGGACTTAGCTTCAAAGTTTTGATTTTGGTTGTTCTCAGTTTTTGTAGTCCTACTGACTAAAAGCTAAGCATGTTTTTTAACTCTCTCCTTCTGCCTAAACTCAAATAGACAGTCTGTCTCTAAGATTTTTTTCCTGTCTGACATTGGTAGTTACAAAGGACACTAGAAATGGATAGAAATTTCAAATTACTTTAGAAGTATACCATGACATACTTATATTTAAATTATTACCTATATTTACATTACTTTTACAGACAATTGTAAAAGTATTAAATAATATGGCAACCAGAAATTTGGCTTTTAATCTTAGAACCTTCACTTCTTTGTCAGAGTCTGATATCATTCCTCCAACTAAAATAGGGCTGGATACATCACCCAAGGACTTCACTTACAGAACTATGTATATAAGTAAAATGGTTTTCAAGAAGACAGTGAGAGAAATACCTGAACAGGACACAACTCTAGCATTCCATAATTCATAACTCACAGAATTTGGGAAAGGAAGTCTCAGAACAGCATGCTGAAAGCTTGGAAAGAACCTCACCCCATGCACCTTGACATTCTGACCCAAAGCTGACAGCCAGGCCATTATGCACCTCAGTTTTGCCCCTGCCCAGAGAAGGATGCATGAGCATGAGTGGCAGTGACAGGCGCTGCAGCAATCCTGTCATCTGGCTCATTCTATACACAGGCCGTCAACATAATTCACTCTAAAGGGCTTTCTGAAAGGGACTAATGGGTTTCCTTTCTTTTCTTGTACAGTACAGAATTTAGGACAGCTTATTTTAATTTGATGACCTGAACTATGATCTAATAAGGGACAGCTGTGGCACATAAATCCCCAGGCCATTTATTGTCAATTAGAATAAATCCTAAATAAACTCCTTTCATTCTAAGTTTGACCCATTCTTGAACAGTAGGCAAAAATGACACTTAGAAAGGAAAGCGCTGGGAACTGGAAGAAAGAGCTGATGGAATGTAAATACTATGAAAGCAAAGACTCTTCAAACAAAATTAGAGAGATGAGCAGCGATAATGACATTTTGATGTCGAATAATTGCTATTGAATTTTTTTTTTTTTTGAATCATGGAAGATACCCATGGGGAGAATACAAAGGAATATCAAGCTGTCAAATAAAATGTACCATGTTATTAGAGTTCAGTTAAAAATAAATGCATATAATGTGGATAAAAGTCTTTATTCAAACACAGATTATTCATCCTAGACATACATTTCACAAGACCCAGGATGCCTACCCACAATTTTATATGCATATTCCCAATAAAGTTTCCCTAAATAATACTTATTTTTCCAGATATGATATACTCTAATGTATCATAGAGTATAATAATGGAAAACAGAATATTCAGTTTTCTTACATTAGAAACATTAATCACATCCCCCCAAAATCGATACCAACCTCCTCAATATATAGAACACAGTTTGAAAACTATGTTTCAGAACCACCGGACAAAGCGCAGCAAATGCAAATATGTAAATCCTTTTAAATTCTGGTAGCAGAGAGGATTAGAAGTGCAGAAAAGAGACAAATGGATTATTGACCTTTCTGAAAATAATTTATTATACATTCTTCCTGCATTCTTTGGTAGAAAAGGCATGGTAGGAACCATAAGAAGAAGGGAACATTGTTGTGTGGGAATGTTGTCATCAACCATAGCAATTTTTAAAGCACTCTATTCTCAATTTTATTCAATATAAAAAGATCACATTTTAGCACTGTTGGCACCAATTGTATATAAAGAGCATAATACTTGACATGGAAATGAAATATCTATGCATACCTTAGTGACAGATCACTTGATTAGCATGAATAATGCTCTACATTAAATCTAAAGAACCAAGAAAAAAAGTTTAAAAAGCAAGAATAAAGTCAGCAGATTTTCCATGATCAACAGATAAAAGAGTAGGACTCAGCTGAGTTATGGAGAAATGGCAATGTACCTTTCAAAGTGACAGTAAGGGGAGTGTGGACAAGATAAATTGTTTTACAAAAATCACGTTTGCTTCTTTTAGTACTATATCCAATAAAGAGTATTGTAGTATTGTCACTTCATAGGATGACATACTTTCAAAAACCTTCATTGTCTGCTCAGCGTTCTCTGGTTGTCTCGAGAATGGTCAAAAATTAACACTGAAGCCCATACTTTTGGAATTTCTGCTGTTTATAATTTAAAATAAAGTCAAACCAAGAGATAATACTTACAGCAGCATATATATATATATATATATATATATATATATATATATATATACTTTAAAATTACTATTGTATTGTAGCCCAACTTCAATGTGAGTAGAAAAAGACAAATAAGGATCAGAAAAGAAAGAACCTGCAGACAATTAATTGCATAGAATATCTAAGGCAGTGATTGCACTGTTGTAATGCTTATTTTACCTGAGCTAAGATTGTGGGATCATCAGTGATAATATCTTCTACTCTTTTCTGCATGTTTGAAAGCTTGCAATAAAAATAATCCATGCGATGAAACATTAAAGGAGTGTAGCTTAAAATTAATTCAATATTAACTGCTTAGACATCCATTTATTTTCCTTAAATGATTTCTGTGATAGTTTTATGCTATTTCTTACAAAATCATGGTGAGATACATATGAAGCATTCTAAAAAGAAATCTAGACACTTTCATTTAGAGTGTACATTCCATTAAAATCCCTTTTATGTTCCCTCTGCATTCTACATAGGAAATGCAAATGGTGTAAGTGAACATGGTTAGTCCTGTAGCCCTGACAACTATTACTCAAGATGTCAACAATGTACCTTGAGCACTCAACATGTGTTAGTTATGAATAACTCTCCATACCAGGAGTCTCCTCACAGGACCCATGACCTTCACATATGTACATTGTTTTCATGAAGATAAAACAATCTTAACAAAGGGCAACTCCACTGAGTGTCAGAGATGAATGAAAAAATACTGGAAAATATGTAATACTTTTTAAAAATCAGTGTACATTTCAAAACCAATGTGTACTTGGGAGCCCATTAACTATGTCAAGCTGAGTGTTAGAATAGTTAGATCTCCAGTCTGACTTGAGGGTTTTCTTTGAAGCTGAATGTGGTAATGCAAAGTTGCATCTCTGGAATCAGAGGCAAAGGACTGATACAAGTTTGACATAGAAGGAGCTACACCTATTTTTTTTTAATTATGAAATGTAGGGACAAGAAAGGAACAAAGATTGAGAAATGGCTGACGAGTGACTGGCCCAATTTAGGATCCATCCCACAGACAAGTACCAAACTATAACCCTATTACTGATGCCATGCTGTGTTTGTAGACAGGAGCCTAGCATGGCTATCCTCTGAGATACTCTACCAGCAGCTGACAGAGACAGATACAGGTACTTACAGTCAAGCATTGCACTGAGATTAGGGACCCCTATGGATGACTTAGGGGAAGAATAGAAGGAGCTGAAGGGGATGGCAACCCATAGGAAGACCAACTGTGTCAACTAAGTTCCCTTGACCCCTGAGAACTCCCAGAGAATAAGCCATCAACCAAGGAGCATACATGGGCTAGTCTGAGGCCCTCCAGAACATATGTAGCAGAGGACTGCCTTGTCTGGGCACAGTGAGAGAGATGTGCCTAATCCTGTAGAGTCTTGGAGTCCTAGTGAAAGAGGATACAGGTGGGGCACCCTTTCAAAGCAATGGGGAGAGGAATGGGGGAATGCATTTTGCGAGGGAGAACCGAGAGTGGGACAGCATTTGGGGTGTAATTAAAGTAAAATAAATAAATAATTTAAAAAGATGAAAGAAAGTTCAGGTGGAGAAAATGGAGGGGGCATAAGCCTGGAAAACGTTACTAAGCAACAGACAAAACAAGAAATTCTGTTGAGCTTTCAGAGTGTAAAGTCTACCTATAGCAGCTATGTACTGCACTTCCTATTTTAAAGCACTAGGGAAAATACTTCTCTAAGTTTATAATATAATATAATATAATATAATATAATATAATATAATATAATATAATATAATTATATCAGACACTCCTTCCCTTTCCTCTATTCTAACCTCTAAACTCTATTACACCTCTTTGTTCTCTTTCATATTCACAGCCTCTTTTTCAGTAATCATTATTATATGTATATATGTATATGACTATACATGTATATCTCAAAATTTGACCGGCTCAAGCTATATAATGTTACTTGTATGTATTTTTCAGGTCTGACCTTTTTGTATTGGATAACCCATCACTGAATTCTTCCCAAGAATGATTACATCTCCTACTTTCAGCAATTCTTAGTTACCTATAGTTATTTTTGTGTGGTAGCAGCCTTGGTCTCTCCTTTGTCCAATTTAGCATGTCTATTTTTGTCTTTAATTAATGTTTAGGCAGTTGTGCTAGTGAAAATTTATGAATATGATTTCTGACATAAGTAGAACATGCAGTGTCAGAAAACTGATTCTCTCACTCTTCTAATACCCATACCCTACAATGTTTTTTGAGCCATAGATGTTGTACTGTTCTGTCTCAGTTGGAAGTGTTTTCCATGACTCTGCATTTTGATCAGCTGCAGTTTTCCGCATAGGCTCTGTTAAAAAAGAGAAATTTCCTTGGTGGAGGGTAAGCCTACACTTGTCTGTGGGTAAAAGGACAAGTATTTACTATGTAGTTAGTGATTGTGCTAGTTTAGTAAAATAGTGATGATGTGCAGTATGTGGTGTGTGTGTGTGTGTGTGTGTGTGTGTGTGTGTGTGTGTGTGTGTATACTTATACAGACACATGTATAAAACACCAAATAGTACCCATTAGTATATGCATTTTATGTTCATCTGCCAGTTAAAAGAAAATTAATTTAAAACAAATACAAAATGCATGAAAAAATAGTAGTGATCTAATGGGGCTATTATATAATGTATACGTATATGAAAATACCTCCTGCTACTCCATAAAAATATAGAGTTTTTAATTTTCTTAATTATTAATTCATTTTTTATTAGCTTTAAAAGTAGCTTAAAGATCTTGACTCTATGATCGATAACATGGTGACTGCATCTATACTTAGCTATCATTAGATGTGTCCACAACAGATTTTTTCCTTAGTCTATAGTCTGTCACACTGGGATTTTAATGTTTGTAAAGTAATTTATGCTTCTATGAGAAAAGTAGAAGTTAGTGTTCCATTAATTTCTTACAGAATGTATTCCCCTGGTTACCTTTCTGCTTTTCCCTTTCCTGTGCTATAAATATCTCCTGTTCTATGAGGTAAATGGATTTATACCTTAGAAACTTATTGATAAAGTGTTATGTAGCCATCAACCTTGTGCGTTGAGATGGAAAGCAAGCTCTGTAATGGAATAGTGATATTGTTGTAATTCAGAGCTGGTGGCAATCTCTGGCACAAACAGTGCTCCTAACGTGCTTTTGAGGTTGTGATGTCAACCCAAGCAGAGTCCTGTCATACTGCCAGCTGTGCTTACTCACTCCTTCTCTTTACATTGCCTTGCAAAGACATGGATACAGAATGCCTTCAGCCACTCCACATTATTGCTATTGATCCAGGATGCAATGTTATTAATTTTGCTGTTAGGAATAGAAGCCACCTATAAGTTAAAAGAAAACATATCAAATGTTCTTCAATCTTTCCTTTTGTAAATGGTGTACTGAAAATTTGTACCAAGTTGAAATACTATAACTGTTTGTTTTCTCCATTTAGAATAATATTCTTTTATTTTCCAAAAAGAAAAAACAGTGAATTGTATAATTAGAACCATTATAGTCACATCTAAAGTAACATCAAAAATAATCACTTGCTGATATTTTTTAGTGATTCTAAGATGTCATTGTAGAGCCATGTGCACTACAAACTAATGCACTAGAAAAAGAATGTATTTATTTTCTCAGTAAAATTCGAACTTCATTCATGGTCCATTTGCTTTATATTGTTAATTCTTTTTGCTCTGATACACATCTCACAACTCTATGCTAGAACTAATTACTATAACTTGTAACTAAGTTTTAATTCACTATTAAAAAATAGTTTCTAATAGATTCAAAGATTTGACACATCATAAACATTTACAAAAATTACATAAATTTCATCAAAAAGACATTTCTGCAAATATGCAAAGGATTAACAAAAAAGCAATTCCTAAAGTACTCAATTTAGATTCTAACCAACAACTATATTCAAAATCATGTATGTCTTCCTAGACTGTTTATTATGAGAAACAAATGACAGAAATACATTTTTGTGAACATATATATATTTATACATATCTGAAATTACTCCTATTCTATTCTACTATACTGTATTAAAATAGTGTGTTGCTATTAATTGTTATCTTTTCTACACTTAGAAAGTTTAGTTAGTAAATTTCTCCATACTGAATTTGAATCTAATTTGTAAGATTCTAATTTATATTCTCTTCATATATTTTTTGTTAACACAATGAGGGCCACTGTGGAAGCCACCAGAAATTTAATTATACTTTTACAAAATATTTAAAATAAATACTCTCTCTTGACTCCTGATGGTAATGATTCAGTAAAGTTGGGAGTCTATAGATTGTATTTCTTGCAGAAAAATGTTACAGGCAGCACATTACTATTTAGAATACTGATATATTTATTACTGATTTTAACATGGCTTTACTCCAAAACCTCTTGAAATAATGTTAAATAAAACCATAAGACATTATAACTCACATCTCATTTTGTACTTGGAAATCACACAGAATATACTCTAATGAGAATACAGCTTGTCATTAAAAATGGCAGAGGGAAAGCAGGTTGTTTTCTAATCATTTGAATAATGATGAAGAAAGATAATGTAAAAGAAATAACTACCTTTAAGAAAAATAGATGTGTTTGATATGTCATGCTGATTCTTGCCAGATAAAATAAATATTTTTTAAAAAAGAATTTGCCCAATTAGCAATGTCTAGATAGATGGACAAGTCACACAGCAGGGAATCTACAGTACTAACAATAATCTCAGTAGACCTGCAGATTCTGACACCGAAAGCTGCCCTGACTTTGGAGCCATAACTTATTTCCTGATGCATGTAGTAGCATTGATGAATGATTTTCCATTCCTCACTTTGATGCTGTGAATAATATGTGATTGACAAAAGTACAAAATACATATACATTTTCAGATGTAATTAGTCTGTAGCTCTTGCTCTCTCATTTCTGAAGACAACTGATTATACAGTACACCATTAACAAAACCAATAAAACAAAACCAATAAACAAGACATTTAAAATTTTGAGTAAACGAAAATATGTAACTCAGTCATCTCTCTTTATGATTTCTCCAGAAATTAAAATGGTATTGCCCTGTTTTGTGTTTCAGTGACCAAAGGCATAGGCATTATGTAAGTTGATGTAATATTATAGAATCTATGTGTCTTTGCTGTTTATATGTTAAGTCTCACATAACACTGGCCCGGAACTCACAGGTTGTTTGAATATACTTGTTTGGGTAACTAAAAGGCAAGGGTTTACCGTTTTTTATATTTCCTTTCTTCTCCTACCTTTTCTCTTGTCTAATTCTGTATTAAGTACTTTTCTGTTGATGTTGTAAAATGCCATGACCGAGAAAACTTGTGCAAATGTTATCTGAGCTTACATTTCCAAAACGGACAACATAACAGAGGAGGAATCTTTTTTTTTTCCATTTTTTATTGGATATTTTATTTACTTACATTTTAAATGTTATCACCTTTCCTGCTTTCCCCTCCGGAAACCCCCTATTCTCATTTTCACTTTCCCTGCTTCTATGTGGGTGCTCACCCACTCACCTACCACTACCGTCTCCCCGCACTGGCATTCTCCTACTCTAGGGCATCAAGTCTTCACAGAACCAAGGGCCTCTTCTCCTATTGAAATCCAACAAGGCCATCCTCTGCTACATATGAGGCTGGAGCCATGGGTCTCTCGATTTGTACTCTTTGGTTGGTGGTTTATTTCCTGGGAGATCTGGGGAATCTGGTTGGTTGATATGCAGAAGGTAGAAAATAAATTGTAAGTAGCACTAGTCCTTAAGTTCTAATTACCCAAGTGGCATACTGCATTTAGCAAGGCCACACTCCTAAACCTCCACAAATTGCAAAAATGGACGACCACTTGGAGCTCCAGTGTTCAGTGATGGGCCATCACATTTTTCTCATCCAGCCTTCTTAATAATCATCAATTTTCTTGGTCCTTTCCAATAAACCTAAGAAAAAGTTACTCATAAAAGTGACAAGAGTCTTTTGATATACTATAAATGAAATGTGAATTAGCAATACAGTTTAATTGGTAAAGTGCTTATTTAGCAGGCAGGTAGCCTTGGTTATACCTCCCCATAACAAATAAATCTAGGCATGAATCCTATCAGCAAACTTGTTATACAGGAAATAGAGAGAAATTCACGTTTTTCTTTAGTTACATAACAAGTTCAAGCCCAGATACGAGATCCCGGAGTGAGAGAGAGAGAGACGTGGGCGGGGGGTGAGGGAGAAAAAGAAAGAGGGAGAGAGGGAGAGAGGAAGAGAATGAGAGAGGGAGAGGGAATAAGAGACAGAAAGACAGACAAACAGAGAAATAGAAAATTTTCAGGATTAAGGAAAATTTGCTCTTACATTTCAAATATTAGGTCATACATTATTTTAGGGTGAATTTTAGAAGAAGGATTACTTTTTAGGTGAATGCAAAAGAAACTATAACTGGTTTTAAACAGACTCAGATTTACCAATCTTCAGTGTATTAAGAATCATTTCCTTCAAAAATTATCAAAAATATATTGATCATTAAAACTATTCACATTCTCCATTTGAATGATGGTAATTCAATTTATTTGATTTCTTTTTTTAAAATGTTAAAATTGCTTGAGAAAGATGAGCAAAGATAATTAGAGAATATGGTATGTACAAATTTGTCACACACACACACACACACACACACACACGTATTTGGATTGTTACTGTCTAACTTCTTGAGTTCTTTGTAAATTTTGAATATTAGCCTCTGTCAGATGTAGTGTTGGTGAATATTCTTTTCCAATCTGTGGGCTCCCAATTTGTCCTATTAATAGTGTCCTTTGCCTTACTGAAGCTTTGTAGTTTCATCAGGTCCCATTTATTAATTTTTGACCTTAATGCCTAAGCCATTGATATTGTGTTCAGGTACTTGTCTCCTTTACCGAGTGCATAGATCGTCCACATTTTCTGTTCAGTTAGATTAAGTGTGCCTGTTTTTGTTTTTGTTTTTTTTTTTTTTTGTTTTGTTTTTTTTTGTTGTTGTTGTTTTGAGAGACAGGGTATCTCTGTGTCACCGTGGCTGTCCTGGAACTCACTCTGTTGACCAGGCTGGCCTCGAACTCAGAACTCTGCCTGCCTCTGCCTCCCAGTGTGTCTGGTTTTATATTGAGGTCTTTGATTCATAAAAGCACGGACATGAATTTCACAAGCAAATGGATGGAACTAGAAAATATCATCCTGATTGAGGTAACTCAGACCTAAAAGGACATGCATGTATTACTTATAAGTGGTTATTAGCCATAAAGTACATGTTAACAATGTTATAGTCAACAGACCCCAAAGAGTCAAATAACAAGAACACAAGAGAGGATTGTTCAATCTTTCTCAGAATGGGAAGCAAAATAGATATCACAGGTTACTGGAAGGAGAAAAATGGGTGGGAGAGGGGACATGGAAGAATCATATATAAGGAGAGCAGGGAAGAGAAAAGGGATATCACCTGGAGACCAGGGCAATGTCTAGGACATACCAGAGACCAGGGATGGGGAAATGCCCCAGAAGGTCTAAGGGGGTGACTCTAGCTGAGATTCCTAGAAGTGGGAGATATGGATACTGAAGTAGCTACTTCTATAGCCAGACAAGACTCCCAGTAGGAAGATATGACAGCAACCCACTCACAAAGCCTTCTACTCAAAATGTGCCCTGCATACAAGATGTGCTGAGACAAAGATAGAGCAGAGTCTGAGGGAAGGGCCAACAAATGACTGCCCCAAATTGAAACCCATCCCAAGGGCAAGAACAAATCTCCAACACTGTGAATGATACTCTGTTTTGCTTGCAGACAGGAACCAAGCATAACTGTCTTCTGAGAGGCCAATGGAAAGAGATGCAGAAATTCACACCCAAACAGTTGATGGAGCTCCTGGGAATCTTGTGTAAGAGTTGGGAAAAAGATTGAGGTACCCAAAGAGGACAAGGACTACACAGAAAGACCAAAAGAGTCAACTAACCTGCACCCTTGGGAGATCCCTGAGACTGGACCACGAGAGAGAGAGGAGAGAGAGAGAGAGAGAGAGAGAGAGAGAGAGAGAGAGAGAGAGAGAGAGAGAGAGAGAGAGAAACAGGATTTACTTAGTTCCCCTGCACATATGTAGCAGATGAGCAGTTTGGTCTTCATGCGGGTCCCCAAATCAACTGGAGCAGGGTCTGTCCCTGAACCTGCTGCCTACCTGCCTGTCTGTGAATACTGCACCCACAAATGGACAACCTTGTCTGGCCTGAGTAGGAGAGAATATTCTTAGTCTCAGAGCAACTTAATGACTGGGGGTGGGAGGGGAGGGTGGAGGAGGTGGTTTATGGGATGGGGAAAAGTGAGGAAGGTTAACATCCAGATGAGGCTTTCCCTTTATTAGGGGAATATAGGGAGGACTTATGAGACAGGGTACTTGGAAGAGAGGAAGGGTTGTTATTGGATTGTAAAGTGAAAAATAAATAAAATTAATAAAGATGAAAACTATTTTGTGACATGAATTCCTGAAGAATAATGTACGCAGTTCTCTAAATTTGAGATAATAAAATTATCCCCAAAGAGAACCTTAAGCAGTAATCATGTCTTTTCCTGTCAGTTAGCCATTTGCCTGCCATGTTTTTAAAGATAAATATACTACAACTACTCACCTGCATCAAATTTGAACCTTCTGGCTAATGCTTACCACAAGGCTTTACAACGGATATTCAACTCATGATTAATAGGATGGTAATTACCAAACTCCCTTATATTTTCAAAAATAAACAGATACTCAAATAAACATAAAATATAGAGCCAATTCTTGCTAAGAATGAAAAATTGTTCATTTAGGAATAACCTATAAAATCTAATAACCAATGTTAATACTAAAATGTCTTTAAGTAGCCTTATAATCATTAATCATTTCTGTTACCACTCACAAACTCCAATACATATGAGATGAATAAAGTTTAAGGGAAAAATGAAAATAACTTCGCTGACAAAGTTATAATGAACTCTGTCACTAAATTTGTGTGATACAATACTTAAAACAGTTAAAATGCATTATTTATAACCAACTAAAATCTCAAAATATCTTCTAACAGACCAGTGCATATAAGGTAGAATATTTTTATAAAAATCATCACCTAAACATATTGATTAGTCAATTATTTATCTCATTTATACTTCAATAATGTAGTTATAGATTTTCCTTATACCTATTATGTTATATTTCATATAAACATTTACTGTCTATGAAAATATACTTAGCCCACATTTATACTTTAGGACCAAATATTCCCCACAGTTTCAAATACAGTTTGTATGTATATGTATATATGAATGTTCCTGATATTTTATTTGATATAAATATAGTATCCTATGTAATAATAACAATAACAACAAGAACAATAAAAACAAATAATAATGTGCAATTTGGGATACACACAAATTCAGATTTTTGAAGATTTATTTTTATTTTATGTATATGAGTTTTGTGTGTGTGTGTGTGTGTGTGTGTGTGTGTGTGTGTGTGTCACATATACACCTTGATCCTATGTAATCCAGAAGAGTGAATCAGATTCCCTATTACTAAAGTTCCAGATGGTTGTGAAATGCCATGTATGTCCTGGAGAGGAAATCCCATTCCTCTATAAATTCAGCAAATGTTATTGACCTCTAAGTCATCTTTACAGCTCCACATTTGGATTTTTAATAAGAGTAACAAATATAAATGCTGTTGCTTTCAAAATTTCAGTGAAGATTTTATATCCTTGGTTATAGATGAGCTAACCTTGTTTCTCACATCAGTGTCTCATAAATCTCACTGAAGATCTAATTACATCAATATATTGTTGATTTTTATATAGTCTTTAGGGCTTAGACTAAAACATAACAAAATGATATTGATTTATTTCAAGCTGGGTAAACCTTCCACGACCTTGTTTCTTAAATAAGTATAATTTTTATTAGTTCTGAGTTAGTCTATTGCAGAATAAACCTTCATTTTTTCTTAAAATGTGAGTTATATTGCATAATAAAATATAACTATTTTCTAAAGGATAGATTAAGCATCTTCTTTATGTCTCCTGTTTATAAAGCTTCACCTTAGTTATTCCCTTGGACACAACCCCTGTATGAGATTTAATTCAATATAAATTTTGAGTTATTCCAAATATTTTCAAGTAATTTCAGACCCAAAAACTTCATGAATAGAGAATATTCCAGCAATAAGGCAATAAATAGCAGACAGACAAGAGAGAGAAAATCAAAATATATCAAAAATTAATAAAAAAAATTTAGTGAGTGATGTTTGAAGGTGCTGAAAATTTGAAGAGTAGTAGACAATAGCATATGTTCTTTTCCTGATGGAGAATATTGCAGATGACTAAATTAACTGAGAAAACATGCTAGTAAGCTTTCAGTCACTTCAGAAAATACTCAAGAAAATCAACCTATAAAGAGAAGATATATACTAGAGCTCACAATTATGGAGATTCTAATCTGTGATTAATTTTTCCCATGGACCTGGGACTAATGGTGAGGCACAAATCACAGTGAGATACATAGAGCAGAGCTAAGACACAAATCCCAAGGCTGGGAAGTTAAAGAGGCAGACTGACACCCTACAGTGTCCATGAAAGGTATCATGATACAGACATGAGTCTTTATTTGGCCTATCCTCTTCAAGATCAACCATTTTACATTATCTCCTAGCTAAGATTTAAATCTTTACCAGGTGGGTATGATTTGATGTCTAAGCTGTAGCTGACAGAATACAAAATATTCAAGCATGATGAAAGTATTAGATTTTTATTTTAGATTCATAACAAGAAAAAATTTTTTACATTTAAAATTTCTATATTGTTTATGATTTCTATATTTTCACACTAAACTCTTTTCTTCTTTCCTACATTTTCTGTGTGTTCTCTACAACCATAACTTATTCATATCACATGAACAAATTTAGAAGCAGAGGTATGATTCTGATACTATGTTCAGCAATGTTACAAAATGATATATGCTTAGTAGGGAAAGAATATTGTTAACATATGTTAATACGAATACAATGAATGTCTTGATGTGTGTATGTTTCATAGCTATTGAATAATTTAATTAAAATGACAAAACCCTAAACTATTCTTAAGCTACAATAAACACTTCATAGCATTGCTGGAATATAGATTTATGATTAGTTTACCTAGACAATGTCTCTCTTTTTGGAATTAAAAATGATTAGGAAAGACATATGACACTACAAGTGTGCAGTAAAAAGCCTGTCTTTCCACTCTTGTTGCTCTACTGATATGATGTCAGTACATTTACCATGGATTACATTATCTTCATTTTCCAAGGCTCATATATGATCTTTAATTTAGATGCATGTTTTTTTCCTTGAAGATGTTTTTATTTTACTAAAATAATCTATGTTTTTATTTAAAAGTCATCATATTTTTACCAGTCACTATAGACAAGAAAAATAAAAGAGACAAGCAACAGTATACAATGCAAGGAAGAGGTAATTGCTGTTTATCTATGTTCTGTTTGGTGCTCAGGAATCTGACACAATACGGTTAAGTTCAAAGGAACCTCTTCTGCTTTAACTTCTCACTGTGTTGACCAATGTAAAACCTCAAGAGACCTAAGAAAACTCCCCAGGTAAAGCCTGTTTTTCAAACAATTTTCTCAAAATAATAAACCCATGAAAATGTGAATGAAAGCCACCACAAGGGAGCAAAAAAAAAACATTAAAGATCAAGTATTGGTAAGAATTGAGAAACAAAATCCTCATATGCTAAGAGTAAGAAGGGCACATGTGTGACTCTAAATTTTAACTGCCCCAGGGCTCAACTACTCTAAGGGATACACTCAGTTAAGAGAAATGCTCAAACAAATATTTGCATATAAATGTACATTTTAATATTAGTTGTAACTCCAAAAGTGTAGAAAAATAAATGTCTTTAATCACAGTCAAAATATCATATAAATATAAAAAAGAGTAAGGTAGCAAAAATGGAATTGAGTCTACATAATGTAGTATAAGTGAACTCACACAAACTAAGCTAAGTACAAGAAACCAAACAGAAGAAGCAGGAGAGGTGATGCAATGACAGAGAAGAGGGTAGGAAAGGGATGCCTACCCTCCATGTGAAGGAACCCAGAGAGTGTGGCCCAGAAGGCTGCCCTATTGGGTTCAGAGCAGCCAAGGTTGAATATAGAATTTAGTAAGTGATAACTAGTGATTATTGGCTGGAGGTAGATTGATGAGTGGAAGTTAGGAAGTGGCTCAGGTATTGTTCTGTTTAAGGCATATTAAAATATGAACCCTGTGTGTATGTCTTTTATTTGGGAATGCTAAGCTTTGAGGCTGTAACAAACACGCTGCCAAGATTTATGAATTAAATATTTAATTCTACAACATCCATGACTGGATGTGTGTGTATTCCAGCACTCAGAAAGTAAAGAAATGAGAACTGTAAGTTTAAAGTCACCCTTTGCTCAGTTGATTGTTCAACTCCATCATCACCTGTAGAAATTCATATTTCAAACAAAAACAAGCAAAAGCCCAACAACATCGCATAAAATAATTAAAATCCTAACAAATATAGTACAACTAAGGACACTAGAAAATGATATCGCACAACTAAATCATTACTAAATTGGATTATGACTAACAGTTTTCAATGTTTCCTTTATGGTTTGAAACTGTAATATGATCACATCATTTCTTTCATCTCTTCCCACCCTCTCTCTCTTTCTTTCTCTCTCTCTCTGCGTGTGTGTGTGTTTGTGTGTGTGTATCCTCAAATACTCCTCCTTTCTCTTTTTTGTTATTTATTGTTATGTGCATAAATGTGTACACACACGTGTTCATAAATATAACACATTTATAATTGCTGCACTCAGGTAAGAACTGAAAGCCCGTTTCTGCATTCTTTTCTTCAAATTAAGCTCTAATTGTCCTCAACTCTGACATGAGGTCTAGGTCAGATCTAACTTTGCTCTGGTTCACAAATCAAAATCATTCAGAAGACAACTTTGGTGCCTGCTTGATTTCTTTCAACATGTCACTTACACATTCCCAGAGATCATTTAGATGCTTCCTATTTGCAAGCATGGTGAGTTACCTGTGATAATGAAGAATGAATTATGACTGGAGTTACAATGATTTGTGGTGTGACAGAAACCCATGACAGGATAAATAACCCAATGATATGAACTGCATTTTAAATACCACAGGGAGAGGAGGAAACTCAGTGTCCAACTCAGCAGATGTCCTAAACAGTATGTATGTTGCTCAGAGAAACTTCACAGAGAAGTACTTAATGACATGGTTCCTAGAGGACCATTTGAGAAGACAGAACCCTACACTTCCACCAACTTTCCCATTTAGAATCCAAAGGCCTTTTTCAGCTTCCTTTCTGGGTTAAATTCTGAACTGTAAGATTGTATATTGACATCCTTTACAACTGTATACTTATAAACCCAACCAGATTTCTTTCTGAGACCCCACACTAAACAAATGTGTCAAATGTAGCAGATGCTTTGACTCTAACAACTCTCCCCCACCCCACACCCAGCTTTGTGCTCCTGTAGATGACGCATGTTTGCCAATGAGAGAGAAGACATTCATATCATAGTGAAATTCTGATATCAATAGACCTTTTTGGTTTGTTTTGCATTATGTCCTATATCTCTTCCATAGATACTTGAACAACCCAAAGCTACAGGGCAAAGAATTTTTATACAGATCGTAATATTTTCATAGAACTAATGAAATTCCTATATACTACTGCTATCCTTCTTTGAATTGCTTCTGTTTCTTTTATTCATTGCAAAAATTACATGTCATGTATATCTAATTTCAGCATGTGCTCTTCAGTGACATATAAGCCAATTATTCTTACCAACTCAACATTGTTACCTCTTCTTATTTTTCCTGGCAGCTTTGCACTCTTTATGAGTGCGTTTGCTATTGATCAAAAATCTACCTCTCCCATATTCAGGAGGAAGAATTTGAGTGTAGGAGTCATTTTTTATTCCATCATGCTTCTCTTAACACATTGCACATGGTTCCTTGATCCCACTCATTCAGAGTTCACTAAATGTGAACTCTGTCACACACACACACACACACACACACACACACACACACACACATATACCAGGTGCTCTTTCTGACAGTGAATTAAACTCAACTAAATTATATCTTCTTCATAGACAGGGTAATGGACATTTTGGTCTATTGTTCATTTTGTTTTAGAAAGCATTAGTTAATATGGAGAATATCAGATCACAGAATTTCTCTTCTTTAACTCTGAAGGACTATATGTTAGATTTCAAACCTGGGACAAATGAGCAGGGAAGTGCCTATTGAACATATCAAAGCAAATACTCACTGCCATGTTTTCCCTGCATCTCTCAGTTCCCACCTGTTACAGGGTCCTTTTGCTTGGCATACCTTATCCGCTATCCTAAATTTCTCCAACCCAGAGGATTGATCTGCTCTTCTCTATGTAATCCAACCATTTTAATTACCTGCTTTCTTTATACATTTGGGTCTACTGGCTGCTGCACCTAGTTTCCTCTCT
>JANHMN010000015.1:911844-950056 GCA_030674055.1 Rhabdomys pumilio | reverse complement strand
TCTCTCTCTCTCTCTCTCTCTCTCTCTCTCTCTCTCTCTCTCTCTCTTCTCACTTTCCACTCCCCAACTCTCAATATGGCACTGCTCAGGATTATGTACACTCTGAATTCTCCAAAAGGGTCTCTGCCTCTGCTCTCCTACATATCTACAATAAACCTTTTCCTCAATCATACATAGAATCAGTCATATTTACTTTTCCTTTTTATTTCTTTATTTCTTTTTTTCATGTATATACAACTAATATTCTATACTCAGAATGAAGACTCAAAGTTTTATAATAAATCTCATCATTCAGCATATAATTTAAAAATTATAAACCTTTGTGTTTTATTATATCCCTGTCCTTCTTTCTGAGCTGCCATTTTAATTCTCCAATCAATTACTTGTGCTAATACAAGGGATGAATGAGGAGTTTGTACTACTCAGTCCTAGAGGAATTATGTTTCTTTTGCTATTGCTCAAAATTCAGATAAAAACACTAAAATGTTCCATAATGCTTTTCTTAAATAAATAAAAATACAATGCAGCCATGACTTTGATATATAAGAAAAAGATCTTATAATCTATAGTTTATGTTTAAGACACTGTAGAAAACTTTACACCTAAACTTGAATCAGCAGCTGCCTGGAAGTGATCATAGTTCTTACCTTTTACAGTTGAGATTAGAGGTATTTAATAGTCAGTGTCTTTTCTATGGTGACCTATGTCAGAGAAAGGGCTAATGAATCTATACTTCACAGGAAGTTTATCTTCCTAGAATAGTAGATTGGGGAAAACATGTTAAAGTTACACCATAGGGTGTTGAGACAGTTATTAAGCTTGTCACATGGCAGGTAGAGGCATAGAACCAGAGGATAAAAACTTAAAACTTAATTGAGTAGACACAGAAGGTGTTTTGTTAAGCAAACAGAGCAAGGCCATGCTCCCACTTAAATGCAGGGATGCTAGTCCTCTGTACCACAAAAAGGATGTATGATTGGGGACCTTTTATCAGTGTTAATGAACTATGCAAGCTAATTGTTACCCTTTCATTTCATGACTGTGACTACCAGCACATTTATGAAGAACCTGACTGTTATTTTGTCCTTGGAGTCCCTCTTATCCTCCTTCAGGGAGATCCTACTCTACTCTGTGCATGGAGATTTTTTTTCTAACTATGCTGGAAAAGTTGCCCAAAGTTTCTCTCATGCTTGAGGAAACCCAGTGCTTAGAATTAAAACAGTTTTACATGAGGAAGTTTTAGAATCTTTTATTCTTTTAGGAATTTATGAATGCATGATATGCATTCTTCTTCTCAGGCTATGATAGTGCAGATGATAACAGCAGAGAAACTAATAAGAAATTGGAGTATAAAAGTATTCCATTCTGAACTTCAGAAGACGTATTTTATTAAACTAGTATCATGATGACACCTTTTTATTCACAAGAAATGAGGGTTAAGTTGCAGCTACACTGTGATATCTGCCTTCTGCTGTCCTCTTCATCTCTGATCTCCACTTGGTGTACTTAATTCACTGTTATTTCCACATTGAAGTTAGGTGTATATAAGCAGTGAACTTAAATATTGAGATAGCTCTACTGATGAATTATATTTGTTAGGAAGAAATGCATATTTTATGTTAGTTTTCTGTTTTCCAGATAGCACAAAATAAAATAGTATAAGGTCTCCAGGTATATATAAAATTCATTTATTTCCCTGTATTTCTTCACTCTTGTTTTTTTACCATGGTATCTACAGTAATGTGATTCTTTTATTTTTTTACCCCTATCTTATTTTTCTGTAGTTCCTTGCATGGAGATAATCATGGCATTCTGAGTACATGTTTATATAAAAGCCAGTAGCAATATTTTGGAAATGTATGGACCATTTTGCAGTTGGAAACTTGCTGGGGGAGGTCACTCACTAGACCTTGGAGTTTTGTAGCCTGCCCCCACTTCCTGTACTGACAATTTGGAAAATTTGGTTTCTTTTAAAACCATATATAGGTATAAATCCCAGGTGTGGGATGTGGGCCTGCTTCAAATTGTTCATAGCAGTTGATCTGTCTTGTGCTTTAGTTGGGGGCATGATTTTGACAGCTGCAGACATTTTCTGTCGTTGTGTGATGCTTGGGATTCTGGAGACTTTTTATGGATATACAATTGCTAGATTCTCAAGAAGCAGGGTGATTTTTGGGGGGTTTTGGCTGTTTGTTGTTGGTTATGGTTTGTTAAGTAGTCGTGAATAAAGAAGAAGAAAGAAGAAATTAGATATCCTGATGTCAAAGATCAAACTATCACTAAAGAACTATATGGCCCTTATCAACAGGAAGTAGTCTAACATTGCTCCCTTTAACTTTTATTCTTTTTCCTCTCCAAGGTTGAGGAGGTGGAAAAGTATCTTTTTATTAGATATGATGTCCTATATTATATATTATTATATAATTGATATTAGTAATAAATTTTATTGTAAAATATTGTGCATTCTAAATTATCTATAAATATATAATAAATTATCAAAAAACTTTGTTGACTTAAATTGTATTCTTGCACAGGAAAGGACATAGTGTGTAAAAGAATTTTAAATTTAATATTTAGTTTTACTAGTGAAAGAAAGTAGCTCTCTGTCTTTTGAAGAACACTTTATAAACTAGCCTGGGCTGTCAATAAAATATCCTCAGTCTTCCTTTCCTCTGAGAATAAGCATTCTTCTAGTACATTCTCATTCTTTCTTTAAGTGGATGACTTGCTATCCTCAAATTATCCTACTTCTAGAATATGAAATACTTGAAATGAAAAATGCAAAACTTCATATCTTTTCAGTCCATTGTAATACCCTCATAATAAAAATTCTTTGTTGTAACATGAATGTTCCTACTATGAGACTGAGGAAATCTGCAAGGGACTGTGCTCATGCAGCCAGAAAAGACTCTCAACCTGCACAATAACTGACATGCTGTCAAGAGGATGAAAACACTACTCACTTTCAGAAACCAGTTATCTTCTTATTAAACCTCAGTTAGGGACTTTTTTTTCCTTTTTTTTTTCCCTGAAGCTTTGCTGGATCAAATTTCTACCTTTAGGATATACTGAAACTTTGCACCTGACCTACCTTCCATTTTAGTAGAATGGTAGTGTAATAACATTTGGACAATGACATTTGGACTATATCAAATAGATATTTTTATTTTGAACCCATTAAATCAATATGATGAAACATTTTATTCAGTTTGAAGTACATTTTCTTAGAATGAATTTTAATGTCATCAACTGTAATATTAGAGCTGATATTACTACTAGTGATGGAATGGAGGTAAAGATAAAGAATAATTTAAAGTATTTCATATGATTAATATACAGTTGTGTCTGTGTGCCACCGAATGTTTTAACAACCAACTTCCTAACTCAATAATTTTAACTCTTGTTCATCTGAAATATCATTCTAGTGTGGTCATTATTAGTATCACACTTAACAGATAAGGAAAAAGAGATGAAGAAAGACGATTGCATTACTTAGGAAATATTCAACCAAATATTTTGCAACACTGAAGAAATTTGTTAGGTAATGAATAATCAAATGTCTAGAGAAAAAGTCAAAGGCAAAGCTAAAGGAGAAAGCAGAACATGGCTCTGTGTGGAGGAGGTTAAGAGGGGCCCAATGATCCTCTGCAAAGCATCTCTGGCCACAAAAGAAAATTGAATCAACTAATAAACTACTCAAAAAACTCAAACACATTTCTCTATTTTAGAAGAGGAATTTACTAAATATAGCCTTTCACAAATAGTGTCTTATTCAAACTTATTCAAACCTTGAAATATATTACTAAGTAGAAGAGGAAAATAAAGTTTACTCTTACCAATTTCTGAGTGGCTCTATTATTAGGGTACAAGTGGATCCAATCATGTTTGGTCTGAGGTTATATTGTATTCCAGTAGCTTATCTTGTACTCCATATGGAGTCCAGGAGAATATGCATGTAGAGTGACAGTCTTACGTATTGACACCATACTGTGGACTATATTTTATAGCAATGTGTTATCCATATAATTAGAACATGCACATTTTTCTAATAATATAAAAAGTAGATCTGTTATATATTAATTAGACAGATACTAATGAAAGCATTTGCTGTTAGCGTGTATCTGCTGTTTGCCTGAATGATGCTTAATGAACAATGTGATTCATTGTGCAAATTCAAATGCTATGAAAATGAAGTATTCAAATTGAGATTGCTAATAGCTGCTATTAAAATGTCTTACTTATCTCTTATTGTAGATCAATTGTTGTGGCAAGGGTTCTTTTTATTTAATTTATAATAATTACTACTAATATGTATATTGAAGAGTTACTGGCTGAGTCTAGTAAGTTTTTCAAAAGACTGGTAATTTATATATATTGTATACTGGAAGAAAAACCTCATATCACCAAAACATTGTTGTAGAACAAAGATTTTGCATTTGGCTGTGTACTCCTTATTTGCCTATGAATCAGAGAAATACACACATCAAATGCATGTTTAATTATATAGTTTTGAAATTTTTTACACAGATCCTTGCTAGTTGAAGAGCCATCGGTGACTGAAGGCATGAATGTAAACATACCTACTTTAGAAAACAATATTTGTTGAAGAAGAAAAGAGAGCTAAAACTAGGTACTCAGAAAGCCATGGTGAGAGTTTGAAGAATTCTAACAAAGACATGAGATTAGTATAAAGGAAGTTAAGAAGCACAAGTCTGGTAAGTAAAGTATAAATACACTGCTCTTTGAAGGACAGACGTGTATGTACAATCAAAAAGGAATTATTATAACAGTTCCCCTGAAGAGTATTTTTAAAGTGTCTAAAAAATTGAAGACTTGAAATGCACATAAACACACACACACACTGGTACCCTGAACACAGGAACACACATAAATACACAAATAGACATACATATGTGTGTCTTTACTAGCAAATTAATTATTCTCTTGGAGACACTAGAATATAGCATGTGGAAAGGAGTAATCTAGCCAATAAATTCTATTGTAAGATTGTGTCAGATAGTCTTACTGACTGAGTATAAAATATTTATTACATAAATTTGTTTACCACTTATACACTTAATGGAACTATATTGTGGTGTTCTTGTAGCCTTAGAAAATGGGTCATGTTTCAAGCCAATAGCTGGTGCATGTATTAGAAAGTTGTATGTGGGCCCAGTCCTTTCTTTAGTCTCTATTTCTCTATTTTTCTATCCATTAGGAAACAAATGATTTTATTTACCATTGGCTCTTGCAGTCATGATGTTATGCCCAAGCACAGAAGGACAAGCAACCAGGCACTGAATCTTCTGAGACCAAGAGCTGAAATAAATATTTCTTCTTTAACTTATTTTAAGGTATTTTAGTCACTGTTATATAAAAGTCACTAATGCAGATAATGAGTGAGCAAAGCCAACTAGTGCCTTCTGTTTACATTGTTAGAATGATCATTAAAATTAAATGAGAAACAAGACTTGTTTAGTAAGAGATAAGACAGCCTTCCTATCTTGTCAGTAATAAATGACTTAGTATTCTTCCAGTTAACTATTATTCTGAACTTATTATATATGAAGAATAAATATCAATAGATTCAACAAAGAGCTAAGAGTAGGAAAATTAGTGTTCCCCAAGGAAGAACACACCAACTGGTTATCCAACACAAAATGGTTGTTGATCCATCCCTGAAAACTTGCACAAACAAGTAACAATACATGAGCCTAGCATGTTGTATGTATGTCTTTAGGAATATAAGAAATAGAATCCATGAATATAAAAGTGACCAAAAAAGTTACATGGGAAGATTAATAATAATAACAGCTTAGATGCTTTGACAAATAAAAAACCTTGTCAGTTTTAAACCTTTGTCAGTATTGTACAATCAAACAGTAAGCTAGAATTCAAGGGATTTTTTTTTTTAAGATTAAAAATGTCATCTGCATATATCTGCCTTTCTTGTTGCTATTTCACCAAACGCAGCTTCTTACTGAACGTAGGAATGGTTTAGCTATGTCTCTTCTATTTCAAAATTAACAGTGAAGCTGGTCATATATTAAACACTGAAACATGTTTTTCAAATTAATTTTAGTCTTATTCCAAGTAAATACTTATATCTCCATATATTATAAAGCCCATTGGACATACTCTCCTGCTATGCAAGCATGAAGACCTAAATTTGAATCATCAGCATCACTGTACAATGCTGAGCATGATTCAAGTGACTGCAGCCCTCATTGAATAGTGTGGAGAAAGTGAAAATAGGGAGTTCTCGATAGTTTATTTGGCAGACAACAGTTTCACAAGCATAATTTGTCTATGAATTTACTGTTTAACTGTTCTTCCTAGAAAATCAAACTTAAGACCTAACTTGAATCCAAGCGGAATGACCAAAACTGGTAAGTCTAAGTGTGAAATCATACCTCCCACCCTCCCCAGTAAATATTTCACTCATAAGTAGTTGAAACTCAAGCTCAGTATCCAATGCTAATAATCATGTTTTTATGGAAGTTATTACAAAAATAAGAGAAGTGTTTAATAGAATACAGATTGTATGACTTAGACAAGAGAAATATATTATATATTTAATATATTCTGTTTGGGAGTCGAAAAAAAAGTGTTTATTTGTTGCGGCCCGAGTTGCCCTACATTTGGGCGACAAAAATGTTGGGAACTGTTCTGCCCCACGCTTTGGGGGCCAAAATGTCGCTCTATCAATGTTGGGACCTGCACTTCCAGAAATCTTGGGGGCTAAACTGTTAGAGCACGCACTATCCCAAGCTGCTCACGTCTGCGGATCAGGGTTCAGCAACAGACAGAGTGACCCGCGAGGAATGGAGACCAGACAGAGTGTGATTCAATCCCATTTATTCTTCAGTCTCTCTTCTTCTCTCCAAGTCCCAAGTCTTGATTTCCTAGTCCCTAGTGCCTCCAAGTTCCAAGTTTCTTCTTTCAAGTGCTAAGTGCCTAATGTCTAATTCCAAGTTCTTCCTCCAAATGTCAAGTGCCTAATACCTAATTCTCTATTCCAAGTTGTACTCATATCAAGTAATCTATTGTCTGGTTCTCTGATCTCTCTTCTGTCTGCCTCTCGCCTTTTATGTCTCACTTCTAAGCCATGCCTCTAAGTCATGCCCTTAGGTCACGCCCTTAGGTCTTATCTCTAAACCACACCTTAAGTCAGCCCTTAAGTCTCAGCTTTAAATCACACCTTTAAGTCTTACACACCTAAGGGAAGATCCTGGGTATCTAAAGCAAGATGTTATCAGAGTGTGCTCAGCTGTTGTAGGCTATTGTAATCAAGTTTCTTGCAATGTTATATGGCTCAAGATGGCTGCAAGGATGATAGCCGCCTTCTGTTGGCTCCCCACATTTATTCATTTAGTAGAACTGAACAAAAGCTTATATATTTTTCCTTTAGCATCTGAAATTGTGAAGTTTTAATTTTTCTGAAAATCTTACTATATTTAATTAAGTAAAAATATATTTTTTATTTTCATGGTGTATGACGTTTCAAAATTAATATAGAATGTGAAATTATTATAGCTAATTAGCACATGCATTACCTTGGTGGTGATCATTTTTGTGGTTTAAATATGCATTTGATTCTATCACTGAATTTTGTGAATATTTCATAACTTAAAAAAGACTTTTTCATTGTTTTGTGACCCAGCACAATTTTTGTGGTAAGATTTCTACATGTTGCCATCATTTTTAGAATCCAGAGAATGTCATCCCAATAAAGTGAATTTTTAGTGTGAGATATTTTCTTTTTGCCCAGAAGTCATACATTTTTCATTTTACAATTTATAGTTTTAAAATTCATTTTAGATATGCAATATTTTGCATTCGTTATAAAATATTACTAAAAATGGAAATTACAATAAAAGGAAAAACATCATTTTTTATCATACTAGATGCTGAGAAGTAAATCAGGAGTTGCTAAAAGGCATATCAGTACTTCATATTTTGTTTTGATCTCCACATATTACAGTATAATTAGAATGTATTGTGCTTCAATATTAATTCAATATTGACCTGCTTTTTTAATGTCTTCTTAAATAATTTCTAATTGAATAAATGTTAAAATAGAAGGTATTTTATTAATGATATAAAGGCACAGACAAGAGCAGAGGGATATAGGAATAGTTCTAATATTAATACATGTTTTAAGTATAACTCAATGCAGAACAGCTACTTATTAAACCCACAGTATCATAATCATAATAATCTAATGTAAATACTGACATAATGTTTATGATAAGGCTTATAAGTCTCAATGAAATTAAAGTAATGTGACTGTGTCCTTTTCTTTACTTTCCCCCCAAGATTGCTAGGGTACTTACTCTGTTAAGAGAAGCACTAGACACAAAGCACTTCGAATAACAAATTTTTTCTTCAAGAATCACTCAATCACACTAAATTATAGATTTCAGAGACTCAAGCCAAGCACAGTCAGTAGTATCTTAATATAATAATTGTCTCTCAGGTTGAATCATGTATCAAACTTTGTTTATATTTCATTTCATCTTTTGGTTTCATGACTATTCCCTTAGGCAACATGGTTATGCAAAGGCTAATATTCACCTTAATGAATATCTGTGGTATCTCTAAGGTTCTTGGGAATGTGGAGGAAGTATAAGGAATAATATATTTTTACTATAACAATTAACACATAGTGCAAGATGTCAGGAATATTTTCTCTTCAAAGAGAAGATAGTAGGTAGGTTTTGCAACATGATATCTGCAGAGTCTATTTAGTTCCAGTCTGTAGCATGAAGAAGCCATAAACTTATGAACTCAGAGCAGCAGTAGTCACCTTCCCGAGACCTACAGTAAGTCAAGCCAGCCAAAAATCCTGGCATAGATGGAGTGGGTCATTTCAAGGTTAACTTGTAATAAGCATAAATTCATAGCAGACAGTTCCTGGAGATCGGAGACTTCTTTTCTGAGGGTGTGGCTACTGATAGTTTTCCTAAGTTCCAGTAGATGGATGCACACCTATTCATTCATTCTTTTATTCTCACATATTTTTTGTCACAAAGATACAAATGGCAACTTCTATAAACTTTATTGTGTCTGTTAAAGTTATAACAGATTTTATAATTTCAGTATATTTTCAAAAAAATAATATTTATAACTTTATGCACAGATAAACATCTTGCTGTAAAAATGAGGATAGCAACAAGCTGTCTTGTCTCAAAAGGACAGTTTCAATGTGAGACCAACATTTGGCACTGAGTCAATTTCCCTATTGGTTTCGTTGCATTTTCTCTTCTTTTACCTCCTTTATGTCACTCTTTAACCCTTCCTTTCTCACTTAAATTTTTTTATGATGCTTAAAGTTTATATTTTTGGGATACACACACTATTTTCTTGCAGTAACTGCAAAAGTGACAAATCATCATGTAATAGGAGCATTGCTTACACCTGGCAGTTCGTCATAATCACTCACAAAGCCAATGCAGATCCTCACATCACAGCTCTGCCAAATTGGCATCTACACTGATAAGTGGAAGCTTGATTGATAAGCTCCTGCTTGGAAATGTGCAGGATTTTTTTTTTTTTTTGTCCTATGGGTTGCAAGATGTCTCAGCATCAGACTTCTATTGCTAGTCAAATGCTACAGAGACTAGAATAGAAAGGGCTGTGATGACAGTGATTTTACTAGACAGGAAATCAAACTGCTATGGGAGCAGGAATCAAAACAACAGATGACTCTTAAAATGCAAATGCATTATCCATGCAAAATATGTGTGGGGAGGACCAAATGGCAGCTGGACTGGTACAGCATAGGAAGAGATGCTTAAATCTGAGGGGGGCAAAGGAATGTTTTACTGAACTTACCAAGTAATGGCAGACATGAATTTTTAGACATATTCTGAAAGTGCCCATTTAGGTCAGAAAAGACATAAAATGAGAACTTGTATACAGAGTGAAGAGTTGGATATTGCTCACAAGACTCCACTCACAGTAGATGGATGAAGAGTAATGCAGTTGAGATGCCCAACCTAAGTAACATTTGAGGTTTCCAGAATTACAAGGAACCAATATATTTTATTTATTTACATTTCAGATGTTATCTCCTTTCCTCATTCCAAAATCCCCCATCAACCACCTATCCCATCCCTTCTCCTTTTTTTTTTTTTTTTTTGCTTTTATACTGTTTAAATTACATGCACGAATTAAGGTCAGTTCTAGGTTGAGGAACTAGCAACACAATAGATGCAAATAGTCAAGGAACAAGCAAGGCAATAAACCCAGATAGTCAAAGAACAAGCCGGACAATAAACAGAGTCCCTTGATCACTCCTGTGATCACTATTTGTAAGGGTTTATCTGGATGACCAAAATATCTGAGCATACTTCCTTGTCCTAGCCCAAAGTCATTTATGTGCCTGAAGCCTACTTCTTTGTTCTAGCTTAAGATTTAGATTCCTATCTTTAATTACTTCTTTGTTTTAGCCGAAGATTTAGATTCCTGCCTGAAATTACTTGCCTTTTACCAGGCTAAAATATCACTTCACTTTCTGTGGAAAATGAAGGGCTCACTAATGCTGGAGATAATTATCATTACAGTATGATGGAACTCCTGCTTGAATGAAATTCAGAGAAGGAAAAGGCTTCCTTCTACATCTGGAGGGCAGAGACTATATTTAACTGCCCCCCTCCCTTGTTCCTCTCTCTTGCTCTAGCTCACTCTCTTCCTGTCTAGCTCACTTTCTCCCTCTCTTTACCTTTCCTCCTTTTCTCCCCTCTCATTCTTTCAACAAGATCAGGTTGTGTGGACCAATATGGACTCTAATCTCATGAACTTCTTTCTTTAGCATTTTAAAATTCTAAGATTCTACCAACAAGCACCATTTAACCCAGGCCTTGGGTAATGTGGTCATAAATGGCAAAAGCATCTCCCAGCTCTTACAGCTGTTTCTGTTTTTGAACTCTTTTCCTAATGTCTCAGTAATGGAGACCTCCAGAGCAGTGAGCATCTTGTATACTGGTCACCTAGGACCTTTCTCAATTAACTTTACTCTTAATAATTCAAGTTCTAGACCTTTAAACCCAAGTCCCACCTTGATTACTTATCACTTCCCAACCCATGTAACATTTTCTAGACTTCCCACTTGAATTGCATAAAAGATATGTTTGCATTTTTCTCCTTCCAATTTCCTTGTTAATCTACAAATTCCAACCACCTTAGTATGAAAGAAAAAGAAAAAAACCCTCTTCTTTGCCATTTCACCTTTCAATGTAACAATTCTGATTTTTTAATGGCAGTATTGCCATTAAATCTCTTTCTCTTTTAAAAGACTATAAAACTTTTTAAAAGTCATGCTCTTCAATCACAGGCCTAAAAGCAGTTTAACCCCAGAAATTATTTAAACATTGATGTGGTCTAAATGACTTACAGAAACCATCTACACACCATTAAAAGGATTAGTTTATATAGAGATCCTTCCCTCAGGGCATGAATAAAATGTTTATTGAATTCAACATAAAACAAATGGTTGATACTTTAGGGGGCAATAATAAATATCTATATAAAATTAGAGGACACTAATGGACAGAGTTTCTGAAAATGAAATACTTAGATAATGAAAACAAATAAAGAAATACTTGTTACCTTCAAACAAATCAACCCAAAAGAGAAATAATCCAGGTTTTCATAAAGAGATTACATATTGTAGAAAACAGAATTTCAAAACTAGCTTGTGAAAAAGGGGACCTGGATATAAAGGTTTTGCCATAAAGTAGTTTTAGAGTTTGTTTCTGGAAGCACTGTAAACAGAATGTCTTCAAGCCTTTGGATATTTATTGTTATACATGTATTCTACCTGAATTCTAAATAATTTGAGTTCATGATCTATTCCCTCATTTCTTAGAAAGTGAACTTAACATGCATACATTTCATTTCAAGTCACATCAGGCAAATACAGATGCATGAGACAGGGTAGAGCAGATTGATCAATGCCTTCTCTGTAAAAGGATCCTTTCAGAGTCATTACTCATCTTTTACAAAAAAGGGCACCCACTTACTCTCTATGGAAGTGCCACTTATTTCTCAGCCTTAAAGGAATATAAGAAAACTGAAAGTCCCCCTCCCTCCCGTTAGTGCAGCATTCCAATGATAAAGGCCATCATTTCTAATGTTCATTTTTTTCAACTTTTCTTCTGAACTTTTTCAAAACAGGGTTTCTCTGTGTAGCCATGGCTGTTCTGGAACCCACACTGTAGACCAGGCTAACCTTAATATCTGATATGAAGATAGACAGTATTCTTTCACCAAGAACCCTTATCAGTATGTGTTAACTCACAATAAAATTTTTTGAAGAAAGTTTGAAGTCACTGGACATTACAGTTGGTTTGTTACTCTTACTCCTCTTGCTGGCAGTTTTCTTCTTTGCCTATCAGTTATCACAATGGCTATGTCAACCTTTCCCTCCAAACTTATGTTCCAATTTGACCTCATCTCTCATGTCTACCAGACCCTTCACGTTACATAGCAAACTTAAATTTGTGATATTGTGTTCTGACACAATACTCCTTTTGTGTAGTTTTGCTGATCAAACATAATGAATTTCAAATTGATTATATATTCTATTAAGGTAAGAATTTTGTATCAAATGCTTTGTCCACAACAATTTTAATTGTTTTTATTTCATCACCCTTGTTTTGTATCAAGCAAGTTTTATCACTGGTGCATGTTAGCACAGATACAATGAATCATAAAATCGTTTTTATTAAATTAATTAATTAATTAATAATTAATTTTTTTGCTCTCCAGATTTTATTCCATCTACCTCTGGTCCAGGGTCCAGTGTCTGACTGTTCTACATCCCCTACCACATCCCTACACTCCTGTCTCCACAAAGATATCCCCATCCCCCACCCCCAACTCCACCTAACCTCTAAATTTTCAGTCTCCAGTCTCTTGAGGGTTAGGTGCATCATCTTTGATAGAACACTGACCTGGCAGTCCTCTACTGTATGTGTGTTGGGGGCCTCATATTAACTGGTGTATGGTGCCTTTTTGGTGGTCCAGTGTTTGAGAGATCTCTGGGGTCCAGATTAATTGAGACTGCTGGTCCTCCTACAAGGTCTCCCTCCTCCTCAGCTTCTTTCAGCCTTTCCCTAATTCAACCACAGGGGTCAACAGCTTCTCTTCATTGGTTGGGTGCAAATATCTGTATCTGACTCTTTCAGCTGCTTGTTTGGTCTCCTGTAGGAGGAGGGCAGTCATGATAGGTTCCTTTCTGTGAGCACTCAATAGCCTCAGTAGTAGTGTCAGGCTATTCTTAGTGTCCCTGTTGTTAGTTGGTTTCTTGTTTACTATCTGTGGCTCTACCTAAAATTGTATATCATTATTGAACATGACCAAATTTGCTTCCATTCACCTACAAGTTATAAATAAATGTTAATGTCAGCATGATTTTATACAGACATTTTTCCATTTTACTCTTCCATTACATATTGTGAGAATAGCAGTAGTAAAACAAGCTTGTCCAGAGTCATTTGTGCTAATGGATAGTCATGCACTAGTATGCCAATAGAAAGTCTCAGCACAGAGATAACTCTATCAGAGTTGCTTTGTCCTTATCTGTATTGGTACTTTTCTTTCTTTCTTTCTTTTATGAAGAATTTATGTAAATTTGAACAGAAAATACATTTCTCAATTGCAGCATTTGAAGTAGCAAAGATGAGTCTCCCTGCCAAAGCTGTCAAGGAAGCATCCTGTGTGAGATGAATTCTGAATGTCATTTTGAAAGAAGCATTAGGAGAATTTTAATGCAAATCTTAAAATGCTTCTATATTTTATCCTGAGCTTACCAAGTAGACAATTATTTGCCTTGACCAATGTGGTTAAAATTGTACCCATAGAGACAGAAACTTGTGTTTGGATCCAAATGATGAAGAATATAAAATTTTACCTGTCAGTTTTATTTCGTTTGGGTTTTGTCATCTATCCTGAAGATTTTATCTGTCATATATCTAAACTATGGTATCTTATGGTATAGTAAAAACAACTTACTATACATTTTGGACTTTAAATAAAATATCAAAATATTACATGATTCATTTGTAGTGTATACATTTAGTGTAAACTCCAACAGAGCTCGCATATTCAGATTCTCATTTTTATCATCTTAGGCAGTTTTATCACTTAATATGCACACAGAATACAGAATTTTGAGATGCTTAAATACTTTGAAATACTTTTCTAAGGATAAAATTTGTAAAATTATAGCAACTCTGAACTTTGCATTTAAGTTAATGTGTGTGTGTATGTGTGTGTGCACACATGCATGCGTGCATGTGAATGTGTTGTATAGGTGGGTGAATTCTACACAGTGCACATGTGGAGGTTAGAAGACAACTTGTAGGAGTTGGTTGTTTCTACCATGTGATATTGGACTCAAGTTGTCAGTCATGTTGACAGTAACCCTTCCTATGGTGCCATCTTCATAATGCAGTTTGAGTCTATCAAACACACACACACACACACACACACACACACACACACACACACTTCTCTCTTAACAACTTAGTTATGTACAAAACACACACCTTATGACATTTTAGAAGTGATAAGATACCTCTAGTAAAAAGGGACCTCAGTTTAGAGAGAAGAACAACTCAGGTGCAGTGAGAATGGAGGACCTCTGCTGATGAATATGGTCACATGATTCTCTGGGGTCTGATTTCCACTGTTGAAGATTATAATGTCACAGGTATCTAGAGGGTCTGATTAGAGCAAAAGATTCAGAAAGCTCTGTTAGGTCATATCTGTTTAATCTGCAGTCTATACCTGTTTAATAATCTGTTTAATAACCTGTACAATATACCTTTTCTAATCTGTGCTGTATATAACTTAAGAATGGGTCTCTTTGGGCAGTGCTCTTAGTCCAAAAATATTAATTTTCAAGGCTGATCTAGCCTAATGAAGGTTCAATGCTAGCTATACAATGTTGGTAACAATTATTATTCATGAAGAGATAATTCTATATAATGTTGTGCTCACACCCTGAAGCCCCTGGTATGTCACACTGTTTTTCACTATTTTACTATCACTAACTAATTCAACAAAATATTAGGTGAAATTAACTGTTTCTACATGATAAAAATTAGTAAGAAAAATATTGTGAATTTTAAAAAAATTTGTTAGTAGAATTTCCTCATTTAAATAATCTCCTTAAAAGAAACACAAAATTAAACCTTTCCTAATCTCTTAATTTTCTTCCAGCATATAAGTAGTAAATATGGAAATTGATTTTTACATTTTACCCAAAACACACAATTGAACTGATTGAATCTGACAGTAAAATCTGAATCCATTTAAATTGTTAAAACCTGTTATTTCAGTTTTTATCTGTGTGGTAACAAATTCTAAAGTGGAGAGAATTTGTTACTCCCATATTTGGCATGCATTTTAGTGACACAAATATTGAATAAAAAGTGAGGAAACCATGTGCTTTACCTTGAGGACAGGTAAACAGTCACACTTTGACTTTTGTTGAAATGTCATTTCTCAAGACCATAGGGTAAAATTCATTAAAATCACAGGCTTCAAAGGACAATGAAAAAGAATTAGTCTGCTGTTAAGTGTGGTGATGCTTTATCTACTCCCAATTTTCAGGACTTCCTATCATTTTTTTTTATTGGTATGTCTCCTGCTAGCCTGTTCCCTGGTAACATTTAGATTTGAAATTTTCCTGCATGGTTGCTTCTGAATATTTAAATTGCTGCTTTCATGTGTTATGATTGTCCATGGTTAGTCCTCAGGGGAAGGCTGTCTCAGCCTCCATTACATCCCAAGTGAACTTTGACTAAAGTATTCCTAATAAAGAATCCAATATGATGCCATCAATTTTCCCATTATTTGAAAGAACAGCATATTCTCACTTTTCTCTTTTCCTTTGTATTAGATTAAATAACCTCAATGTGATAGCCATAAAGACACTACCATCAAGAGAGCAAGTAAGTTTCTTTATATTTTCTTTTCTAACTAAAATTGGATTCATTTGAACCACTTTGAAATGGGATAATAGCATTACCTATCAATTTTCCTTAATCTTTGAAGTTATTGTAGAAAGAAATTTCATCTGATTTAAACTATTTAAGATTTTCTTTGAATTAGAGCTAGCTTAACCTCAAAAGTTAATGGACCCTAAACTGTTAAAAAGCTTATAATTTAATGTTCTAACTATAAAGTATGTTCTTTCAGAAATAAATTTGTAATCTATATTGAAATTGACAGGTTTAGAAAAAAAAGTTACCTTTTAAAAAATAAAAGCCATTGATTCTACCAGTGCCACAGATTCAGGTGAACAAAGAAATTCACAATAAACAAATCGCGAAGAAAAAAAAAGGAAGACATTTATAAATAATTTCATCACATTCCTAATGCATAAACTTTTATACAAGGTTAACTTTTATCTCCTTTAAACATCAACTTATTTTAATGTCAATAACACACAGTAAATGCAATATATGGAGTAATATATTTACTAGTTAGTTATCTATTATACAGAGAGATTAAGTCTTTACCCCACCTGATGACTTTGAATAAAACTTGAATTAGGAATTAATTTTTCCACTTGGTTCACAATGTTTCACCTAGTTAATGATATATCAAAATGTGTTACTTGTAGACAGGTTTCAGTTTCGATTCTTTTTTTCTAAGCCCAAACCTCTCAAATATAATAGTTGTCATGTAACTGTATCACGAAGAAAATGCTGCACCACTCTGATGGTCTATATTAACAACTGAGCATATACCTTTGGAAATAAAACGTGTTCCTTGAATATCAACTTACTAATATAGTGATAACCAGTTAGTAATAACAAGATGCCTACCTGGGTTATATAAATGTATGTAGAGTCATTACTGGTACAATAAAATTACAGATGTACAAGTTAAAGCCGTACAAGAGTTTTCTCTTTAGACATTCTTATATCCATCTTTCTCTTTACTCTCTTTTTTCATTCTGGAGACTGATGCACAGAGACTCATGTACTGTACTAAGCATTCATGTTGCCACTAAGCTATAGTCCCAAATACAAAAGTATTTGATATAAATACTATGCATTATATTTCATGGCAACTATCTCCAGAATATCTTCCTGTTTATAGACTATAACATTTTTATGGAAAAAATGATTATGATTTTATTCATTGTGAAATTGGTAGCTATCCATTTAGTGGTTGAAATATTGGTAAAAAGTTAATGATGACTGCCAGTGTCATTACCAGTTTCAAGCTGGTTATATCATTTTGGTTGTAACTTAAGGGATTTCAGGCAATTATTCATAGGAAAATAAAATCTTGTACTGGATTCAATTTTGTGCACATAACATTTTAACTATAAACTGTTGTTTCTTTATTGAAAATTCTTACAAGATATTTTTAATATTTTTATTTTTTGAAAGTCATACATCTATACAATGAATATTTATTATATTGACCCACGGCTACCTTCTTTCAACTCTACTTTAGTACCTCCCATCTAATCTCACTCCTGTTCATAATTTTGTTTATATTATTAATAACGACAAGCCAAAATTCACATAGATGCATGGCCATCTACTAAAGCATAAGCCACCTATAAGAAAAATCATGTATAGAACAGATAGTAGCTTTCCCTCTTGTAGAACCTAACAATTGCCAATAGTTCTTTCAATAAGGGTGCAGCTTTTGAGGTCTTTCTCTTATTATTATTAGAAGTTTGACTGGGTTGGCTTTGTCCAGTTCTTCTACAGGTAACTACAGCATCTGTAAACTGATCAAAATGTGTACAACAGCCATTTCATTCCCAGAACCTGGTTACAAAACCCAGGAATGAGGAGTCCAGAGAGATTAGAGTTGTAATTCTCATCCTGAGGGTTGCAATTCCCTCGGGGTTTGAATAACCCTTTCACATGGGTCACATACCACTATTCTGCATATCAAAATTTTTCCATTACAATATATATGACAGTGTACAGTTAGGAAGAAGCAATGAAAATATTTTTATGGTTGAGTGTCACTACAATATGAGAGGAATTGTGTTAAAGTGTTGCAATGTTAAGAAGGTTGAGAACCACTGCTCTATACAGTAGCTTATACTTTGTTGTTGTTGTTGTTATCAAATGGTCATGCTATGCTAGCTGTCAAGCTTCTTTCTAAATATTAATATTTGTGCCCACAGATATGTTATTTTTCTCAACTTTATTCATAAAAAGTATCTTTTGTGGGCAGTGGACAATGCAGAGACTCATAACTGCTCAAAGTTCTCAGTATAATTAAGTCTGAGTGGACATCTGAATATGCTGGGCATTTAAATGAAATTTCTACCATCAAAGCTTAAATAAGCCCAAGGAGCAGAAAGTAAATTGAAGTGGAAATTTCGACTTCTTTGACAAGTTAGTAATATCAAATGATGTCTTGCAGGGGCACACAGGTGAAAGGATGTCTTTCTAAAGCAAACGTGAAAGAGTGTTTTGTTGAAGCAAACACAACTAAAAGGATGTTTGGATATAACAAACACATGAAAAGACTCTTGATGAAGGAGCATAACTATGACCCCACAGAAAGTAGGAGATGAGCACTGAGCCTTGGTTTGTTTTGCTCCACCTTGCTATTCTTCCCTAAAGACACACATGTATTGGTTCACCTTACATAGCATTGTTGAGCTCAACTTGTGATAAATTCAACACTGAGAGAAACTTGCCCAAGAACTGCTCCTGAGTTTCCTGTGGCAGCTAACTGCTTCAGCTGCCTCACCTTGCCAGGTGGCAAGCCTGGCAGTTTCTTCAGGATTGAACTACAGCTACCTAGTGTCTGCTTGTTGAAAGGACGAGATTAAAGTGGGTGGATGGCCTCATCCCTCAACTGGGGGCCATGTCTATCCACTGGATATTATCTCTACAGGTTCTATATCCCCTTTGTTGGGTATTTTGGCTAATGTCTTCCCTGTTGGGTCCAGGGAACCTCTTAGGTGCCTGGTATCTGGGACTTTCTAGTGGCTACCCCCAGTTTCCCCTCCCCCACTGCTACAAACCTTCTTTCAAATTCCTGACCCTCTGTACTTCTCCCACTATCTACTCCTGTATTTGAACAAGGCCCCCCTTTTCCATCCAGGCACTATATTCAAGACTAAAGATTGGGCTCCTCTTGCAAACACAAAAGACAAAAAGGTATATATTGTGTTTGGCTAAATCATGCAAAGAGCTTTTCACCCTTTCATGGAGTTTGATCACAGAATGCAACACAATGGACAGACATGCTGTGGGTAGTTGTTCTGCTGTGGTTCTAGGAAATAAAAAGAAACAAATTATTTATCAATCATGTGCACAGGCATGCGATATTGTTGGTGTTGTGTTTTCATTTGATTTTTATTTTCATTTTGGGACAGGGACTCTTTATGTAGCCATGGCTGTCTAGGAGCTTAGTATATAGAACAGGCTGACCTATATCTCAGAGATTACCAGCCTCTGCCTCCAGAGTACTAGGCTTAAAGTGTGTATCACTACATCTAGGTCAAACACAGGATATTTTTCCACATATCTTAGATATATATTGAAACCCTTTGTTGAGGAATTTGAAGTAGACTATGTTTTCCCATGATTGCATCTTGTATGTAGCTGCTTTACCACATAAAGCATTCATTTGGCAATAGAGGAAACACCATCCCTAGGAAGACAATTTACTACAGTTTGATTTATTTAGTTTTCTTTGTTTGGAAAGATGCTTTCCCAATTATAAATAAGTAAATAAGAAAGAGATGGGGTAAGCAAGGTCTTTGGTTTGTTAGGTTATTCTGTTGCTGAATTTCTTTTACTATTTCTTTGCTGATGGGTCTTCAGTGCATTATTAACAGTGGAGCAATAAGGTTTTTCTAACTGGCAGTTCCAAAATCTGTTTCTTCCAAGCTTCTCTCCACATGTCCTAAGTACATGGGTGATCCCTGATGTGAAGGGTCTATGTTCTAAACCACCCTGTCTGCTCAATGACTTGCTGTTTACAGAGGTAAACAATTACATTTTAGTTCACATAACAATTTTTGTCTTTATAAGTTGTATTGTATAACATTCTAAACCCTATTCCAGGTCCCCTTTGCTTATTCGTTCCTTCATGATTTTTTCTGTCCTGAAATTTTTATCAATTCATTTACACTAAGATGAAGAGATTAATTTGAACATAGAATATAGTTTATTTTTGATACTTTTTAAAAATATATTCTCCCAATTCGAATCTTTTAATTTAATTTAAACAATCAACATTTAAAATAAATACTGCTACAAAGATCTCGCATCCCTAATTCCTCTCCTTTTTTTTTTGAAATACTTATGACTTTTCATTTACCTCATAATTGGTTTTTGGTGATTAATTTATAGAATACAGTTTATTTTTGATATTTTAAAAAATATGTTCTCCCAATTTGAATCTTTTAATTTAATTTAAACAATCAACATTTAAAATAAATACTGCTACAACGATCTCGCATCCCTAATTCTTCTCCTTTTTTTTTTCTGAAATACTTATGACTTTTCATTTACCCCATAATTGGTTTTTGGTGATTAATTTATAGACTGTACCATTTTGTTTTAATTCTCAGTTCTTTTGTGTATTTTTATCTTTTCAAAATAATTACTTTGCTGAGGGCACCTAATAACTTCAGTTTTTATCCTCAACTTAGAACAGATATACCAATTTAAGTTCATCAAAAATAAAATCTCCACTTCAATTTTTGTTCCTCTAGGCCTACATTATTTAAGATAGTTATATCTTTAAGCACAATGAAATTGTGGTGTGGTATAACCACTAATGTCAATTCACTATCATTTTTTTAAGCAATTGCCTTTTTTAAGGTATAGAAAGAGAAGCTGGTGGATAGACTGTACTAATGCTAGCTTCTGTGTTAGTCTAAGATTTCCTTCTTTGGAGCTATTTTTAATAATCCATTATAGTCTTTTATTTCATCTTGAAAGACTGTCTTTGACTGATATCATTTAAGGAATGTCTGTTAGTGCTAAACTTAATTCTATTTTGTTTATGTGATTAAAAATCTGAATTTCTCCTTCATATTTATCTAACTACAACATTTTCATATGGTACTGTTTCCTTAAGTAGTTTCTGTGGGTTTCGTTCTGCAATGCTGATTAATACCAAGCTATAAAAAGGTAGGGCCAGGCACAGGCACTATGCCAAAGTTTTCCACCAATTTATGAAATGCCTGTATCTTTATTAAGTAATCAAATTGTTTGATTTATTTAACATTTGACTATATTCTATAGTTCCGGAAAATCAATTTTGGTGACTTGTGCTTTGGTGGGTCATTGATACTTATCTACAGCTCTATTTTCACTGACATTTTTCCAATGTTGTTAAAAATAATGAGGAAATATATCCATATTATTGCATATAATTATATATTAATGTGTTATTAATTATTTTGTATCTACTTGATTTTATATACTGGCACTCTTTTATAATATTAACACTTATTTATAATAAATAGGTTTGTGTATGTCTGTGAGTGTATATATGAACAACATGTGCCTGCAGGGATCTAAAGGTGTTGAATATCCTATAAATGGAGGTACAGGCAGTTGTAAGCCACAGTGAGGGTTTTAGGAATCTAAACCATGTCCTGTGCAAAAGCAGTAAGTGTTCTTAATTGCTGAGCCATCTGTTTTTAGACCCCATATACAATAATTTAGTTATGTAGCTCAAAATGAGTAATCTGAGATAATAAAGAAATATTTTATTATTTGGAAGTATTATTAGCATTGATTTCCTACTAGGAAAAAGAATTTTGTACAGTTTTTGTTTAAAATGTCAGTTATTTATTTTATTTTAAAATGCTAACTGTAGTTGTAAGTCAGAGCAGGTGTGTGATTGAATTACAGTGTATCTTCACAGATTCAAAGCTGTCATACTCAACATTACCTTCTCTTCTAACAGCCAACTATATTTATGTAATGTCCCTTAAAATGTCTATTCATCCTATGCTCAAGCATGGAAAATAGTTCCTCCACTGACTGGCAAAATCAAGGAGAGCAGTGCTATAGTACTTGCCTTTAATTCCATGACTCATGAAAATATGACAACTAAGTAATGTGTTCGGAGAAAGCTAGTCCCAACAGTAATGACAATTCATTTACAAAAAGTGAAGTGAGGAAGCCTATTTGAATCTATTAGGCTATAAGTAAACTATAAGTAAAAGCCTAGTTTATATGGTGCATTTAAAAATCAACTTCGAAGCAGTTTTCCCTGAGTCATCTCCCTGCTTTGCATTTCCATCTTACAATTTAAAAATTTCATTCCATTGGTAAACATAGTAGCATTTAGCTCTTCAGAGATACAGAAGGAACAGTTTTGAGTCCTTATATCTTCATGTGTATCTCCTCCAATATTCCTTTAATCATTCCTTATTCAGAATCATATTCCAAGAAATAGCATTCTATAGATAAATATTAAATTGAGTTAACTTAATAGACTAAAAAATTATGAGAGTATGTTTTAATTCCATTATAGGAGTTTTTTCAAAAATATGTTATGAAAATTTATGACAATTGGAAGAAACAGTAAAAATTCCATTTCATAATAAAAGACTCTAATACTTATATTAATGATATAGCATCGAAATATTTCATTGTTAATCAGCCATAAGTAAGCCTTAGGCCACTTCAAGTAATAAAAACTTTTGAAAAAATCCAAATGATACAAACATGTAAATTCTTAAAGAAATATACATGGATTATTTTCTTCACCAATTTATATTTATAAATGCAATTTGTCTCCTTTTGCATATTCCACAGTATTTACAATGATATTTGTTTAGAAAACTACTTCATAGTGCTTGATTTAGTTACTGCAAATGTTCAATATAATTAAAACACTTTTATTTATTATATACACACAGACATACACAGTTGTTAAATTGAAAAATAAAATTATGAACTCAAATAAAATGCCAAGAATATAAGAATATGGGTTTTGCTCTTTAAATATTATGTGTTACTTAGATAAAATAACATAGTTAGAACCAGTGGTTACAAATAAAGATTTCATTTGTTTCTCCTTCAAACTCAAGAAGCATAGCTGTTCTTTCCTATCTTGTAAGCTATGTGACTTACATGGATTTTGTGTATCAGTGACTGTTGATTACCTAAGACTCAAATGCTAGCCATTTCAGCAGAACTGACACAATAGTCTTTCCTTAAAGGGTAAACTATATTCTATTCGATTCAAAAAGATGGATGCTTCATGTGAATAGTTATGTGAACTGCCATGTTAGGAACAAAATAAAGTAATATAGATCAAATTCCACTTCTTCCGACAGAACATGGAGTGAATAAATGTCTCATGTACACCCTCTTCTAGTCTGTATTTAGAAGACTTTACAAAATATGGTGTTAAAAAACCTCATTCGGACTACATTTAAAAATATGGCTACAAACATTTTTGGCATATGTATGCAATATCTGACATTCCTTAAGGTATATGAACAGAGAGAGAAAAAACTGCTTTTCTGTATCTTTATTTGGAATATTCAATAAGAAGAAAAAGATAGTGTTGATCTTGTCTAGAAATTCACCTATAAGTCTTGGAGATTGGGTCTGGAGTGAGGGTGATGCAATTAAGAGCATTTGTTAATCTTGCAAAGGACCAGAGGTAGGTTCCTAGCACTTATGACTACCTGCTCATAACATCTACAAATCCCAATATCTTCTTTTGACTTGTGGAGTACCCTGTCCTGCAAACGTATAGAATGAATACGGGGAGAATGGAGGGGAGAAGGAAGAAGATGCTGCTATGGGGAAGTGGTTCATCGTAGCATGGCTATGAGTACTGGCCAGTGGAATAGGAGTGGTGCAGGTGGAACATGACAAGTTACATCTCAGGGTTATTGACAGGGAAGTAGACAAAATAGAATATAGGGTTGATATCTGCCCAGTTCTAATGTTTTAAGGCTTATTATAAACATAAAGGTTTTATGTCTTTTAGTATGAGATTAAATGATCAAACGTGGGGCAGAAACCCCCATTTAATAATTTCTACTTCAAAGAGGTAATCTTACTTCTTTTATTTGTTTATATTTAACAGCATTAAGATTTCTTCTTAGGATATTGTTTGAAATAAATGATGAATGTGTCCATTTAACACATGCTATAAAAATATAAGATAACACCAATATTAAAGGCTTATGTACAACAAAAGTGAAAGATATCATGTGACACTTTCAGATCAGTAATGGAGGTCCAACAGCAGTGTCCATGAGTCTAGGACTATTTTAAATTGAGATGGTCTTTATCTGAAATAAGATAAAAGACACTGAGTAGATGCAAGCAAAGAAAATTTGTTTGAGTTTGCTTCTTAAAATGTGAAGAGAGAATTCCGTAATATTGGACTGATGAAAAATGTGCCTGACAGGTTAGCTGAGGTTACAGAAAGGAATTAATAAGCAACTTTCATTCATTTATTCTACACTCCTTGGCCATCTCCTTTATTAACTGTCCCGTCCAATTACTTTTTTCTATTTCAAGGTTTTAAATCTCTGTCTAAATGACCCATATTATTTGCTAGACACTTACTTGAAGTATAAAGACATTACAAGAGTCTCTTTGTGCATAAATACATAGCAGATGCTACTTTATTTCTTTGGAAAGGATTCTGAAACTGTGGGTGATTACTAAATAACTTTCTATACAATTTTTATAAGAATATCAAATTTTAGTAAGTATAAGCTTCAAAATGTTTTGGAGACTCTAAAGTAAAAACTTTTGTTATGATTATTTAGCTTTATACCTCTTTCTTCAAACACAAATGCATTTTTGAAGGCTTTCATGAAATATATTTATCAGAATTCACTGTATAATGGGTATTCATTACTTTAAAAGTAAAAGAAAATGTGGTCCTTCTGTCTTTCTGGTTTCTTTGTCTTTCTTTCCTTTCTACCCCCATCCTTCCATCTCTCTCTCTCTCTCTCTCTCTCTCTCTCTCTCTCTCTCTCTCTCTCTCTCTCCCTTCCTCCCTTCCTCCCTTTTCCCTCCCTCCCTTTGACTTTAAAATTTACATGGTTTTGAAAGAGAAAAATGCCAGGCACATCACTTGATTTGTATGCTGCTGGTGAGTAGAATTGTAAAAACCATTTTAGTAGAAAAACGCATGATTGTGATGCAACAAGAAGAGACGGCAGGACAGGAAGGCTCAGGAGAATAATATTTCAAAGTAGAGTGAAATGTAAAAGTGACATGTGTCCTCCTGGCAGACAAAGAACATCCTTTGTATAGGTAATAAGGGGTTAATTTCCTCTCTGAATCCAGACATTCTGGTGTCAACTATTTTTGCATAGCAAGATTTATTACTAAAAGTTTTATATCATTTTATGTTACTTGATTAATGCTCATTTTTACAGGTTCTTCTGAGAGAAATGTAAGTGCTACTTTCCAAAGTCTGGCTCTCATTACCTTGAGGCATTCTCCTTTGTTTCATTAAATTTTATTTGTTTATAAGGGTGGCATGTGGAAGTCTGTGGACAGTCTGCTAATGTTTGCTCTCTCCTTTTATCATGTGAACCCCAAGAACTAAACTCTGTGAGTCTGGTTTGGTGGTAAATTCTCTTACCCACTGATTCATCTTCCAGCCCAAACATCTTTATTCTTCATGTTCACAAAACTTTCCAAATACTTGTCTTCTTGCAGTTCCTATTGACTAAGGGGCAGGCTCCATGTGACACATTCTTCAATCTGCTTGATTGTATAATGGAGCACCCTCTGTAGGTGAGACTGTGGTAGATAGAGAGGAATTTAGATAAGCTGAAAGCCTAAATACACGTTTATACCAAAGTGGTCATGGAATATCATGGAGCCTTTTCTGCCAGCCTCAACTAAGCAGAAACACAAACAAAAACAAAAACAAAAAACAAAAACAAAAACAAACAAACAAAAAAAACCAAAAAATAAAACCTCTGGAACTGTCTCCAAGGCTTCCAAGGGATCCCTGTTCCTAGTCAGCTTAGAACCTTGCTATGAGGTAGAACACCATAGGATATAGGATGAAAAGCTTAACTTTCAAATACTCAGGTGAGGTGCCATAAGCCAGGGTGGCTGTCTTCGCAACAAGTGTCTCCATAGTTATAGTTACAATCTGAAAAATCTGAACTGGGCTGAGGGAAATCTAACTTTCTCTTTTCTTCCTGTGATCCATGTGATATGGTCTCATCAAGTGACCGCCTTAGTGAAAAGGTCCAGGACACTAGCAACTGACTCCATGATCTGCATCCCTTTCCCTACTTTGATTTCTGTTCTTGCACCTATAATCATTTAGTGGTTTACAGAAATGATCATAACTGAGGGAACTGATTCTTTGAAACAGACAATAAAAGGGTGTACCTATATGTAGGGCTGTGAAGAGACGGTTTGGTGTCCCCAGTAGAGTACTGGGTTTGAGATAGCCGGAGACCCAACAGGACGTAGAGAGACATGGCCTCTGAGGGACGACATATATCTCCCCACGCCCCCAGATTTCAGACTCCTCCATGCGGTCTACATCTTTCTTTAACCTGAGCCTTGCAGACCAGTTTGGCTCAGTAGCTCCTCCCAGAGAGGTTTTATGTTACTCTTTTTGGCTAAAGGTAGAGGGCGTGACTAATAGGCCTCAGCCTCCTTGAGATTTCCATATTCATGAGTTACCTAAAAGAAGGGGGGTGTAGCTCAATTAAGTTCCTCCTCTTTCCCCCTCCCTCTTTAAGGCAGCTCCCTCTGGCTTTTACTGGGGGGCATGCACATCCAGACCCAACTACCATGCCATGAAGAATAAACTTTTAAACCCAGGGACTCTATGTGTCTTCTGGGGCCTGTCACTAAGTTTCCAGCCTTTGGAACCTTGGACCTTCTCATGTATGTGGGACCTGCCTGCTGTCCTGTGAATGGCATTCAGGACTTCCCCATGACTCAGCCTCCGGTCAACAGCTGCAGCAGATTTGACTGACACCTATAGATAGTTACAGCCTGTTTATTTCTTTGGCATTTAATTTTTATTTACAATTCTAAGCAATGATAGTGAAGAATTAGAGAAATTCATACCAACTATATTCTAGTCTTCCTCATTGCTTCTCTTCCTTTTGCTCCTCCCATGTCATCTCATTCCATCTGCTTTCTATGGTATATCTTGTCTTTCTTTTCTAATAAATACTCTGACGTATTTTTAAGTACTCTTTTCTCATTATTTTATATTCCCCCACAACTTTCTCTCAAAAAATTAAGTAAGGATGATACTATAAGTCATGTGATCAAGCTTGTGTAATGGTGAAAGGCAGACTCAAACTCAGGTGACTCAAGATCCTTAGTCTTCTTCTGCAGTGGCTACCTTAATTCACCACTATTTTAGCCTCTGCCCCTTCAGCACTTCGAATATTTTTTAGTAATTCAAGAAAGGTTCCTGCAGGGAACCTTTCTCATATCTCTTCTGGGCCTCAGAATGTTGTTGTCCTACTTTCCCATCCCTGTCTTTTCTCTATGTTCTGTAGAGCACATATGTCCACCTAAGCTCCTGCCTTGGTCCTTTCTAATCCTCCCTCTCTCCTTTTGAAATCCATGGTAGAAGACTCTCTATGCAATGGAGACATTTGTGCATATGTTCCTTTACTTTCAGTTAAATTGCTAATTTAAACTCTTGGATTCTAACAATAACTAAGAACAGACAGTGGGCCCATTAATGTGTTGCTGTACAGGCATCACTAGATGACAGATGGCGCAAACTTGGTAGGATGAATCCAATGAGTGATAATAGTACTGTGGTTATTTGTTACCCTAAGCAATAAGATGAACATGTGGACATTTTTCTACTGATCTTTTACACTTATAAATTCAAGGAAAATTAAGACAATGATATGTGTATCTTTTCAATTATTTTATTTATAATTACATCATTCCCCTTCCTCCTGTTACCAAGTACTCCTATATTCCTCCATTGTTTTCTTACAAATTTATGAACACTTTTTTCATTTATTGTTGATACATACATACATGTGCACAAACATATTTTTCTCTAAATGTACAAATACAATTTAATCCGTATGTATTATGTTACTTGCATAAATATGTTTTCCAGGGCAAGGAAGAGAACAGAACTGGATATCAAATACCTAATGGTCAGCCCTGAAATCACTTGTGTATGATTTGATGAAGGAGAAACTATAAAAAAGAGAGTGATATAAAAGATGATTAGAGTACCTAGGCATGACCCAAGGCTATTGACCCAGCCAGTTTATAATTGGCTTCTGCTGCAAAAGAACTTCTCCAAAGTTGCATGTGGAATAGTCCTTGATATATTCACCAAGGATGAAAACAGAATCCATTAGCAGTAGTTAACATACACTGTCAACTTAACAGGATCTAGAATCACTTTAACATCCGTGTCAAGGCATGCCTGTAAAGAATTTTCTTGTTTTTAAATTAGGTTGAGCAAATAACTATATTTATAAATGCAACCATTCCATCTAATGAAGTTAGTGTTTTTAACTCAGTTGCATTGATCAGAATGTCTTTTTCTATACCAATACAATGCAGATTTTATTACTGTTGCTGAGTAGTAATACAGCTTGAGATCTGGAAGCAACCAGAAGTTCTTTCATGTTTCAGGACTGTTTTAGCTTTCCTGTTTTTTGTTTGTTTGTTTGTTTGTTTGTTTGTTTTTCCATATGGAGTGGTAGCTTACCCTGACTTTGTTGTCTACCTGTAGATCTTGTTCCTTTAACTGGTCTCCCTTGTCTGACCTCAGTCAAAGAGGATGGACCTAGTGCTGCAATGACTTGAGACACCATGGTGGGTTGGTATCCAAAGGGTATATTACTATATATGCATATGTAGGCTCTTTGTTTTTAAAACAGCAAACACAAATTTAAGAAAAAAATCCTTGACAGATTTTCTGCATAATGACACTGAATCTGGAGAAGCCCAGTGTCAATTTGCTGTTTAGAAAGGAGCACTGTACTAGGAAGTGGTATATTTATTTTAGTACAGTGTTCTTCAGTAGGATTTTCTACTGACACAACTTATCTCACTTTGTATTATTAATTATTTAATGATAAAGTGGCCAAAGTTCTAAGGTCAGATTCTTAAACCTTATAACTGGAAGTAACTGCATAAACAACCCATTTATGTCTTCTTTCATTTCTCAAGAACAGATGCAAAAGCTTAAATAACTGAACAGCAATTTACAGAGCATATTTGAAGAACTGCCTTCTGCATGTCAAGTACTAAGTGACATAGTGTCTTACTGTCTCTTGTATCTCAGTCTCTTTTGCTAATTACCACATCTTTTGCCATGCTTTTTCTCCTGAATTAGCATTATTGACACATGCTCTAATAAGAACGCTTTGTAACACAGTGAAAAAAAAATCACACACTGAAAGATGTTTGCTAGAATTTTAAACTTTATTCTGGAAGAATGCACATATTTAGCAATTTGATTTTTTACTACCATCGCTTGATTTTTGGAGGGTAGAATTATATTGCTTGACATGCTGAAATGTTTTTATGTTCAGCATCTTTTGCAAAAATGGAGTATGTTGGTAACCCTGCAGTGACCAGAGCCTTGACCTGTATTCAAATATTGTTGCTGGGCTTCTTATCAGTCACAAGTATGAACTAAGGGACAGGAGAATGGTACACCCACTTTGCAGGTCAGTGTGGCTTCCTGCTACCTTAGTTCATACTAATCTATTTCTGAGTAAGTCTTTGACCTTTAAAAATTGTTCAGATAACTGCTTTTTCTTGTACAGGTATAAAAGAATCTCAGAGTTATGCTTTTGAGTTCAATTGTAACGTTCCCTTTTTATTTTTCAGGGTAGTTGATAGTTTAATAGATTCTCTTAGTTTTATTACTTTGTTTTAAACCCACTCATTCATCTTATCCTATTCTTGAGAATTTCTTCATAGTATTTTTTATTATAGATTGAAGGATTCTTTTGATTTATCAAATTATGGTTAAATCTAGAATTGTGAATTAATATCCACTTATTACAACTATCTTACATTTATTTAAGCTATATATACATATTTTATACTTCTATTGCACTGGATTCATTCCTTATTTTATAACTAATTTATTTAGCATGCCACATATAGCTAATTACTGTCGATGTACACTTAGATGTAAAACTGTTTGAATCAATACAAGATTGATCTAGATACCTTCACCTTTTAAGATAATATATATTCTGTGAATGTGTTTTAATATATGAGTGTTATGCCAAATTTAATTTAACTTAATTTCTAAAATAACATTTTTCATCTTTCTTAGAGTAATATGAACAAAAATCAGATAAATTATATTTAGAATGGAAGGCATGAGAATTAAGTACATCATCAATATATGTCATAATTCTTACAGAAATTAATTAGCTATGTTCAGAAGAAAGTAAATTTCAATAGGATGAAACACACTGTATAATATGAAGTGTTTGGGGGTAACCACAACTCTCCTTCTTAGGCATGTAAGGGGATCCCAGTATTTCAGTGAGTTACCTGATAATTCTTTGTAAGTTTCTGGATCTAACAAAGATTGCATATCTTTTAAGACTGGGACTTTCATATAAGGGCTATAGTTAATCTTCAACTTCTTTTAGGGCACAGAGTCCTTGAACCACTGGACTGTAGCCAAGTCCTAAAGGATCACAGTCCATTATCTTCAGTCTGTTGCTCTGGCTTTGAAGAAATTTTTCTTGAGAGTCACTCTTTCTAATTTTGATGATTTATTTTAGAGTGCTATAATAGTAAACTATTAAAAACTATGAGACATAAACAACAGGAGTATGATTTCTTAGTTCTAGAAGCCAGAAGTAAAACAACCTATAGTACATTAGCTACTCAGAGCATGGACAGACCTTTCTGTCTCTTCTGGTTTAGGTACCAACAAGTATAACCAGGCTGTGCCATATTCATATTCTCTGAGTTTTTTCCTTGTGATTATTTTACTTCAGGTTGTATCCTTTTACTTCAGTATAAACTAGGCATGGTACAACAAGGCCTACCTTAATGGACACATATTACCCTGAAAACTTATGAAATAGCCTCATTTATATATATGATGAACCTGACCACTAATGGGTATTAGAAAAACTTTTTGGAGGATTAATGTAAAATATTTATAATTATTTATTTCTGGGGGATTTTAGCCTATTATAATTTAGATTTACTGCCTATTTTTGATTAACAGTTCTTGTATTTAGACAGTAAATTGTTTATATCAATTTGTTATGGACACACATGTGTAATGATGGATACATTCATTGAACCAGACATTATGTATTGATTACATATTGACAAACTAAGCTTGATAGTGATGAGTAGAAATGTGAAACAAACATTAATATGCTTTGAATAGAATTTATATTAAAGATAATAAATTTTAAAAAGCATAGTGTGCTAATAGTTTAAAATAGAACATAATTGGTACTTTCAGAGACAGAAGGACAAAATTCCAAGAAACGAGACTATGCAGTAGACATATCTTGTAACAGACATCAACACTTAAATATATAGAGTACCTAACAGCCTCAGACTAAGTCACTTCTCATAATGATTTTTCACCATTCCAGAAAATACCTGAAAAGGCAATTGGTAAGGGAAAAAAGACATAATGTAACATGATTTTAGAGATTACAGTCCAAAATTTGTTGTCTTTCTTGATTTTTGACCATGGTGAAGAAGAATGTTTCAAAGGCAAGAATCATCTAGCTTTAGATACTATCCACCTCATACTCGACAAGAAGCAAAGAGAGGTAACATAAAGAATCCAGGAAAATATGTGTTTTTCAGAAGTACAGAACCAGCTACTTCTGTACTACACATATGAGCACATACCACTGTTTATAATTCCTCCAACTCCTGATAGTCTGCTCAGAATATAAAACAATAAATAGATTGAACCACTGCTTAGAACAGAGTTCTTCATTATTTAATAGTTTTTCAATCCAACTAAAGTTTATAATCAAAATTAATCATCCCACATGTCTTCACGAAACATTTCTCCCCAAAGCCCAGGAATCAAAGGATGATATAGAAAAATTATGAATGAAAGGTACTATACTACTCCAAGGAAATAGTGTCTTCAAGACACAACAGAACTGATGTATTTATGAACTCATAGAGACCACAAGAATATTCACAAGACATGTAGAGGTTCAAGCCAGATACGGGATCCTACAACTAAGTAAGAAGTGGAAACGACCTCTCACCCCTAACCAAGAAGTTATCTGCAACCAATAAACTCAACCATTGAGAAATATTAGTTTTCTCCAATGACATTTCACTGGGTATTTTAACCATCCTTGAGGTTAGACCTGTGTACTGGTTGGTTTTGTGAGGCAACTTGAAACAATCTGGAGTTTTCACACAGAAAGGAGCCTCAGTTGAGGAAATACCCCCATGAGATCCAACTCTAGGGCATTTTCTCAATTAGTGATCAATGATGGGAGGTCCTATTGTAGATGGTGTCATCACTGGGCTGGTAGTCCTGGATTCTATAAGAAATAAGCTGAGCAAGCCAGGGATAGCAAGTCAGTAAACAACATCCACCCATGACCTCTGCATCGGCTCCTGTTTCTTGACCTGCTTGAGTTCCAGTTCTGACTTCCTTTGGTGATGAACAGCAATCTGAAAATGTAAGCTGAATAAACTATTTCCTCCCCAACTTGCTTCTTAGTCATGATGTTTTGTGCAGGACTAGAAACTCTAAGACAGCTTCATGCCTAGAATAGTTGGCTAATATAAAGCAAACTCACTGCTTATTTTTTTCTTTTTCTTTTTTAGACATTTTGGTACCATGTTGCTTGAGCTGTTTTTTGTCTTATTTGTCTTTTTCTTCTATATTTTGATTTGTTTTTTGTTTTTGTGTTATTGTAGGGAGTTTTGAGTTTGTTTCTTGTTTTTTTGTTGTTGTTGTTGTTTGGTTTTTTTTTTTGGTTTGTTTGTTTTCCTTTTTATTGGTTGTTTGAAAGAGATAAAAAACATAAAGGTATATGAATTGAATCTGTAGGAATTAGGAAAGAGAAATCATGGTCAAATATATTATAAAAATATTTCACAGCAAAAATTAATCATCTCAAAGGCCATCCCCCACAACTATGTATCTTAAGGTATTTAATATGATTAGTAAGGAAAATAAATACTTGAACTCTGAAGAGATAGATCACTTGGTAAACTGCTTGCTGCACAAGCATGAGGATATAAATTCAAGATCCAGAAACTATGAAAAAACAAAACCCAAAAAGCAGCTGCTATTGGCGGTGCTTAATCCTTAGCACTTGGAATACAGAAAATTTGGATCCATAAGTTCACTTTCTAGGGAGTTTAGCCACTTTGCTATGCTGTGAGAGAAAAGTCCCAGAGAAAAATTCTATCTAACAGAAAGATGGTACCAAAGGAAGTCACCAAAAGTTGACCTCCAAACTCCACGTGCACATGCTTACACATGTAGAAACACCCTCATACATACATAGACCTGTACCTATGAATATGCATATATATTTGAATAAATTTTAATTATTTTTGTTTGAATTCATATTGGTTCAGATTGTATAAAGATGCAACTTAGAAAGAGTTTATAAGAAAAAATAAGCATTTCACTCTTCTTTGCTGGTGTGCCTCTTACAGTCACATAAAAAGCTAGCTAGGATGGTATAGTTGTAGTGCCATCTAAGCGGGCAAGGGCAGCTATTACTATCCAATCTCTAACCTCCTAATGGAGTAAACTTAGACACATCACCAATTCAGCTTGTAAAAATTCCTACTCACAGAAATGTTTTCCTAAAAGCAAGATGAGAATGTATATGAAAATATTTTATATTATCTGAATTTCTTAGCACATGAGTGGAGTTAATGTTTCTAGGCAGCATGGAGTTTGCTCTTGAGGGTTTCATAATTAAAAATATTTATTAATTCCTATACAATATTGAAGGCAAAAAGCTTAAGGATTTATGAAAAGAGTTTTGTATTATTAAATAACAAGAGATCTCTAAAAGTTTTTAATCATCACTGTTGCATATTTATTCTTAATGGCCACAGGCTAATAAACAGGTTTGATACACATGTTTTTATTCTATTTTTGGATAAATGAATAACCAACATGGTATATCAAAATAGTCGTAAAACATAAAATTCTAGGGCTACAAATGCAAAGGTTTTGTTGCTTTGTTGATGAAATTTCTACTTATTTATTTTTATGTTTATTTCTCTCTCTCTCTCTGTGTGTGTGTGTGTGTGTGTGTGTGTGTGTGTGTGTGTGTGTGTGTGTGTGAGAGAGAGAGAGAGAGAGAGAGAGAGAGAGAGAGAGAGAGTTTGTGTGTGTGAATTCAGTGATAACAGGGGCCAGAACATGGTATAAAATCTACCAGAATGGAAGTTAAATTATAAGCAATTGTGAGCTGACATACATGATGCTTTAAACTAAACAACTGTCTAGGGAAAAAAGCTTAACCACTAATCTTTGTCACCATTTACAGTGTTTGTTTGTATTTGTGTGTGTGTGTGTGTGTGTGTGTGTGTAATGCAATTTAGTCATTACATCCTGCCCCTTTCTCTTCCTGTCATCAATTATGGCACCTTTTCTTCCCTATGATAAACAGGATGAAGGGCACATAAGCTCTAGATATGTGTATGAATGATGACATAAGTATAAAAATGCTAAGTCTGGCTTGAGCCTACCATAGAATATGAGTGCTAACATCTTTTGAATGGTCTTAGACTGGTGCTCAGTCCATGCTGAAGCAACGAAGTAGGAAGTCCACAGTGTTTGTCTGGATGCGTTATGGTTTCTAATTCTGTCTTCTAGTGTGATTCCTGAGTGTGTGATCAAGTGCATCTCTGAATCTTGTGCCTTGTTTTGGGCTCTTTTCCTTCTTTTTGTATTTTCTAACTCTGGTGAAAAAGCTTTTGTTTAATATTATTATACTTTATTTTGTATATTTTATTATCATTCATTAGAAATCTGATTTTTTACTAAGGATAGACAGAAAGGGAGTGGATTCTGATTTGGGGCTTAAAGGACAATGGCATGAGGAAGAGATCAACAGGGAAGAGTAGTAGAAAATAAAACTATAGTGAGGGCATAATATGTGAGAAAAAAACTATCTATTTTCAATTATCAGAGATAACTAAACAAAGGAGCCCAAGTTGTACAAACAGTGAAAGTGAATAAGGTATTAAGGAAGTAGTTGAATAGTTTGTTGTGCTGTAGTTTGTAACATCTCCAACTTATGATGCAAAATTTTAGAAGGTGGAAGCTAGTGGTTCAAAAAAGCAAAAGCTTTAAAAACATTTCACATTCAAGTAATATTTTCCTAAAAATAATATGCCTGTCAATCAAGTCTCCAAAAATAATTTTATAATTCACAGAAAAAGATTTAAGGCAAATCTAATTTCCCAACATGGTAAAGGAGGCTATGCTGTGCTGTATCTTAAAAATTTATAATATATATAAATATACATGTATATTTATACATATACATATATATATACATATACACATACACACACACATATATATATTATATACATATATATACATATACATATATTCTTGTACCACAAATGTTGATAGCTTAACGGTTTTATACAGTAATCAACTCTGTGTTGTTTCATATTGCCTTGAGGGTTTGAGTGTAAAGGTGTAGATATTTAGAGCATAGATATTACTTCAAATGTTTTGAATTTTTAACATCACTCGTTACCAGATAAGTGAGAAAAATGAGCTGGACAATGGCTACTTAACATTGTAAATGTATTTTTAAATACAAAGTTATTAATATCAAGGCATTCAGAAAAACATCCTCTTCATCTACATGATATTTTACCATTTGGAGCTTATATTTTAGAAAGTAAATCAAAAGTTATCATTATGTATAGAATTTAATTAATGAAAAACCAGTGGGTATTATCTCAAGAAATTAAAATTTTTATAAATTCAGACTTTGTAAGTTGGAATGATATAACTGAACTAAAACAAACATTCAAACAAAACTAAAATATGTTATGTAATGTAAATATGTTGCATATATGTTTGAATAGATTAAATGATATTTCATAAGTATATAATATGATAAAATTTTATTAATACATGTATGTACATTTTTAAACATTATAAATATAAACACAGAGATATATTGATAATATTTTTGTGGAATATATCTGTAATTATTTTATTATTTTATTGTGTTTAATAAATATATTTTATTTAGAAATTATGCTACTTTTAATGAAGAAATCAATACAGTTATATACTCATCAATTAATTTTAATTTTGGTTTACTGCATCATATATTTATAAGTCCTTTTAGGTTTTTACCACAAGAGAATCAAAATTTTTGCCAAAATTTTGTTATTATTAACTAGTGAATATATTTTCATCAATGATAATTAGTTCACTTATTCACTGAGCTTTCTATGAAGGGACAATAAACTAGATATAGTACTGACTTGCAAGGACACTTAGTATCAAAGACCATATTTATGTCTCTTCCTAGGAGCGAGCAAACATTTTACAAGAAGTGTTTTTTGGTACATCAATGAAGACATCTCTGTACACTAGCCTTTGAATCAATAGATGGACTATAGTAGATAGTTCTTCTTCTTTTGGGTAGACCTCTTTTAATTACCTTTGGCCTGAAAAGACTAAATGCTAACCTAATAAAACTATAAAATATTTACAATTAATTGGGAGCACAACTCTTTCTTTGGATTGTAGCCATGTTTAGCTACTGTGTTGCTGAAATAAAAAGTATAACTTTATGTAAGTTCCTCATGCAAGAAGAAACCTTAAAATGTTAAGGTAAAAATTAGCCACATGTGTAGCACAGGATGGTATTGTCTGGCATCAATAGAAGAAGAAACCTTTGGTTCTGTGAAGGCTCCATTCCCCAGTGTAGGGGAATGCCAGGGCAGTGGGGTAGGAGTGGGTGGGTGGAAGGGAGTGCATCCTCATAGAAGCAGGTTGAGGGGATATGGGAGAGGTGGGATCCAGATAGGAAAGGGGATAACATTTGAAATGTAAATACATAAAATATCCAATAAAAATAAAATAAAAATTAATTACAATAAAGCAAAGTAAAGTAAAAATAAAAATAAAATTGAAAGAAAAGGTAAAAAACTCTAATGGAAAATTATGTGACAAATAAAGCTTAAAGGAATAATAAAGATGATAAATCCAAACTAGATTTTGTCACAGGCTAGTTCTTTCTCTCAAATCATTTCTAGTCTGTTCTGTTTCTGTATGTTAGGAAGGACAGCTTGTCTGGCTTAGATATCTGTTCATGTGGACATTTTGGTAGCTATTAGTGAATTATCCAATGTAGTCCTCCATTTTTCTTGACTTATAGTCATTATTATTAAATAATAATAAAAGTAATATAATTTAGTATCACTTATTTATATTTATTAATAAAATTTTTATATAACAATAATATTGCTATAAATATTATTATTGTTATTATGATTATATTATAGTTTGGTTTGAGGCCCTGCATTTCTCATGCTCATGAATTTTCCATCTCATACATAAAGAATATGTTTCTTAGGGTGAATGATTTTAAAAAGAAACAGAGTTCATAGTGATTGTGACATATATATGGGCATATCGATTTAACAAGCTTCAAAATGGATTCCTTCAATGCTGGAAGATGTGTGTGTTCATTATATTTTGGAGATGACTTAGAATTTTTATGTTCTAGATGAGAAAAAAATAGACTTTGAAATAATAAAAGGATATACATTATATAGATAAGCTCCAGAGCTATTATAGCCTCTCTCTCTCTCTCTCTCTCTCTCTCTCTCTCTCTCTCTCTCTCTCTCTCTCTCTCTCACACACACACACACACACACACACACACACACACACACACGCCTTTTATGGTTTTCCAATATACTGACTTGAATTTCTCTAGGCTGGCCTTCCCTTGCTGAGAAATCCCAGACATCTACCAATATTTATAAAAATGCATTAAATGTTATTGGCTAAATGTGACTATAATCGACTCCATTTTGCAGGCTTAATTATATCTTCCATTGAAATGATAAATTTACTGAGACTCATCACTCCTATCTAGCCAGGCATAGTTTTAGGATAAAATGCTACATTTATTTAGACAGAAGAATCAGGATCAGAACTGACAAGTATCATTGCTAGTGGAACATTCTATTTACTAGTGCATAAATTCCTCTAACTTATCTGAGAACATCTT
>JANHMN010000015.1:823658-911834 GCA_030674055.1 Rhabdomys pumilio | reverse complement strand
GTGTGTGTGTGTGTGTGTGTGTGTGTGTGTGTGTGTAAGTTAAGGAAAAAAACATTCATTTCTTTATGTCTTTGAACCTATGCACTAAGATAAGAAATTCAAAACTGAAATTTTTAAGAAAAGTCTTAAAGGGAATGAGAAAATGACTTTACTGAACACTTTTGTTCTGTGTCTCCTTAAACCTGTGGCATCATTAAAACCTAGGAAATAACTTAGCAATTCAACCTTTTGGTTACTGTACAATCTTTATTTCCCTGAGTTTTGAAAATTGGTGAGTACTATTAAAACCCTCCAAAGAGGTGGCTGAGCATCAAGTGGTGCTGAGTCTCAAGTGTTGATACCTGGGAGGAAGGTGTAATGCATTTTCAAGACGGGGAGAATCATTTGGGTATGAAGAGCACATATAATGAAAAGTGGAAGGCAAGTTGCTTCCTAGCATCCTTTAGAGTTTAATTAAATAAATCAGCAAGTGCCTCTAGGACGAATCAAAGTAGAATTAATTCTATGTCCTTTGGACACAATTGACTTTTAGGAGTCAAAGAATTGACAACTAATTTTGAGAATTACCATGAACAGTGTTCAACTCATATTGGTGACATAACTATTTTATTCAGAAGGCAGAATATTTAAGCTAGGATAAGCATCCTAAAAGAAACACAATCAAAGTAAAGACTGCAACAGTAGCCCTATAGAGAAGGAAAATCTATTATAGTGTGAATCTATAAATGTTCCCACAAGATTCATGAGTTAGAGTTGTGAGTTCATGAGCTTTAGAGAAACAAGTGGATCACGATGATGTTAATTTCATTAGTGTTTGATCTATTGTTGAATTTCTATTTACACAGGCTGTTAATTCAGAGAAGTGTGTCACTGTCTCTTGCTTTTGAAGAATATATCTTGTCTCTACATAGTGTGTCTTCTCACTACCATAAGGCAAGCTGTTTTATTTTGTCATGCCATTCTACTATACTGTCACAAACTCAAGAGGCAACCATAGTCTGTGTGAAGGTAAAACTTAAATGTTTAGTAGATACAACTTAGGATCATACAGTAAGAACATTTCAATGAAGCATTGCCTAGATCAAATTGACCCGTGAGCATTTGTATGAGTGATTTTCTTGTCAATTGATGTAGAAGACAACCCACTGTGAGCAGTACCATTTCCTAGGCAGAATTTATAATTATATAACATTGACAAAAGCCCACTGATCAGAAGCAGCAGGCACATGGGTGGCTTAGTTTCTGTCTGCTTTTGACTGTTATGCCATATGACTAGCTGCTTATTTTCAGCCTTTACTACCTCTCAGAAATAGACTGAAACCTGACATTCTAAGAAAAATAACAACCCCCTTTTTACAGTTAGGATATTTATCACAGTCACAGAAATCAAACAAGAACAGTGTGAAAATTCTGAAACTGTGAGCCAAAAAAATACCTTTTCTCCTCTAAGTAATTTGCAACAACAAGATGTTCTGTCACAGCAATGAGAAGTATCTAATAAAAAAGAATCATCAAAAAAATGTTGTCATTGCTGTGAATGTAGTTGACTATCTGGTTTAGAGGGCTTCTAAACTGGTATCAAAGATACAATTTGGATTAGTTGAGTGATATGGACTAGAAAAACCATAAGCAGAATTTAAGAATAATTCCTATTAGAGATTAGGAACCACCATGCTGATTTAAATGCATACAGTAAAGACTGAATTTGATGTTTCAATAGAGATAAAGACTACTGGGAGACAATTGTCCTATACTCTACTAAAAACTAAAATCTAGAAACAAGTCTATCTTTCTTGCAACCTTAGCATCTCAGGAAATGTCCTAAGCCCACACATTGTAGAATATGATGTAAAGGTATAAACTTATTTGAAAAACTCAAGTAGATGCTAGGCCAGGCTGGCAGAGGGGATTCTGAGGAATAATAAAAAGAATTCATACAGTAAATGTAGGATCAAAGAGGAAAACAAAGACTGACTATTGCCCAATGACTTGGTTGTTAAAAAGTGTGGAGGTTCAGTCCTGACCTACATAGAAGGAGTTATCACATCAGCTATATTTGGTATCACTACATTTGGTAGAATTTCCCCACCCAAGTTGGGAGTTCTGCTATTGCCTGATGAAAGAGACATGTACTGAGAAATGGAAACCTATGCTATTGGCTGTCAGCATGAGGTGATTTATGTCATCAGTCACCTCTAGGGGTTGGGCTTATGTTTTTTGCCTTTATAAGCCTGATGCTTTGCAATAAAGTTGAGCCTTGATCAGAACTTGCCTTGGCTCCACTCTCTTATCCTTGTCCTTTAGTTCTTAGACTCCCATTGAGGTACCTATGTTGAGTGGTGGTCGTGGGTCAATTACAAAATAGAATGAGTTATGAAGGCTAAAAGCACAATGTCATGGTCAGAGTTAACACTACTGCTTTGCAAATCTGAAGATTTCTATGAGTAGATAAGTTTTCCCAAACCTTGAACAATATGTGGTCAAGTGGGTAGAGATGTTGACTAGTTTGATATTAGTAATTGTTCTAAATTATGTACACACATCAAAATATCACATTCTATTCCTTTATTTTGTATTAAGACTTGCCACCCAAAAGGCCACAAGGTTAAAACTTATCCAGTACTATTTGTCATTCCGTGACTTGAGTCACTTTGTACAATCTAGCTTCAGATATACAAACTAAAATAATATTGTAATCTATGAATACTTTTAGCTGAAATCATATGAAATGAGAAATATAAGAGGTTTTTCATGACGTATACTACATATGACATATACTACGAGCTAAGTATAACTACTCAGGTTAATATTTTATACAACATTAGGAGTTTTAGAAAGATTTCTGGCCCTGTGGTTTAGAGTTGAAGAATGATGAAAGTTTATTCCTAGTGCTTTCAACCACAGAGGTGAAGAGCATGCTCATAGTGCTATAAACCACAGAAACGGAGTGTGTTCCTAGCAGTTTAAACCACAGAGGTAAAGAGTGTTCATCGATTGACTGAAAGAAAAAACAACAATAAGATAAAGAATTGTCACAGTATGATCAGTTCCAGAGCTTACCTCACAGTATGCCTTGGAGTTTTGTTCAATTGCTTAAAGTCTTAAGCCTGTTCTTTGCTCATTCTGTGTGAGGCTGAATATAACTGTTTTTATACTTTCTGCTTGTTGGGAGAACTGCTTGGAGCAAGGCATGCAAAGTGCCATGTATACTATCTGACACATAAACCTCACTAATAGTAATTTGCAGTATGCTGTGACAGTATGCTGATGCTTGCCTCTCTCATACATATAATTTCCCTTCTTTGAACTAACAGTATCACAGGATTTTGTCATAAGATGAATTATGCCTGTTAAAAACCGTGTTTCCAAATATTCTTCAGATCAGGGTTATCAGATGAAACATATATGTCCAAAGGGACTCTATGCAACTTGTAAAATGCCATGAAGGGAGGCTCTGAGAAAGCAAGAATATGACCAAATAAAAAAAACATATATTTAGAATAGATGAGAAGTTGGTGGAGTGTTTGGCTAAAATGAAAGAAGACTTGGACTCCATCATAAGCACTACAAATAACCAGTCATGGTGGTTCATGCTGGTAATACCAGTATCTGGGAGATACAGAAAGAAGCATCACAAATACAAGGTCGTCGACCTTGTAAGTTAGAAGAAATGAAACAAATAGAGTGAAAGAAAGATGTAAATACCAATAAAGCTGTCATAAGAATAAAGGAAAGTTTTGAAGGCGAATGAAGAAAAGCTCAAAGGTCCTAACTATGAAACACATGTTTAAAACAGAACAAACAAAGAGGAGATATAGGAATAGTCATAAAAGTATTTAAGAGAAAATGTTCTGAATTTTTAATTTAATTTTGTGGGAGGTATGAATACATAGTCAATGAGACAAATCAAAATAAAAAAACACTCAATGTAGGGTTCAATTTATAAGGATGACTTAAAACTATATATTTGCATTATTACAAACATTGTGATATTAATTTGTAAAGACCTGGAAATAATATTTATATTTTATAAATAATAGAAATAAAGCTAATAGGTCCAACTGATTCACAAAACGAAATTATTTTTCATTATTAGAAATTATACTAGATCTAATCACAATAAGTTAAATAATAATTAAAAATACACTGAGCTAAACATTTTTCTGTTAATTATACAAATGTCCAAAACTGAGAAAATTTATCTTTATTAGAAGGTATAAAATTCACTCTTATATATTTTAATAATTAAATTGTTTAATTTAATTATTAAATCTAACAAAAGATTGAATCACATAATATAAAAGATTTTTAGCTAGTAATATGGAAGAATATGAAATGTTATCTAGAAATGCATAAATGCAGAAACAGAACTATAGTTTAAGAAAAAAGTGTTCCTGTTTGTGAAGAGAGAAGGTATATATGAAAATCTGAGAATATATATAAATGGATAAACAAAGATGAATGGACAGATGGATGAACAAATGCATGTTGTGACTGTCTTGTGTCAGAAGCCCAGATGGCATATTTGTGTTTTAAATGTTAGAAATTATTAAATAATTAAAATATTTAAAAGTTATGTCATTTTTGTTGGTTAAAATTCTCTAAATATCATGATATTGCTTTATAGCTGCCTGTTGGCAGATTACTTTACTCCAGTCTTAATTTTTAAAACAAGTTCTCAGATAGTCACTATAATTCTCACAACAATATGCTGGCGACAGATGATTAGAGGCCACAGAGGTCAGAGAAGATACTTTGAAGTCAGGTAGAGCTGATACAGGCACAGGTAAGAATATCTGGGTCACAGAAAAGAAGTCTTATGAAGCATAGTGATATTGGGCAGACATCAAATGTAGGTCCAGATACAGGCCATTAGAGGGTTGAATGAAGTAGACAGTTTGTCACTACAGGGTACTCAAACTCTGGTCAAAGACAAGAGTCCTTCTCTAGATCAATTTTTCTGAATGAAACTCATAACAAGACATCATGCCCACCACATCTGGATCTTCAAGGACTTCTTTGCATGGGCCCAGATGGAGAGTCTAGTTGCTACGATTGGAAAGCCCACGTGTCTGAGTTGATCTGATCTATTTCTGCATTCATTATCTATCACCATATATAAGTTATTTATTACTTTGTGCCTTCCAGTATACTGGCAGATGGTGGTTGTTTACTTGTGTCGACAAAATGAAGAGCCATTTTTTTGGCACAGGTGCACAAAATGAAATAACATGAGCCAAAGTCTGCTTTATAAAAATGGAATCATTCAAAGTGAGGTTCTGCCTGCAATCTTAAAGTCCATATCACATAGAATTACTCAGAGCAGAATCAGCCCATTCTCCTCAGTATGGAAGCAGATGGGTAGATGTATAGACATAATTATGCTGCCTTCTTTATTTATGTTGTAGAAACAAACTAACAAAAATACAAAAGTAACTTAATCATTTACTAGAGAGGAATCTAGTGATTGGTGCTGAGTTTAGAAGGACAGGATGAAAGAAAATTTATGGGATATAAAGTGTTAGATATTTTGAATTTTAACCTACGTAAAAAGTATATTGGATAAAAACCTAAGTAATTTTTAACACTAAGCATGTAGTAAGTCAGAACTCCTATATGACTCAGGATAAACATCAGGATTGTTTCCATCTTTATTACAAATTTTAGCAGTTCCTTCTTCATTTCAAGTTTATGTGTATAGCCTTAGGTCACTCAAAGCATAAACTCATCATCATTCAAGGTTTTTCAGTAACTTGGAGTTGAAGGCAAGCTCAAGTGTACTATAACTTTTTCTCCAGTATTCCTCTACTAGTACCTACTATTTGCTGATTTAGCCAAGTCCAGAAGATAATCTATTGTCCATATTCTTAAAAACTTTAGGCCACATGAGGTATTCTTTTAATTTCTTTACTTATATTCCACATATCTCTTTTTCTGGGGTTTCAATAGGTTTATATCACAAAAACAATCAGAAGCTGTATCTTTCCCATATGAGACCACCGAGCCAAGAAAGATTGAACACTTTGCAGTGAGGTCACAGAGGCTTAAAATAGAAATAGAATATATCTGTCTTGAACCTATTTACTGTCTGACTCACAAAGTTCATTTTTAAACATGCTTTTATTTATCACTGAAATTATTTTTTTCTGCTTTAGAGTCACAATTATTTTAGACTAGAACATTTTCACCTGTTACTTTTAACGAGAGGGAAATTAAGAAAATATACATTTTTACTCATACTTCACCTACATTTTTCTAGCTCAATCAATAATTTGATTGGAAAAAATATATGCTTACTTTAGTTTTCCTGCAAACTCAAATAAACAAAACTAGGTATTTCCCAAGCATCTTACATTTTTCTTACGTACACTAGTGACATCAAAACCTTTAAATTCAATAGTTTGAATTAATTAAAAAAAAAAAAAAACTTCCAAAAACATCGTGTATATGTTAAGGATTTATAGCATATCATCTATCCTCTTTACAACTAAGGTATTATCCTTGAATATGTTTTTAAGGTTTGTGGACCTTTATTTTACCTATAATATCTTTTCTGTATGATTTTAATGTTTCTATTTTTAATCTGTTTATTCACCGGTTGTCTATAGCCTTCTTAGTGGAAAATGACTCAGAAGCATCTGCATTGTGAACTGCCATTATAAAATTCCACAGACTGAGTGGGAGACAAACTGCAATCTTGTGTTCTTCAAACTTAAATAAATTGTAAAGTCAAAGATTATGTACCAGCAGATGTACTGCCTACTGAGGACTTTTTTTCCTGGCTCCAAGGTTGCATCTCATTACTGTGTCTTCAAATGGTTAAAAAGGCAACAGACTCTCAAATATTTCAATTACAGGACCACTAAACACAACTGTGAACCCATAAGCTTGATAATCAATCACTTCCCTGAAGGCCACATTTCCAAAGAGGATTATTACTTGGGGTGAACTTCAGAATGTGGCCTTTGGAAGAAACAAAAGCATCTAGCATATAGCATCACCCAGTGCTTAATTTTTCTGATGCTAGCTTAGTCTTGCCATTTACCTTCAATTAGAAACTAATCTCATTGTCTGCGTTGAAACCTGAGTCTTCTCATTTCTTATGTCTTTAGTTGACCTTGACCAGTGTCATGATCATGACAAGGATAGCTTGAAGTAGAATTTGTGAACTCCTGATTACTATTCAGTAAATTTTCTGCTTGTCTTCCTTTATGTTCAATTCTGTGTCTTCAAGAGCTTAAAGTTTATTGTTTTGTCTTTGTATTTACTGTGTATAGACAATATAACCCTACAACAAATTTTATATTCTGTCCTTTGTATCATTTCTTTCTTTTGGAAAAGCAACATTGCTTTTGTGACAACTCCCATTTTTCTTAATGTCAGTATGAAAAGGCATATCTAGGCCACTAGAAACTACAGATACTGCATATGGTGGTTGACTGAAAACATTAACATGTCACATCTTCACTCTTAAGAGCTCACAATCTAATTGTAGAAATATCTAGATATGAAAGTAGCTCCAGGATAAAGCAACTATTCTTTTAGAGATATGTTGCAATTACAAGCCAAGCCCAAGGGATGGCATGACTCATCTTGTCCCAGGCAGGGGAACAATATCAGAAGGGCTGGACACAGTGGAATTTGAAGTGTCTCAAAATTTTATTGGATTTTGCCAGAAGGCACACATGTTTGGGGAACAGAATGAATGGGACAAGTTCATTCCAAAGTTAAGTTCCAATTTAAGGTTAATGACAGGTTTGAGGTATCATGAGCAGACAATTGTGACAAGAAAATAAGGTAGAGTAAATAACTGTCAGGAATTAAGTATTTGTCTAGAAGTTTACACATTTGGGATTTGAAAAGGGAGAAGAAATGTAAGATATTTTAGTTTACTCGTCTCAGTCAGCTGAGGAGAAATAAAAGATCACCACCAATATGTGTTTACAGACATAATCACAATCAAGAGTAGAATCCCTCCCAGACAGGGTTGCTTCTACAATGTTACTTAACACAGTCAATGGATAGGTAGCCATTTATGTCAGTGGAAAAATTTCTTTCCTTGGCTCTGGAGCTTCCCTTGAAATATTGGAATCACACACAAATCTATTCATAAAATTTGTTGAAGTTTTAGTGTGAAATATCCTGCACAGAGTCATGTGTTTGAACACTGAAGTTTGGTCTGTTGTTTGGGAAGGTTAGGTTTCCTTGTAGCTTAATGACAAAGTACCTGTCTACATGTTCAAGGCACTGAATTTTATCCACAACATGACACAAAAAAGTAGCAATTGCAACAGAGGCAGATATATAGATATTCCTATCATCTTTTAACTTCAAACATTCCAAATAAACTAAAGCTCTAGATACTGTGCCTCTTGTCGTCCAGACAAAATATGCTTTGATGCAGTATCCTATTTTATTACTACTCAAATGCTCTGCTTCTCCTTTTATCTTTCACTCAGCAACTTCATCATTCCCATAGGAGCAGGTGCATACTGTGGGCCATGCATCTCTTTACAGGTACCTTCAGAAACTTCCAAAAGAATAGAAATTTCATCTAATTAGATTGTCACAATTTCTATAATTTTAATAATTTTTATTTCCCATATACCTCATTCTCAGCAAACACACTGAAGTACAGTCAGCACTTTGGTCCCTAGTCTGTGTATATCAGACGTCCTCTTGTTACTTCGAAACAGAAGCTCTATTCCCTGTCTATAAATATGGTTACCCTATCAATAATTAAATGTAAGGTATTGGAATTTTTTGGTGTTCTCAAGGGAAAATGCAAATTTTCCTTCCACTAATGAGTAGAGATTTATCTTTACATATTTCACTATTTATAGCATATTATTAATTTTTATTAATAATTATTTTGATGGTACATATTGTGATAATTATGTATACAATATGTAATATTGCAATTAGACTGTTGGCTAACATATATATATATATACACATATATATATGTAATATAAAAATATATAGATATATAGTTTTGGTATGTATGTAAATATTATAAGAATGATTCTTCAAGTTTAGTAATCAATAAGAATATGACCTGTATGCATTATCATTAAGGACTTTTCACATTTGCAGTAAGTAACTTTTAACTATATGATATGAAGAAAATGTGTTTTATTGTTATTGTATAAAGTCAATAAAATTAATTGACACTAACATTAATCATTGATTTCTTCTAACTATATTTTTCTAATTAGTAAAATTACAAAATTTTTCATCTTTAATACAAGGCTGTCTTAAAAGAAAACAATATTAATTGAACTAATTTGTTCAGTGTAAATAAAATTTACAGACTTAAATATAACATTGTAAATCTTAAAAATGTATAAATAGATATAGATATCATGAATATTATACATATAATATATTATATATAATATTAATATATATTATATTAAATATAACAAATATATTTAAGGAGTGTTTAATCAATGGTGTCTGGATTCTGATATTGTATATAAATATTTTGATGTTATGAATGTATTAGTAATTTCATTCTCTATCTATATTCTAGTTTTATATTTGATATTTTGCTGTTTGTATTTGAACATTCTACTAATAGTTATTTTACATTTACCTAGTAGCTTTTGATAGCTGTAGGGTTGTTTCTACCTTGAAGCTATTGTGATTGGATCGTCTCTGAGCATTTTTCTACACAGTATCTTTTGTACAGATTTCAGCTTTCTTTGGTTAAATATGTGTAAATAGATGTTCTGAATATCACAATACATGTTTTATATGTAACCATCCAGCTGGTTGACAATGTAGATACCCCAATAAAAATTTCTCCTATCAAATTATGTGCTTTTTACTGTTTAATATGTTTAATATTTGGTTAAAAATATTGAAAAACACTTATAACCTAAGAGAGAAAATACATCACTTAATAGCTCTAGTAAGGTGCTCCAGGAAATATCCTCCCATCCATACATGTATATACACATCTTGAATTAAACTAAGCTTAATTAAATCCTCACAGTGGAAGACTTAAAAGGAATGAGGGAACTTAAGAAGAAGAATTTCCATAAAGGGAGTGTAGATAAAGATGAAGGATTAAAAATAACAGAAATAAGCTATTTATGTAAAAATATTTAAAAAATACATTTAAAAATTAAAAAATATAAGCAAGTTGTTGTGAGTAGTGGTAATATCTAATTCTAGTATTCATTTGCATTTTTCTTCAGACATTAGGCATCCTTTCTGAAATTTTCATGAGCTTAGCTTAGTTTGGATGTTTTTTAGTTGAAGATGTTTTTTCATGCATTCTATAGTTCTGCCAAATTTCTCCAAACTCATATTTAAAAGAATGTATTTATATATATATCACTGATATATATATATATATATTTAAATCTGTAAATTTTATTTATATTAAGCAAAAATGCATAGCATATATGTATTTGTACAAGTTATTCTTTATGTTTAAGAATCTAGCATGTTTGAGCATGTAGGTTTTTTATTTACCATTAAAACAAGGGAATATTCTGTAGCATATACATTTGTTCTACAAGAATATTAAAGTATTTTATATGAAAAAATATAAAGATGTGAGTCCATAGTAGTTATCAAATTCATTCAGACCACAAATAATTTCATTTTGTTTCAATCAAATCTAGAATTAAGATATCTCAACTTTCACTAAAATGTAATGATAAACTTTGAGAAAGCACTTGATGTATCTGATATTTAGTGGGGTACAAATACCAAACCAAGTACTTCCAAAATTTGTTTGCATTTCTTACTTAAATTACAAAATTATTTTATGAAAAGAATAGCATATTAGCAGAGCACCTATTAGTCCTCCTGCAAAAATTAAGCAAACATATATTTAGTACTGATACCATTATACAGAACTGTGTGACTTTGACCATCTACATAATTCCCATAATTTCAATCATCTTCAAAACGAAAAAGCAAGTACTTCATAGTTTCTAGAGCCACAATGAAGATAAAATAGATGAAACCCATGTACAATACTCAGCACAATGGTAGGTATATAGCCAAGATATAAAACTGTTTATCAATTACATTGACAACTGCAAGCAGGTTTGATTCTCTTTTATTATTGTTTTTACAGTCCAGTTATTATCCCTCTCCTGGTCCACCCTCTGATAGTTCCTCATCCCATTTCTCCTCTCCCTGTCTACAAGAGGATGTCCACATCCCCCCAAACCCATACAGCCCCCCCCCACTCGATGGAGCCTCAAGTCTCTAGAGGGTTTGGCACATCTTCTCCTACTGAGGAATACTAGAATCTACTGTAGACCTTAAGGAAACAAGAAGATACAAATGTAGGTCTTCCTTAGTGTGACAGTTTTAATATTTCAAGAATGTCTGAGTATCTACCATTTTGTAACACATGAATCAACCTATTTCACTTGTCTTCCTTGTCACTCTGCAGATGAACTGTAGTACCACTTCTGAGTGTTCTATGTCACTCGCTTTATAACTCATCAAAATTTTTCTTTCATAGTTGCTTAATGCATCAATTCACAACATTCATTTATCTATACTGCATAGAAGAGGAAGCAATGAGAAAAGAGAGAAGAGAATAGAGGGAAGGGGTACAGTGGGAGTGGGAGAAAGAGCTAAAACTAGAACCAGTTTCTACTACTTTCTTTATCTCTATATTTTAGTCTAATGACACAGAATGAAGGGATTAGCTCCCAAGATGTTATTTGCACACAAAGAGCAAAGGTACCAGCAGGTTTTAAGGATCAAAAAACATTTTGAAATAGTCCTGCAGGCATTTAGAAAATTTGTTCTACAGACAAATGGAAAACCTAGCTTACAACTGATGTTTCAAGAGGGAACTATGGATATCACTGCTAGTCTACAGATTTATCTTTGTGGGCTTCCTGTAAGAATTGTAGATGTTGCCAGGAGAAGCCCATAGAAAAATACATGGACAAATTAGTTATCTGGACTTCTTAAATATAAGAATCTTGTTCATCAAGTACACTAAAATTCTCATTAAACATGTGTTTATATGAGTGCATGTGGGAACTTAAAGCAGAATACTGAGATACAGGTAAAATGATGTGCATATTACGAATATGTACCACATATATGACTTTTCAATAATGTGTCCAATATAATGGTTGCTACTTTCTCTGATGTAAGTACCAGTTCCACTCTTCTAAAACATTACTCAAAATTCTCAGCTTAATGGAATGAAGGATTTGGGGCTAGACCATCCTTAACATGAAACTTTGATTCAGGGCCACTCTATCTGATTCTATACCCCTCATTGACTTCTTTGTTTCTCACAACTATCAGACATTTTCTAGGCTCAGAGCTAAGACATTATTAGTGTTTCCAGGCTCAGTAGTTAACACATTTCTAAGGGACAATCTGTAGGAAAACAGATCTCATTAGTGGGAGTATTTGCAATGCATAGCAATGTTTATTTCTCCTTCCTTTCACTGAAGAATATTTAAATATATCTCTGCTGGGGATGTTGGTCAATGCCTACAGGAAAAATGTCTGGCTCACAATTTCCATGAAACTCTGTCTACAGCTGAAATGACAGGGTTTGCAGTATTCTACTGCTCCAGGCTAGTAAAAGTTTTGCAGTCCTTTTCCATCTGAGTGCTCAATCTGAGTAAGTATAAATATTTTGTTTATGGGCATCTCCCCATTAATATTTCCTGTTCCATTCATCCAAAGTGCCTCGTCTCTTCTGAGTTTTATATTCAGTTGCCAACTGTTCATCTTAAAGTAATAGTTTACTTTCTGAAATACACTCAGAATTGTTGGGGAACTTAAATCTTTCTCAAGCTTTAGTTGGTTTTCCATTGAATGTGTCTGTTTTGCTTTTGAGGTCTTGCCTCAATTGCCCAATGTCCAAAGGCAGATGAAAGACCTGTGGCCTTCTGTCCTAATGGTCCCACCTGTAGTCGTCTTACTGAAAGAATTTATTTTTCCATATTTCTGTAGCCCTCTGTGGGCTTCCCATCCACCTCTAACTTCTTCAATCATATGAAAAGATTGAATTGATACTTGACTTGGAAAAAAAGTCGAATGAAAAATGTCAAAAATCCAACCAGATAAATAAAATAATGGCTTGAGATAAGACACAAACCAAGGAAAACTTAAATTTATTGTCTCCCTTCTAAAAGGTTATTTTTCTGGTATGCAGTTTAGAAATATTTAATGCAAGTGGTTATATTATAGCCCTTGAATATTTTATCAATAAAATCAGAACATTTTACCCTCATGTTTAAAATATATAGTTTGCAACTGCATGGCTAAAATCCTGATCAGGCAAAATCTCAACAAAGAAAGCTTTCATTGATTGGTGTTTACATGTAGGTTCAGCAACAGTAGCCGAATCTACTAAAAATAATATCCCTGTTCATCTCACCCTTTTCTGACAGGTCTTTAACTGCAACTTAATTATGTTGCTTTTTTTCTGCAAGTTCTTTTCAAGGTTCTTATGATATTAGAAAGACGCTTTTAAGAGCTATGAAAAGAGCCTTAGTCGACTCCTTCCTCTGATTATTTCACAGAATAACATAACACTTCTTTCTGCCAGCAACTCCCCCAAACTATTTTCAATAAATGAAACAGTATTTTCCATTTTATAAAGTGAAGATTAAACATTAATTAGTCATAGCTAAGTTCTGCTGTTTTCCTTTTACAGTGATCTTTTTACAGCTAGTACCCAAACAACACAAATAAACTTCTATAATGTGTGAACAATGGCACAGCCTCATGTTTAATAAAGGGTGGATTCCTGGTTGAGTCAACTTAAACTGTTTTGCAATGATTTCATGCTGAGCAATTATTTTTATTTTCCCTAAAAGGTGGAACTTTTAAAGGCAGGAGAATGTGTGTATTTTTACAACCAGAAAAAAAGTCTTATTAAATGGTTATGGTTTTCTGAATTTGTTTTTCCTTCTTCAAATATAAAAAATTGAAAGTGGTCAAACTAAACGTCTGCTGACCACAGTAACTTCCACATTTTGTGGTCACCAGTGTCAATTCATGTCATTTTTGTTTACTATTATTGGCTTGTCATGGGTTCCATATCTCTAAAAATAATTGAAAATAAAAACAAACTTTTGTATGTGTGCTTTTTCTCCAAACCGATGTGTCAGCCTGGGAAAATACTCTCTGTGAAGAGAAAGTGGAGCTGACATATAATTGTTGCTGTTACCCAGCTGTTACTGACATTACAAGTTGAACCTTCCTTGGAGACACAAAAGCAATTTTGATGTGACACTCTGAAAAGTCACCACTAGTACTTTACAAATAGTTCAAGGTCACAGAAATCTTACCCTAGACTCTTGCAGGTGAGCCTCTGGAGGACATTTCTTCTAGGAGAGAGCTGTGTTTTTATTGATTTTTGCAAATTGTAGACTTAAAATCTAACAAAGAAAAACTATCGAGAGGGAAAAGAAAACCTAAGTACAAAATCAATGCTTTTGCATTGTGATTTCGAAAGGCAATTTCGAACAAAGATTATGTGAAAGACAAGTCAAAATTCCACACTTAACCTTTCAAGCTTGCCTATAGGAATAGACAAAAACTCCTAGGATGTTTTAAAAGAACATTTGCTAAAGTATTTAAGTTTTATTATTTAAATATGCAAGTTGCCTTTTTAAAAATGCTACTAAAATGTGTCCTATGCAGGACACCTCTTTTCTTTCTTGTGACTTTAATATTCAATCTTCAGTGTGTTTCCTAACATGCTCTAATCAAACTCTCCGTCAACCTATCTGCTGAGTAAATGGTGTTATGCTATTTCACTTGGCAGTCATTTCTTAGCTAAATCAATCTCTACTCTTTTCTTTCTTGCATTCAAATTTCTTTATCAAAGTAGAAACATTTTAAAGTTGCTCAATCTCCTGAGGAAACAACATGAGAGTAACAAAGCCTCAAAACCCAACAGGCTGCTTTTTTTTCTGGCTTGGCTAATGGTCTTAGCTACTGACACAAATCCTTCTCTGATCCAGGTTCTTGCTACACAGTTATTAATTCTCAGCTCTCCATTGGTTCTTTTATCCCATCAAAAAAATGTGTGGGTTGAGCTGGCAATGAACAGTTTCAGATCAAAATATTCCTGGAAAAGGAAGCCATAGTCTCCTATCTATGATCTCCTTTATTCTTGATTTCATAAACACAAGTATATGTGTTTGAGAACTTTATTCTCAGATACCTGCAAAGATTGAGACTTACAGTCTCAATCTTTGATATTTCAAATACCAAGACATTTTTGCATTTCAAAACAATTTGCTTTGTATTAAAGTTATATAGATGTAACACTCAATGTTTCAACACTTACATATTCTACACTTCCTTCTACAGGATCTACAATAATGATTTTACTTCTCCTCAAGTACCTGACATAGTCTGAGTCCTGAATACAATACAGTGGCCTAGTCTGGCCACCTTTGCCTGCATCCTAGTCAACCTCTAGGCTTCTGCAAGAACCCATTATGTCCACCCTAACTGACAGACTCGCTCATACTAAGATCCAACCTCTTTACTGAGAAAGATTGTAGACAACTGTTTTAAAAATCTAGACCAGTGAATTTTTCTGAACATTTCCTCTCTGGGACACAGATACCTTTCCTTTTCTTGCGCATTTATCTTCTTCCCCTTCCCTAGTTAGAAACCCCAGGTTTTCCATTTCCTCCATCAAATCAGATATACCTTTCTATTTCCATCTCTATTGTTTCCCCATGGCCTGGCCCATATAACAAGCCATTATATATTTATCTATTTATTTGTTTGTTCCAGTAGTTATTTCACACTTGAAAATTTAAAGATAAGAGTCTCACATGCAAGAGAAAATACAATGTTTGTCCTTCTATATCTATTTTTGAGTACACTGTCACTCCCTTCAGACACACAAGAAGAGGGCATCAGATCCCATTACAGATGGTTGTGCTCCACCATGTGGTTGCTGGAAATTGAATTCATGACTTCTGGAAGAGTAGATAGTGTTCTTAACCTCTAAGTCATCTCTCCAGACCCATCTTTCTATACCTAGATAATTTCACTCACTGTGATATATTCTAGTTCCATTCATTTACTTGAAAATTTTATGATTTCATTATTTTATACAATTGAATATTATAAAGCTATATATTAAAGTTGTATAGATACAATATCCAACATCTCCACACAGCCATATTCTGTACATCCTTCCATAGTGTAATATGTACCACATGTTCACTATCAATTTGTCAGTTACAGGAGATTTATGTTCTCACCACCTTCAAATGCAGTGGAACATATTTTATTTTTATTTTTAATTTTAATTTTTGGAACTGGGTATGCCAGAGTTTGGTACATATATATTTAGGATACTAATATCTTCTTGGTTAACTCTCTACTTGGTTAAAATGATATGTTCTATTTTATCTCTTATGGTTAGTTTTAGTTTTAATTCTATTTTGTCAGATATTAGAATAGGGACTTGTTACATTAAATATTATTTGGGCATTTCTACCCCACATTAGATAATTTAGTTCCCAAATAAAAGAAGCAAATCCTTTATATTTATAATAAGCCTTAAAGCACTAGAGCTGTGCAGAAATTAATCCTCTGGGCTATGTTGTCTACTTCTCTGTCAAATAATCCTGAGATATCACTTGCCATGTTCTGCCTGGGCCATTCCTACTCCAACTGGCTAACTTTCATGAACAAAAACTCACTATCGATCTACCCCATGGTGCAGTTTTCCTTTTTCTTCTTCCTCTTTCCTCCTCGACTCTCCCCAGAACTAAAACCTAGGAATTAAAGCCCCACATAACTCTCTTCTGACCAGCTATAGGCTATACGCATCTTTATTCAACCAATAGTTTTCAAAAGCAAGTTTGCACAATAAAAGCTGGCATATGAGAGTACAAACCTCAACAATCCCCCCTTTTTGTCTAAATAAAAAGAACTCTTCCTCTTTATAATAATTAACAACTTATAGTATTAAGAATTATGAAAATTGTTAGGTAGGGGCATCTTAGATAAAGTATTATATAATCTATCTTATCCTGATAAGTTGAGAGCTCTGTATCTAAATAATTTTCTATCATAACTTGTATTACCATCTTTAAAACATCTTCTTAAATCTTACTTCAATGCCCCTCATCTTTTTCAAAGTTGATTGGGGTACTGCTAAGTGTTGACATGTCTTAGAACATCTTCCTAAATGTTCCTACAACTTGAGCCTATAGTAAAACCATGACTAGCTAGTCTTCAAGCCCATCAAAGACCTGAACAGGAATAAATATTACCTGAGTATGCAGGAAATGCAAGGATGTAGCTTCTAAAAATTATAGAAATGACAGAGAGATCTTGTTTCCTGTGCAGTCCCCAATATTCTCTAAAATATTGGAGCATCATATTTAGCCTTCTATCCCAGAATATCTGACAGGCCTTTTGTGAAGCAGAAATCGTGAAAGACTTGCTTACTTTGTCTTGGCAAAGCAGGGTATTCTACTTCCCTGAATCTATTTGTTCTTTCTGGAAAGCATACTATCTGCAGATAATTAGGACATTTTCTTTGCCCAATGGCTAGCTTGACACAAATGAAGCCATCTCCAAATGGAGGTCATTCAATGCTTATTACTTTTTCAAAGTTGAATGGGGTACTGCCAGGAGTCGACATGTCTCAATGTCAAAAAAATCTTAAATTAATAAATCTTTAAATGTCATGTTCTGTGAGTCTCTGAGGTTTTTGAAGACCATCTATTTATTTATGATATATCTAAAGAAACAAACATTTCTTGTCTTCAGCTACCTATTAACTATTCAACCCAGGATTCATATTTCTGTAATGATTTAGACTAGTATCTGACATGACCACGAGTTTGACTGTCAGAGTATTAACTTGTAGTTTTTTAACTAACCCAGTTTACCATAGCATATATTTAAAAGGACTGGGATATGGCTGGAGAAATTTCAGTTAAGACTGCTCTTCCAGAGGTCCTGAGTTCAATTCCCAGCAACAACATGGTGGCTCACAATCATCTGGAATGTGATCTGATGCCCTCTTCTGGTATGTTTAAAGACCATGACAGTGTACCCATAGACATTAAGCAAATAAATATATCCTTTTCAAAAAAGGAAATATTCTTATATTCCTCCATTATCCTCTCAACCCTTTCCCCTTTATCTTAGAAAAAAAAAAGAAGAGTAGAGAAAAATCAAAGGAAAGATTGAAGTCTTTGACTCAATCTTTTTGAGTCAAAAATACTCCCTATTTTGTTTCCTCCCTGTCCAATACCATAATTATCTATAACTATCTCCTTAAATGACAGCATATATATATAATATATATATATTAAAATGACCAAAATCATCCAACCCAACTTAAGGAACAGGATGATGGTCTTTTTATAATTGCTTCCTGATGATTGTGGTTATAGAATTTCTTTTAGGGGATTCAAGAAAATTAGAAAGATGGTTAGTCTTAAGAAGGATAGCTGTAGCATTTGTTGCCCAGTATTTTGTGTGCCAAGAAAGTTTACAGTTTGATTTTAGTCCTGACTGGAACAGTCTGTGATGTTATACCAAGTGAGCTAGCTGTTTAGAAGTTGTCCTGTTAGTAAGTCTTTAATGGAATTAGCATTGATGTAGTCTGATGTAGGAACAATCAGATAGCTAGAAAAGTAAGTCTCAGCATCACAGAATCCCTGAGGGTGAAGCAGGGCTGCATTCTTGGTGGTTGTTTCATCTTTTCATTCTGTAACATACAACATTTTACAAGCAATAAACAGTTCTATAAAAACATTGTGTGGAATGTACACACAGATCAAGTAAAGATGATTTTCTGCCCCTGTTTCAGCAGGTGAACAATGTTTGTCTTTCTACAAAAGTTAGTTTGGATTGAATAACCAAATTGTAATACAAATCTCCATTCATGTCATATGAGTGGATGGCATGTACTAATAAATTCTGAGAATTCTATACCAACAAGACTGAATGGAGTCCAAATATCCTGCTCTACAATGATATATTTATTATTATTTATTGAAACAGCATTTCTTTGTATAGCCCAGGCTGTCTTGAAATTGTAGATAAGGCTTACCTGGAACTCACAAGGAACCCATCTGTCTTTATTTTGTCTTATAAGTATTAGAATCAAAGGCATAAGTTTAGTTATCTAGTATCTATGTACTTGAAAATATTTATATCAGTTTGTATCTCTTTCTTCCTTCTCTAGATATTACTATCTATGTGGATTTATTACCCTTCCTTTCTTTCACCTAATTTAATGACCTTCTCTGTATTCAACTTTATTTAAATTCCTTTCCATGTTCCTGCATAAGTATACTCTCAAGTAATGATGTATTTGCTTAGAGATCTAAACCTTCGTTATGTATTATTGGTAGCTAGACTGAGCCATTATCAGTTCTCCTGTGAGACACCAAAGTCTAAGGAGAGTGGTTGCTCAAAGGAGTGTGACACCCTATTTTATGTTAGCTTTCATGAGCTGCCATTAGTCTTCCTGTGGGAGCCCCACATTTTATGGAGACATTGTTGGATGCCCAAAGAAGCATTATATTTTACTTCATGCTAGCTCTATATAACTCTTGGCAGTGGGAGGCATGTAGCCTCTTCTCCGAAATGTATTCCCCTGGCCTTATTGTACAACAGGGGCATTCCATGCATCTGTTATTAGGTTGCCATCTAGCCTAAGCATCCAAAGCTGTGCTTCTACCACATAGCAAAGCAACACTTGGGAAGAGCTCAGGCAGGTGTTTAAGCCTGACACTAGGCAAGTGGTGAAGGCAATGGAAACTTAGCCTTTGCTCTGACCACTTGGATTTATATGTGCCAAACTATTGTGCATTCCAACTCTCATCCACAACCCTACATGGTTTGAGGAAAAAAAGAAAACCAAAAACAAACAACAAAAACAAAAACCCAAAACTTTGCAAAGGAACCATTTTTCTGTACTTTCCTAGCTACCTTCTTGACTTGACTTTTATTAAAGGAACAGTGCAAGTTTTATCTGAGAATCTGAAATCTCAATATGGGTTAAAAGTACATTCTTAGTCTACATTTTTCCACCTACCCCATGGTGACTTCTTTCTACTCTTTCTTACTCTTCCCTCATGGACTCTCTTCAGAACCAAAACCTGTTAACTAAAGCCATGCCAACCTATCTTCTGCCCAGTTTCAGGTTGTAGGCATCTATATTCAACAAATAATTTTAAATTAAGGAGCAAGTTTGCACTACAAAATCTGGCATATGTAATTATTCACTCTTTCTAAGACAACTAAACCTTGGGATACAGAAGTTAGCATCGCAATACATAACAAGAAACCAAACCTTAACAAGGGCTTGTGCTTACTTCCAGTTCCTATTTGATTGGAGTACTTTTACACATCTTTTCACTCTAAGGGGTACCTATCATATAAGCTAAGATGTTTTTCTTGTAGACAACACACATGGATTGTATTTCTTGATCCATCCATCTAGTCTGTGTCTGTTGACTGCAGACTTGAGACTGTTAATATTGAAATTACATAATATGTGTATTAATTACTGTCATCATACTGTTAATAATTTGTAAAACTTTCTGAAGTCATAAGGAACCATACTATTAACTATCTACATAAAAACAAGAGTAATATGAGGAAATCATTGTTTAAATGTACATATACAGTATAAATGACATTTTTCAATTTGAACTGACAATGTTTCCTCTAAAAGTCCAAGATCATCTTACAAAAACACCAACATCATTCATGAAAATTCCTCTTTTGAGTTGGTCATAGTTGTCTAAGGTATTTCTAAAAAATTGTAGGCCATTGTTTGTGTCCAATGTTTGTACTCCATAAGTGGATAAACAGCAAGTCCCTATTGCTGAAGATACCCTGCATGAAAGACACAGAGCCCTGAGACCCCAGATTTGTAACTGACTCATAAGCCTCCTCTTATGAACAACTTTCATAGTACCATAAAGTTCCATGAAAGCTTCCAAGGAGGGAAGCAATGAAAAACTCTACCAAGTTATAATGCCTACAGACAGCAACAATGATCAGCATGGCATAATATCTCTTAATGAATAGTATTGACAAATACACCTTCATCACTAGTGATTCTCTACTTGTGCTTAAGACCCACTCAACAGGAGGAAAATCATGCCTGATAGTAGAAATCTAGCATCCTTCCCTAGGCTAGGGAAGTTGTGGATTTTGGAGGAGAATTTGCAATGGCCAGTTTACTAAATCAGCAAAATCTTTAACCCTTTTCAAAATATTTGTCCTTATACTCACAGATTAATGTAGCTATCACCATTCATCAGCAACATTTTTCTTTGTAATAGAAGAAAAACATTATAGAAAACCACAACCAGTCAAGATGCAGGCTTGTGGATTCCTATTCCAATGGAAACATCTACAGTGTAGCTCTCACACCTAAGACTGGGCAGTGGTGGTGCACGCCTTTAATCCCAGCACTTGGGAGGTAGAGGCAGGTGGATTTCTGAGTTCAAGGCCAGCCTGGCCTACCGAGTGAGTTCCAGGACAGCCAGGGCTACACAGAGAAACCCTGTCTCAAAAAATAAAAAACCAAAAAAACAAAACAAAAAAAAAACAAAAAACCTCTCACACCTAAGGCTCAGGTATAATTGTTGAAGGAGCTAAGAAGCTTAAAGATTATAAGATCCAGGTGTTTAGGAGCTTTGCTATGAGGTTGAGTTTCCTAGCAATGTCAGAAGTCACACACTAATATAGCTGGCAAAACATGAACTAAACAAAGATGGCATGAATAGATGTGGTAAGATACACAAGGAAAACCTCATGAGACCTGAGCTCTACACAAGGAAATATAAGTATCTAAAAAATATTGAGAATGGGACGAATCCTCATCCCTAGGAAAGAAACATCAACTGTTTATCCAAGACCAAGTGGTCAGCATCGAAAATAGTTACATACAACCTATTATTTATTATATAGAATGAGCCAAACATATTTATGTACTTAGGAAAACTTTCATATCTATATACATGTATGTATATATTAGAGTATACATAAATATATATGTATGTAAAGACACACCCACAATACCCACACACAGATAGATGATAGATAGATGATGATGATGATGATGATGATGATGAATATAGATAGATAGATAGATAGATAGATAGATAGATAGATAGATAGATGGAACAATTAATGAAAAATAAGCCATTACTTATAAAGAGTGTAAATATATATTAAATAGTCTGGAGGAAAAAAATGGAAGGGAGGAATGATCTATTTATATTATTAACTCAAAACCTTAAATTATTAAAACATGAACTTATAGTGATAGATATGAAGATGTTACTTTTACAGTCACTCTGAAAACAAACTTTTATAACTTTATATGATTGACTCTACCAAAACATCATAATGAATACCCCTAAATGTATTGGATGCTTAGCATATGTCAGATGTAACATTATATTATACCCGATTTCACTACAATGAATAAGGAAATAATTAAATTTCTTATCTACCAAACACTTGACTACAATTTTGGTTGTAATTATAATTTATTGAATATTTCTTACCTGCTCCATTGTATCTAAGTCTTTAAAACTGTTGTTTTTTAATCATCATTGTAATCTAAGAAACTTTAATACTCGAGTGAAACAAAAGGAGAGACTGTACCAAAGTGGGAAGATAAGAATATAGGCTATAGTTTACTGATATATAGCTTTTTACCTGTGTAATGACCTGGGTTCAATCCCTAGAAAAAAGGAAGAAAGGAATAAAAATGGTAGAAAGAAAAAGAGAGAGAGGAATAGAAAGAGGAAAGGAAGAAACAGAAATTGAATGGTATATATGGAGTTAAGAAAAAAAACAACTTTGCTCTAAGATGAATAAAATAGATGTATATTTTTATAGGGATATTTAGTGCAATTTTCTTTTAAAACCATCTCTGAATTTTTTTCCATCTCTTGTTTCTAAAGCTTAACTTACTTATTTTGAAAAAAGTGTTCTTCACAAGGTAAAGATGAGTTTACATTGTAAACTCTAATATACCCAGTCATCTAATTTACCTAGTCATCCTGTTGCTATTATAATAGATTGAGTCTTGAAACTGTATCTTTTATTTATACTTTTTTTAAAAAGTAAAGGGAAGCATTCAAACCCTCCAAATGAATTCTAAAGTCTGTGTATGACTAGGCTTACAATATCTGCAGTGAACATATGCACATATTCAGATATCTTTAAATCTGAAAACACTACCAATGTTGCTCACTTATTTCTTCTTCATAACCCTGTCCTATTCAGTTAAATTTAAAACTATATATAGCTTAAACATATAAATATATAACTCAAAACATATATAACTTAAACACACATATATATGTATATAACAAAATACACACACACACACAGATATATATAAAGATATATATAAAGATATATATATCTTTCAAATACACACACACACACCCCTTTCAAATGTTAGATCCACACTGCTGGAACAACAAATTTTTTTCAGTCTTCTCATTTGGTATGAAACACCACACTTAATGCTGCTTCTAATTGGTCAATATTAGCTTGAGTTTATGCCCTGAGGAATGCACTATACCATTTTGTCTCTTTGAGTTAAAGCAGAAAGGAAACAATGGAAGTTACAAGTTAGGCATTTGTGAAGGATTCACTAATTCCCCTGTGGTGTAACCCAAATACTTGCTGTTTCTTCTAGTCATGTGCTCACGATTCATCTCCTCTCATGGTGTCTTCCTCTTCTGTAGTGTGCCTGTCTCTATCTGTGACCCCCAACCAAGTAGCTGAAAAACTACCTATATTCCCTCCAATAATTTTCTATAACTATTTTTATTCAACACATATTTTTAAATTAAGAAACAAGGTTTGCACAACAAAAGCTGGCATACAATGAGCATTTACTTGTCTTGAGGCAACTGAACTTTGGGATACAAAATTCAGCATTACAATATATAACAATAGACTGGACCCCAAGAATATGTGATTCTACCTATCCTCCTTCCCTTTAAGTCTTTCCATATTTCTCTGTAACAATTAATATTAGTACAAATGTATACAGTGACTGCTTTTCTTTATCCTAGCTAGTTCTCCAATAATGACACAGACTGACCAACATTTATCAATCAAACTTTTCCACACAGTACCTGGGCAGTCATTGATCTATTTTAATCCTGTAAACTGCTCTGGCTTCATGATAGACAAAGTCCCCGAGATACTTGCAATTTTGTCTGGCTTTCTGGCTCAGATGCATTTTCCCATGATGTCTTCTCTCACACTGCTCATGTCTGAATCCTTTACTCTTTACTCTTTCCACTTCCTTGGCTGGTCGAAGTCCTGACCTATTCTCTCTCTCTTCTGCCCAGCCATTGGCTGATCAGCTTTTATTGACAAGGCAGAGAATAAATGGTAAGCACTGTTAACACAAACTTGAAACAAGAGATATTTATAATGCTTTATTATAATAAACATTATATTGTCATGTATGGCTTGCAACAAGACGTGAGGGCAGAGAAATCAGCATTTGAAAAACACAAGGATATTCTTTACACAGTGCACAAGTATATTATGCCTATATTTCTCAATATGCTTTTGTCACAAATTCATGTCTTTCTTTCTTTTCCTTTCTTAAATTTTTGGATCATCCATTCTTTTGAGGTATTTCTGTCCATGTGTGAGTAGGTGTAAAAATTTTTAGTGACTCACGGAAAAGTACCAGTGGTCATTTCCTCAAAAGGGATTTTTTTCTTCCTTCTCCAAGAACTAAATACTGCCAGTAGACCCTTATTTAGAGCTAGAGCACATTTTTTATGTATAACAAAAATGAAAAGTGAAATTTTTTGGTAAATACTTGGAACAAAGTGAAAAGGTATACTGAATGATATAACTCAAAATGCGTAATAAAAACATATATTTTCTCTCTCATGTAGATCTTAGCTTCAAATCTTTTGCTTGATATGTTTAACTTGGAGGATATTGTGGAAGCTAGGAAACTAGAAAACTGCCTTTCTATGGTATAGGAGACAACATAAAGGAAAAAGACAGTCACTTTAGGTAAAATGAAGACAATAAGTGTGAATATAGGTGAGTGAACAATTTAAGTAGAAATGGGGATGGGAATATGGGTAAAATCAGGAGATGCAAGAAAAAGATAACCCATTGAAAAGGTCTGTGAAAAGCCATGTGAAAAACCGTTATCTCACAACCAAAATTAAAAAGTAAATGACAGGATAGTAGAACAAAACTGAGTTTAAAGAAGAAGGGAATGATATGAGGATGTTGAGTGTTAAATAATTGAACTGGGGCGGTGCCAAGAAATGGAAGAGAAGGAGTAGGAGGTGGGTTAACAGAAACTAAGGACATATATAAAAGGTTGTTTGCATGCTAACTTCAAAACACAGCTTAAGAAACAAACAAACAGCTGTAATAGAAATACAAGCAAACAAGGCTGTTTTCAGATGAGACAAATTATTAAATGAAAATGGAATGGGAAATTTGCCTGTGATCTATTGGTCAGGGAAACTCCAGAGGTCATCAGACCAATAGAGACTATTGTCATGGTCTTTAATTGCCCTCCTCCTTTAAGGACATCGAGAAGCTGTCTTCTGTATATGATATGGCTGTCATACTCAAAACTTCATAGCTGTAGATATCTGCAGAATATCTATATAAGATCAAGCCAAGCAAAATTCTAGAGTACATAATATTATTTTTATATTTTTGTATTCTTGGTAAATTTTTTCAGTAAACTTCTTCATCAGCAATGACCCAAAGACAAAGGAAATAACATATTTTTGTATAATTATGTGACTTTCACTTGCATTACTTGAAACAAGTGATGATAAATTCTTTTCATTAAATTGATCTTATTTCCCAGATGAATGAGGGTCCTTAACCCTAGTAATAATGCCCTCCTGCCAAAGGGAAAAAACCCATAAACAGGTAGTACAGGTTGGGATCAAAGGCAACTATTTAGGAGAGTCAGGCCTGCATAGAACTGTATGCTGTACTAAAAGACCCAGGTTCACCTGTGACTGTAAGAATGATTTGTGCTTAAGATAAAATTCCAGTTGTGTTAATTTAATTTTGTTCACTTTCAGTCTCAGATTATATTAGTTTTCTGAGAATCCCAAACAAAATATCTTATACTGGATGGTAAATGGAGGGAGAGTCATTTCAACCTACAACAAATATCTTTTATCATTACATATAAAATAAAATATGTTGTACTTAGAAGTCAGATAAATTGTCAAAACTTAGCAAAAGTTTATATTAGCTTTATATATAGTCACTACTTGCTTCAAACTCTTCATTTAACAGCAAAACTTGTTTTTTATCTGCTAATAAAAAGTTAAAATAACACCATGTTTAAAGAAAAAAACTCTTTAGAGAATTTCCAGTAATATATGGCTAACAAATATTAAAGTGTATTAAAAGGTGTTAAGAAAATATGTACCTTATATTTTTAATAATAAAATTATTAATGTAAATATTTTTCAACAGATCTTGGGAAAAAGAAAATGTCAGAAATTATAAAAAAGTGACTCTTGACATTTTGAAGATTACAATGAAGATAGGACTAGAGATGTAGTTTGAGGAAAGAACATAAGATTTTGGACAATAGGCATCATTATTATAATTCTCAAGATTACTAAGTCTGAAGAAACTGATGTGTCATATTTGCTGCTTGTATAATATTACTGGGGAAAACATTCAAAGGAGATTAAATTGGTAAAGCCCTACTGCTAAGAGTCAGATGATTTATGTGACTAGGGAATGAAGGAAGAAATGACAGCTATCACATTGAGGCAGAGTCCCTGATAGCCAGAGTGTAAGTTCTGTGACCACTTTCTGTATGCCTGTTTGTATGGAAGTATGAATGAAAATGGCTTCCCCATCTCTGTCTCTCAGAAAGGATGGCTGAAGGATGTGTCAGCCATCAGTTATGTGTCAAAAGAGAGAAATGACTGTGTCCACTAAGCTGCTTTGGGCATGCTCGGTGATCCCTGACTCCCTTCCTTTTCAAATTACAATAGATTTTATAGCTTCTCCTATTGTGAATAATATAAAAAAGTAATGGCCTGAGTACTTAATACCCTTACACCTCATGATCTAAAATTTTTACCCTAAAAATTTAAAAATACAACTGGTTAATCTTTGAAACATATTTTCAAAATAAAAATTAAATATTTAAAAAATGTTACCAGTGACCTCAATGTGAATTGTTTGTTTTAAGTACTACAGCTAGAGCTAAATTTGGTCAAAATGTGTCTACTTACTTAATTCCAAAAAATGTATTAGAAAGCTGTCTGTACCTCCATTCATTCACTTGAAAAGAATTGTTACACATTGCATCATTATTTAAAATATTTTTTATGATAATAGCAATACTATTTGTAAGAAAAGTGAGAAGTTTTAATTGTGATAAACATTTGTTTGGTACAAAAGAAAAATCAATGCATTGTACACTGCCAAGGAAATGATCACAGGACTTACCAGCTTTCCCAGATGTTGTTTACCCAGGGGCTAAAGAATTTAGATACATAGAAGTAGGCACTTAATTTTAGTCTCAAAGAGTAGTCAAGAAAATAGTGCACCAGAGACTTCATACACTGGAAACATAACTCCCCTGTGCTTACATTTTTAAAGGAGGAAAAAAAATCTATCAGCAAATTAAGTTGTATTATCAGAGATTGGCATGGGCAGATGTGATATATTCTCTCTGCTTGTGATATGAGAGGTTACATCTCAAAGGAAAATGGAAATATCTCTGTCTCTTTCTGACACATTCCCAAGAATGATTTACCTAAGTTGTCATCAGTATGACATACTTAATTTAGCAAACACAATAGTTTTTTCAATACCATTAGACCTCTATGAAAATACTCAATGAGTTTGCAAAAGAAAACATCACAAGATGAAGGTATAATTAAAGATGTTGACCAAATCCAACTCAATGGAAGAGCAAAACATCTAGTAAGGTATATATTTTCATCAGGCATAATAAAAATAGATTAAGGAAAGTATACACATTTCTAGTAAATATTTATTCTTAGGATTATAGAAAAATAAACTTTGGTAATCAAAGGTCAGTTGTCATTACCTATTACTAAAGAAAGGTATTATGCATTAATAAAATATAACTACATCAAAATTTCATCATGTGGCCTACAATATTCTGTGCAAATTCATCCATTTTTTAAATTTAATATCATTTTACTTCTGACCAAATATAAATGTAGAGATTAAGAGACATGAGTATAACATACTTTTGGTGATATCTCAACATTTTCATTTCAGATGACTTCAGATAACATCTGACTTTCTCATAATGATTGAGGATTACAAGTCAAGAGAGCAACAGTAGGGATTTGATTAAGAAGCTACCTTACCTGACCCTGGCACATAAAGTCACTGCAGGAGTAAGTGCATCCTGTCTCACTGAGGCCAGATAAGGTAGGCAGTTTAGGGAGTAAGTTCAATAGGAAGAGAATAGATTTAGGGTCAGTCCTCACTCCAGTTGGGGGATCCACATGAAGACCAAGCTACATATCTGCTACACATGTGTGGAGGCAGAGAGCCAGATCTAGTCCATGTATGCTCTTTAGTTAGTGGCTCAGTCTCTGGAAGCCCTCAGGGCAATTGACCTTCTTTTTCCCATTGTATTGACTTGGCAATTTTTTGTGAAAAATCATATGTCCATAGGTATTTTATTTCTGGGTCTTCAATTCCATTCCATTGATCAACCTGTTTGATTCTCTATCAATACCATGTAGTTGTTATTATTATTATTATTATTATTATTATTATTATTGTTATTATTATTATGTTTATTATTTGTATAAAAAGGTACTGTTTTCTTTGGGTAAATTGTGTATCCAGTTACTTTGCTGGAGATGTTTATCAGCTTCAGGAGCTCTGAGGTAGAATATTTGGTGGCACTTATGTATACTATCATATCATCCACAAATAGCAATTTCTTGACTTTTTTTTTTTTATATTTTATATCCCTTTGATGTCCTTTTGTGGATTGTTGTTCTTGCTTGAACTTCAAGAACTATTTTTTGTTTCTTTATTTGTTTGTTTATTAAGACAAAATTTCTCCCTGCAGCCTTCACTTTCCTGGAACTCATACTGTAGGCCAGGCTGTCCTCAAACTCAGAAATTAACTTGCTATTGCTTCCCAATTACTGAGATGAAAGGCATGCACTGCCACTAGCTAGCAACTATTATCTCTTTTCCTTGTTTACCCTCCAGAACCCCCTTGTTAGACCTTCCCTCCCCTGCCTCTATGAGCATGCTCCCCAATCCACACATTCTCACCTCCCCACCCTGGCATTCCCCTACACTAGGGCATCAGCCTTGACAGGACCAAGGGCCTCTCCTTCCATTGATGCCCGACAAGGCCATCCTCTGCTACCTAAGAAGCTGGAGCCATGGGTCGCTCCATGTACACACTTTGGTGGGTGGTTTAGTCTCTGGGAGCTCTGGGGGAAGGGTCTGGTTGGTTGATATTGTTCTTCCTTCGGGCTTGCAAACACCCTAGTTTCTTCAGTTCTTTCTCTAACTCCTCCACTGGGGACCACGTGCTCAGTCCAATGGTCCAATCCTCATCTGTATTTGTCAAGCTCTGCCAGAGATTCTCAGGAGAGAGCTATATCAGGATCCTGTCAGCAAGAACTTCTTGGCATCCACAATTGTGTCTGCATTTGATGTCTGTATATGGGATGGATCTCCAGGTGCGGCAGTCAATGGATGGCCTTTCCTTCAGTCTCTGCTCTGTCTCCATATTTCCTCTCATGAGTATTTTGTTCCCTTTCTAAGAAGGACTGAAACATCCACATTTTGGTCTTCCTTCTTCTTGAGCTTCATGTGGTCTGTGAATTGTATTTTGGGTCTTCCGAGTTTTAGAGCTATTAGCCACTTATCCGTGAATGCATATCATGTGTGTCCTTTTGTGACAAAGATACTTCACTCAGGATATTTTTTAGTTCCATCTATTTGCCTAAGAATTTCATGAAGTCATAGTTTTTGATCACGGTGTAGTACTCCATTGTGTATATGTACCACGTTTTCTGTATTCATTTCTCTGTTGAAGGACATCTGGGTTCTTTCCAGCTTTTGACTGTTATAAATATGGCTGCTGTGAACATAGTGGAGCATGTGTCCTTATTACATGTTGGAGCATCTTCTGGGTATACGACCAGGAGTGGTAGATCTGGGTTCTTAAGTAGTACTATGTCCAATTTTCTGAAAAACCACCAGACTGATTTCCAGAGTGGTTGTACCAGTTTGCAATCCCACTAAGAATGAAAGGGTGTTCCTCTTTCTTCACATACTCACCAGCATCCACTGTCACCTGAGTTTTTGATCTTAGCCATTTTGACTGGTGTGAGATGGAATCTCAGGGTTGTTTTCATTTTCATTTCCCTGATGACTAAGGATGTTGAATATTTCTTTAGGCGCTTCTCAGCCATTTGATATTCCTCAGTTGAGAATTCTTTGTTTAGCTCTGAACCCCATATATTAATGGGGTTATTTGATTCTCTGAAGTCTAACTTCTTAAGTTTTTTGTATATATTGGATATTAGCCCTCTATTGCATGTAGGATTGGTAAAGATATTTTCTCAATATGTTGGTTGCCATTTTGTTCTATTGACAGTGTCCTTTGCCTTTGACAGAAGCTTTGCAATTTTATGAGTTCCCTTTCATCTATGGTTGATCTTACAGGATAAGCCATTGGTGTTCTGTTCAGGAAATTTTCCCTGTGACCATGTGTTCAATACTTTTCCCCACTTTCTCTTCAATTAGTTTCAGTGTTTCTGGTTTTATGTGGAATTTCTTGAACCACTTGGACTTGAGCTTTGTGCAAGAAGATAAGAATGGGTTGATTTGCATTTTTCTACATGCTGATTGCCAGTTGAACAAGCATCATTTGTTGAAAATAATCACTTTTTTTTTTACTGGATGGTTTTAGCTTCTTTGTCAAAGATCAAATGACCATAGGTGTGTGTTTATTTCTGGGTCTTCAATTCTATTCCATTGATCTACCTGCCTATTTCTGCACCATCAGTTTGGGCTGGAGAGATGGCTCAGAGGTTAAGACCACTGACCTCTCAAATTTCAAGTATTATATTGAATAGATATGGAAAGAGTGGTCAGACCTGTAGTGACTCTAATTTCAATGGAACTGTTTTAAATTTCTCTCCAATTAGGTTGATGTTGTCTATTGGCTTGCTGTATATTTCTTTTAATATGTTAGGTATTAGCCTTGTATCCACGATCTCTTCAAGACTTTTAACATGAAGATGTTTAGATTTTGTCAAAGGACTTTTCAGCATCTAATGAGATGATCATGTGCTTTTTACTCTCTGCTTTTTTAATGGTGGATTACATTGATGGATTTTCATATATTGAACCATCCTGCATCCCTGAGATGAAGGCTACTTGATCATGGTGAATGATGTTTTCGAATCATGCTTGGATTTGGTTTGTGACTATTTTATTGAGTACTTTTTATATCAATGTTCATGAGAGAAATTGGTCTGAAGTTCCCTTTTTTGTTGAGACTTTTTGTGGTACAGGTATCAGGGTGACTCTGGTTTCATATATTGAGTTTTCCAGTGCTCTTTCTGTTCTATTTTGTGGACTTAGTTTGATTATTTTTGGTGAAAGTCTATTTTATTAGTATTAACATGTACACTTCAGCTTGTTTCTTGGGTTTATTTGCTTGGAAAACCTTTCTCAAACCTTTTTTTCCCTAAGGTACTATCTATTTTGTTGCTGAAGTGTGTTTCTTGAATGCAGTAGAATTGTGGATCGTGCTTACACATCCATTCTGTTATGCTTAGCCCGTGTGCCTTTTTATTGACAAACTGGATCCATTGATGTTGAGAGATATTACTGACCAATGATTATTTGTTATTTTTATTTTGACGTTGGTGTGTCTGTGTTTGTATGTGTGTGTATGTGTGTGTGTGTGTGTGTGTGTGTGTGTGTGTGTGTGTGTATGTGAGGGAGAGAGAGAGAGAGAGAGAGAGAGAGAGAGAGAGAGAGACTGAGGGACAGAGAAAGAGACAAAAAGAGGCAGAGATACAGAGAGAGCGAGAGATAGAGATACAGAGAGACAAGACAGAGACAGACAAGAAAAAGAGATTCTCTCTCTCTTTTTTTTTTTTTTTTGGTTTTACTGTTATAAAATTATTGATTTCTCTAGTTTTCTTGAGTGCAGTTTCCCTCCTTGTGTTGGGTTTTTTTCTTCCATTATCCTAGGACTGGATTAGTGGAAATATATTGTTCAAATTTGCTTTTGTTGTAGAATACCTTGGTTTCTTATCTATGGTGATTTAATGTTTTGCTAGATATAGTAGTCTGTGATGATATCTGTGTTCTCTTAGGGTTTCCAAGACATCTATCCAGGATTTTCTGGCATTTAGATTATCTGTTGGGAAGTCAGGTGTGATTCTAATAGGTCTGCTTTTAAATGTTATTTGGCCCTTTCTCCTTGAAGCTTTTAATATTCTTTCTTTCTATATATTTAGCATTTTGATTATTATATGGTGGGAGGAATTTTTTCTTGTCCTATCTATTTGGTGTTCTATATGGTTTCTGTTATTTTTAATAGTTATATCTTTCTTAAGTTTAGGAAAATTTTCTTCTATGATTTTGTAAAAGGTATTTTCTGGGTATTTGAGATAGGAATAGTCTCCTTTTTCTATTCCTATTATTCTTAGGTTTGGTATTTTCATGGTGTCCCAAATTTCCCGCATGTTTTGTGTCATGAGCATTTTAGATTTAGCATTTTCATTGACTGGTGTGTCAATTTCTTTTATAATATTTCCTAAGCTAGAGATTCTACTTTCCATCCTTGTATTCTATTGATGATGCTTCCATCTGTAGCTCCGATTTTTTTTTCTGTTATTTATTCATCTCCCAGGTTGCCTCAGTTGGTGGTTTCTTTATTGCTTCTGTTTCTATTTTCCAGTCTTGAATAGCTTTCTTCACGTGCTTAATTTTATTTTCTGTTTAAAGGTTTCTACCTGTTTGATTAAAATTTTCTTGCATTTCTTTTATGGAAATTTTATTTACTGTTTAAATGCCTCTATCTTATTCATAAGATTAGACTGATAATCATTTTCTTGCTTTTCAGGTGTGCTAGGACACAAAGGATTTTCTGTAATAGGATAGATGGGTTCTGGTATAAAAGGGCCGCCATATTGCCTTTGCTTTTGTTGATTTTGCTTTTTAAGCTGGCCTTTAGCCATTTAGTTGTCTTGTGTAGTCCCTGACACTAGCAGGCTTCTTTGACTGCAGATAGAAATGGTAGCAGGCCTCTGGTTTTCCTGGGTATCAGCAGGCCTCCAGAGATGCAGACAGAGCTGTGGCCAGAGAAATAGAGTGCAGATCAAGGATTGCAAGTAGAAGAGTGACAGGAAGAAAAATCTTCATCTTTAATTATTTTTAGTTCAACTGAATTAAATGTTTCTAAATGTCTATTAATAGAATTAATAATGAATATAAGGAGCATTTAACATTTATTGAGTCATCATTCATTTTCAATCCTCATCAAAGGCAAACACTTTTAATTATTTATGAATTTAATTATGAAGTTTGAGAAACCACTTTAACTTATGTAGAGGTGTATCATAACTCTCTTATTGATCCATTTTCTTATTGTTTAGTAAGGGGTGATTGCTTATTAACTAAGGAAGTGCAACAGTAACGCTAAAGTTTGTATTTGTTGTTTTGATAAGAAGTAAATACAGGAGATAGGAGAGACAGTTTAGAGGTTAAGTGCTGCTCCACAAAAGACCTTGGTTTGTTTCTGAGCACCACTCTCACAGCTCCCAACTATGTATAATTCCAATTCCAGAAGATCTGATGCCATCTTTTTACCTCTATGGGCATATTATATGTATGTTTCACATATAGTTAGGCATGTAAACACTGATACACATAACAAATAAAACAAATAGTTCCAATACAAATGACTACTTCAAAGGAAAATGGGAATTGATGTCCTGATCTTATTATATTTCTTCTTTCAACCTCTATAACATGTGTGTATGTGTGTGTATGTGTGTCTATGTGTGTATATATGTGTGTATTTGCAACACCATAGTTTGTAATACTCTTTATTTTCTACTTTTAAACACTTTGTGAGACATTCATGGTTGAACCAAAAAAAGGAACATTCCAATTGAGAATCATAGATGTCAGTGTCACCATTGTATCTGTGGTATTTGGAAATATATCATTGGGTCTTGTAATCATAAGTTTTAATTTACCCTTCTGCTAAATCATTAACAAAAATAATGCTATATGATGTAAGTTATACTAGGTCTTATAATGGCATTCAATAATTCAATTAATTAACTTTTTTACATTGTTATTTTTGTTACAGCATTTTTAGATTTTTTTTTATTTTTCCAGTATTTATGTTTGTCTATTTATTGCTAATAATGATTTTACTTTGAGACAGGGTTTCTCTGTGTAGCCCTGGCTGCCCTGGAACTCACTCTGTAGACTAGGTTGGCCTCGAACTCAGATATCTGCCTGCCTCTACCTCCCAACTGCTGGGATTAAAGGTGTGTGCCACCACTGCCCGGCAATGAATTTGTATTTAAATTTTGTGGAATAGAGTTTACTGTGTTTTAAATTTTATACTAATACGTTTTTCTCTTATTATCATTTTGTTCTAGAAATTACCATCTTCTTTTTCTAAGCCAGGTAGTAAATTTTAGGGTTGGGGCACAAAGTTGGCAGAGCAGTTAAGAGCATTTATAGCTCTTGCAGAGGACTCTGACTCAGTCCTCAGCACCCATATGATGATTCACAATTATCTGTAATTCTATTATCAGGGGTTTGGATGATACTATCTTCTGGCCTCCACGTGTACCACACCACCATGCACACATGGTGCACATACATACATGCAGACGACCACTCAGATACATAAAGTAAAAATAAATAAGTATTTTAAAAGGTTGGAAATGTCTTTTTAATGTACTCTTGAGTTAAAGGACCTTTATTTATTTGTTAATATTTTATCTTTTCCTTTCTTATTTTTAGGAAATTATTCTGAGGAATTTAAGGAAGGGTAAATTGGAAATAATTTCTTCCAGAGACAAATGGAAGCCCTGAAAACATATATAAAAGTAACTTTATGTAGACTGAATAGTTTATATTTACCAATAATATACTTAAACATATATGCATACAATTAGTGAAAAAAAGCTATGGATTTTAAGAAGAATAGGAAAATGTATATGGGAAGGTCTAGAGGGAGGAAAGGGAAACAAAAAAGTAATTAAGTTATAATTTTAAAAATAAATAAGGCAAAAATTGTTTTGAATTTCTTAAAATATCTATATACCAGCTGGATGTGGTGATACATACAGATATTTCCAGCATTATGAAGCAGGAGGTTTGAGAATTAAAGAATATGATAGACTGGACAGAAACCTTTAAATCAGTTTCATACTTTAAGACTTTTCCTCAAACAGTAGCAAGGATAAAATCTCTATTCTATCATGAATCTTGACCTCTTAGTTCAACATATGTTTCATGGTTTGGAACTGACTTCTTTATGCAATGGAAATGAAGTTTATAAAACAAATCTTCAACAAGACATGTAGATATGTAAGTCCATATCAAATGTAAGTACTTGTAAAATTGTGTCTAACTTTTTTTATTATTATAGTACAATGTGCCAGCTGACAAATACTTTCCTTTCCTGTTCTTCCCTGACTATAAGATCTATTTCCTCTCGGTAGATATACAGACTTGTTTGTTGTTTGTTTGTTGTTTTTATTTTATATTGCTGTGTTTTTGCAATTGGCCTGATATTAATAGTCCTGAACCATGAGTTTCATATCCATGAAGAATCATAACTGCATTTTCTCAAGCTATGAGAATTTTGGTAATTATATGGCTCACATATAAAAATAGATGGAAAAATTCCATTTTATAACAAACTCAGTCGCAATTTATTTCTTTCTCATACTAGAAATTTGACTGAGAACATTGTTTGAAATTATAAAACAAAATTATTGTGGTATAGAAATCAAGTACTGTGCTGTAATCAAATCTAAAGTAATTGGTATCAACACTGTGGTGTACATGATGTTTCATGAGTAAATAAAAACAATGGCTATGTGTCTATTGTAGTTAATTTTCTCTTCCAAGCATTCCTTGGCTAACCAAATATACAAGAGAATTAGACTGTTTGGTAACTGAAGTTTTCTATTTGTTTCATGCTAGAATTTAGGCAAATTTCCAAGTAGGATGTAAAATGGAGAATTTTAACTGTCAATTTATCCCAAGATGCACTATGGATAGACCAGACACAGTATGAAGTGGGCTCTGAGACTGAAGACGTTTGACAAAAGAAGCCACTGAGAGCAAAGGTTCAGGGATTTGTTTAAAATTAATTTATTCTTGGCTTTTTGCCATCTTTGAGAATCTTTCCCCAGGCAATTATTATTAGAAATTTTTATTATCAGTTTCCCAATCTTTGGTCTCTCTGGGAGTCAGATAACTTGTCTCATGCAGCCTAAGGCTGCCTTTGTGGTTTCTTCCACAAGCAGTGGCCCTGGTTTAGTGTACAATTCACAAGGTTGATTGGAGCTCTTTCTTTCCCTATAGATGTTAATTCTTACTCTAAATTATATATTCCCATTATTAATTTTCCTCATTCATGTTCTTTGCACTAAATTGTTTCAAATCCTTATCCACTGAGCCTCATATTTTCTGAGAGACACTGTCATTTCTACTGCAGGTATTCTCTGTTACATATCCTCTGATGCTGTGTATCAGATTAAGCTTCATTTCTATTACATTAGTGCCTCTTTGAAGGAGATCTGTTAGACATTAGTCAAATAGTCAGAGATATCTTATGAACCTCATATTGCTTTATGAATGGCAAAGTTCTTTTTTTTTATTACTTGCTGATTTTTTGGTTTCTTTTTGCTGTCATTTTCTTAATAATTTCTACTTTGAAGTAGTATCTTTAAGAATATCTTTGTAGGGAGCTGGAGAAATGATTAAGTGGTAAAGAGAATCTAGTGCCCACAAGGTACTAACTTTAGTACCAAAAGATTTCATACTGACTTGTCTCCTGTGCCACTTGTATCTGCAGAATGCACATAAAATTCATTCATGTACACAAACATACACATACATTTTTAAAGCCTTTTAAAATACCCTTTTATCCAGAGTACTACAAATAAACAACAAAATACCACCCACAAATACTTCAATTTTTTCTCAAAGAAAACAGTTTCTTTTTTACATACAAATCAGAAATCAAAAGGCAGTAGAGCACTGCCTTATGTTAATTCAATCAAATATAAGGTAGTATTGTACTAAAATTCCTAGCATATGTTTTATTTTTCACATTTTTATTATTTCTTAAAATATAAAAAAGCAAAAGTATATAGTTATAATTTAGAAAAGAAAGATGTTCTAATATATGGATAAAGGGAACAAATATATGTCCTAGCAATGTGATGTCTTATTGGTTATACCTTTACTTGGGCCAAACGTTATAACCAAAGTCTGTTGAGCTGTAGCAAGGTAATCAAGTCTATTCATTTCAGATGCATTTTTAAGACAGAATTTAAGGAGATGATCTATATCTACAAAGCAATCAGAATGGCTGGGATATTGACCATCAAGTAGAAATTTCAAGGACTGAAAATTTTCAAGAATTGTCCTGAGCTGCATCTGATGATTCCATGTACATGCAGCACCAAAGGGAATGAAAGTAGGGGCCAAAGAAATGATCACTTCTGAGACCTGCCTGATGATTACTGTCTTTACCTCAGAGTGGAGCTTTGTGTGTGAGGAGATTAGGAAGAAATGAATCCCAGGTCTCCGACTGCCTTGCAAAACTAAAGAATTAAAGTAAGTAAAACCTTCCTGTATGGAAAAGATCATCAACATAAGCCAGAGATGCAGGCTCCACCCTGATGTTAAATGTTGTTCTAACTACCTGGTTACTGCAGTTCATAACATATGGGGATAAACTTGAATGAGTATTGCTTCTTTCATAGCTATATACTATATACTTGTGATCTGTGTATCAAATAACATAAACATATAGAGGAAAAAAGAGGGAGACAGAGACACACACAGAGAGATAGAGAGATACATCAGGAACCAACACTGCACCTTTGTGGAGGGCCTTTGCCAAGAAATGCATAGATCTTATTTATGTCATTGGAGTGTCACCACAATCCCCATATTACAGACTAAGTAAATGACACTTAGAGAGTTTGACCTTGTTGACCCAGCTACTAAATGCTGAGTGAGAGTTTAACTTCACATTTGCTTAATTCCAAGCATGTCATTTTAAGTAGTAATGTCTAAACTTCGGTACATTTTAAGGAGTGTGTAAAATGATCATGTGTTACAAAAGAAAGAGATGTTAATAAAAATAAAGGTCACATTCATTCGATATACAAACATAAGGAGTATATTTTATCCATATTTAGTTTGCTTAAAATGAAGATTTTCATCAATATTCACACTTGTTCCATGTCATCCTTTGATGTTATCAAAAATAAATAAAGGGGAGCAGTGCAAGTTCTACAATTTAGTCAAGTTGTAGCCATGTTCACTTTAATTGGGATTTTAGAGTTTAGTTAAAATTATAAGCAAATAAGATCCCTTTAATAAGAATAATATTTTAAAATAATAGAACTGAATACTAATTTTGTAAGAAATGTGTAAACTCATACAAGGGTTGGCTAATTTAATTTGACTTTAGGAACTGATTTCATTAGTGTCTACAACTGCCTAAGAGATATTATTCTTTCAGAATAGACTTATAACTGAGGATCGTTATCAGGTAGCTCACAACTGCCTGCAACACTAGTTCTAGAGACTAATGCTTTAATCTGACTGACTCTTAAAGCCACACACATACATGTCATGCATTAAGTTCATGCATGATGACACATATACTCTCTCTATATAATCTTCATTACAGTGGAATTCATTTCCCTGAGAAGGAGACAAATAATATAATAATTGATAACATGTAATCTAATGTTTTGACATATGTTAAAGAGAAAAATGTGGATTCAAACAAGGTGATATAAACTTTTAAAATTATATTGAAGTTTTAACCTAAGGCCAAGAAAATGTTTGCTAATAAAATGATTGTCATGTAGTCCTGGAAGATGAGTAGGAATAGGAACACATAAATATAAAAATGCTTCAAGTAAGTAGGATCAAGAAAAGTGCCCTGAATAATTTGGATATATTTGATCTACAGAGGAACACAAAGAGAAATGGAGATGATGGGTCTAGAGGAAAATTTCAGATGATTTATGTTTAGAGATGGTCTAAAGACACTGCTTCTGGAGGTCACTGAGAAAGAAGATCAACCAATTGTCAAATGTTTGACAGAGATATACTTCTCAATGTATGAAAAATACCTCAGCTAGAGGTAAGAGCAAAATTTTAAAAATCATATGAGAAACTATTTGAAATATTTCATGCAGTAGGTTGATCTGTGTAATGTCGATGTAAAACAAGTACATCAGATCTGGAGAAAAGTGGAACTGAGCTCATAATGGTTATTGTTAATGATAAGTTAGATAGGACCTTGGAGTATCTTAGAAGAGATCCTCCAAATCTACCCATGAGGGATTGTTTAGCTTCTGTGTATGCCTGAGTGGGATTATATTAATTCATTTCATTGATATGGGAAGACATACATGAAAAGTGTGTAGTGGGATTCCCTAGACATAATTTCTCTCTCTCTCTCTCTCTCTCTCTCTCTCTCTCTCTCTCTCTCTCTCTCTCTCCTCTCTCTCTCTCTCTCTCTCTCTCTCTGTGTGTGTGTGTGTGTAGAAAACTATGTTTTATTACCTCTCTTAAAATTTTTCACACTCATCCTGCTGTGATTTTAACCTAGCAATGTGTGCATTCAAGCTGTTTCTCTACTTATAAATCAGTCTCAAAGAACAATAGTCATGCTTGATCAATGTTCCTTAGAAGTTAAATTAAACATTTAAGAAACAACTGAATAATGCCAGTCCAGAGACCTTGGAGTTGGTTTCTCTATGACCTTGGCTTTGCACTTCCTCCAGTCTCTTTCACTTTAGAACATCATTAAATCAAGGGAAGCTCTCCTGCTGTTGTGTTTGTATAGACTCTTCTGTAGAAATGCTGGGACTTTTGGTCTTTAATCTTAGTCTTACAGCCTGACAGCTTTGAAATTACAGCAGAAAAGCTCACTGGGAGAGATAAATCAGCATATCATGTGCATGAAGAAGACAATGCATCATTATGGTAAATAAGATAAGCAAATGGGTCAGAGAGGCTAGGGAAGGCATAATGGTTAAAACCAATGTAGCCAAAGCAAAATATCCACAAAAGTAGGATATAATTTTCTTTAGAGAAGTACACACACACACACACACATACACACACACACACACACACACACACACACAAATACACATAAACACAAAGAGACATAGATGCACACATACACTGATACACACACACACATACACACACATGCACAAGCACATACACACAGAGAGACAGAGAAAGAGACAGAGACAAAAGTGGAGACACAAACTTATTTGTGCATGCAAGTTTCTGAAAATTTCAGGATTTTTTGAGTGTGAAATTACAATAGGGATATGAAGAAATGTAAAAGTCACACACCCACACATACATATAATATATTCACATACAAAGATATAGATTGTGAAAAGTTTTGTGTGACAAATATAATGAACTTCTTGAATGACTTATCTCAATTTTACATTTGACCTATACTTTGATTTATCTGATCCCATATCTACATATATCTGATATAAGAAGTAAACTGCAGTGCAAAAAGAGTAATGAAGACACAGAATAACACTCTTGTTCAAAAGTAAAAGAGTTTAAAATGAATTTTATGAAATTGATGATTTGATTCAGTCAAGGAGGATTCTGCACTGTTGAAGGTATTGGTGAGCACTACAATCTCTTCCAAAAAGATTAGCTGGATATTGGAATCCTCATAGAGGGCAACAGATACTTTAATAAAAGCCATTACAGAAGACAGAGTAAAAGAGATGAGGGCAGACATTTTGTGCTAATACTTTTATACTCCTTGGGTTTGGAAAAGCACACTAGAAGTATTAACAAACACTGTAGAACCTGACATAGACAAGTGACATCTATAGATGACATATAGATGACAAGGTCTGAAGAAAAAAAATGATGGCTCTTTAAAGTAGTCAACTGACAATAATTTTCATTTTCCCAAGGAAAAACCAAGTGTAATATATCTGAGGAATGAATTATCTAAATTCATTTCCATTCTCAAAAAACAGTTACAAACTTGTCATGAATACCAGAGTATTTTATTTGGAAACCACCATAGCACCACAAAATTAGTGTGTAGCAATAGAAAAGGAGACTTAACCAAGACTGATGATGAGCACAATATTATTGCCACAAAATCAACATGCTTTAAAATCGTGGATTCAATGTATGACATATGTTATATATTGCTGCAAACAAATGCTGTCAGACAAATCTAATATTCAGGCAACTAATATATACAGTAACAGCAGAATTGAATTTGAATGATATATTCCTGCTTATTAGACTTATGAAGCCTAATGAATGTGATGTGAATGTTAGGAGTGAGAAGTCTTTACTGTAAGCTGTTTGCTCTGTTGTCTCCTCACAGACATTGTACTCTTTGTGATCCTTTATTATGAGACATCTAATTGGAGAGTCTATTTACTCTGTCATCAGCTGGTATACAAATTTCTAATCTGGCCTGAGCCAACTTCCCAGTGCTAAGTTGTGTCTTTGCTCTGAAATTTCCTCTTCTGGTATCAACACATAGTCACAATTTAATATCTTGAACACGTATGTCGAAATCCAGAAGTTCGTCTCAGGTCTCAGTTCTAAAATATAGGGAACTAACTCTGGATCAAGTGAAAAGCATATTTGTACTTCTTTTCCTTTCTTTTAGGTAACAGCTGTAACAGGGACATGTAAGAGTCTTAGGAAAAGTTAAGATAAGAAAGTGAGAAATTGTGCTCTTAATATAAATTACATTGTGCTCATGTACTGTTATCATTAGAAGTATTAAGAGTTTGAAATTTCCAGGCCAAAAAAAAATGCAATAACATCAAAATACCTAGCACCCACATGAACTATCTAGGGAAACTTTCAGTGTTTGTAAACATCTCCTAAACTTTGCTTCTTTGCTGTGTTTGCTGAAAAGAATATGAAATTATAGAAGTCATTTAATTTTCTGTCAAACACTTTTGACCATTTTCTCTATGGTTGATTAATTTCCAAACTTAAAAGTTGACTCCCCTATAGGGAAAACCTACAAAACATCTCAAAAACCAGAATTTAAAATAAAGAGCTCAAAAAAGCTGTTCCATCAAAATTGTACTCGATTTCCAATAACAATAGCCCCAAGGGTATCAAGTTATAAGTCAGGCAGCAGTAATGTCATTTGGCAGAATAGAACTAGCTTCAATCTGGAAATCCAGCATTGTTCCTTACTTAGAGTGGTAGCAGCAGCAATAATACCTCATCAGGTGAACTCTGTAGGAAAGACCTTGGCATTATTTCTAGAAACTTAGCCTTAAGAGTAATTCTTTTATGCCAGCAATTAATTTTTCTTTCTTCTTTCTCTTATTGAGAATAGACTGTTTTATCACATAGTATATACTGATTTTATTTTTCCCTCCCTTTACTCTTCCAAGTTCCTCACTACCTTTCCATCCACCTGGATCCACCCTCTTTCTGTCCTTCATTGGAAAACAGACAGACTTGTAAGGGATAAAATTAAGTTAAATATAAAAAGATACAACAAAAACATTGGAGTAGGAAAACCCAAATGGAAGGGTGTCACAAGAGTGAGGAAAATTGGGTGTTACACTAGGATCTGCTTAGTCACCTAGGAATAGAACAGAGTGTAGAGACACTGCAGGAGGTGGTCTGCTACATATCTGAGGTTGAGACTGGAGAATTTTATTTGGAAGAATAGAGCTAGAAGTGAAGATCTTCTGTGAGCCTATCTGCTTCTCTGACAGTCTAAGCTTGTTCCCAGGGAATGCCTGCTAGAACTTGTGGCTGGGACAAAGTAATGAGGGGAAGTTGTTTGGAGGAGATCTGTTGATATGCTGGAGGTGAGGACAGAGAGTAAGGGGAGGCCATAAAAGATTTCTACTGTAGAACTGAGAATGAGATTGAGTGATGGAATTTAAGCAAAGGAGGGAGAGGTGAATACCTACAGTTTACTTACCTTTCTGTAACCAGAGTCAACCAAAAATGTTGTAATATACCTAGTATTCTTTTAATAGAAACCATTTCTGCTTCATCAATGAGATTTAGTTTCTGTTTCTGAAAATAAAAACCCTTTTCTACTATGTTCATTTATAACCAGTCTGCAGCAATTAAACCGTATTTTCAGAAGATGCAGATGTGAAAAAGCATGAATACATAAAGAGAACTTAAGAAAGAATTAAGAACTTAATTGAACCAATCAATTAGTATGTAGCAGCTCATTCCAACTGGCAATGCTGTCTAAAGGAAAAAGCCCCCTCCCACTTCCTCCTACCCTCTCTCCCTCTATCTTTTTGTTGTTGTTTCTTTTTTTATTTATCATTTTATTTGTTTACATTTCAAATGTTATCTCTCGTCCCAGTCTCCCCTTTGTGAATCTCTCAGCACATCGTCCTCCCCTTTGCCTCTAAGAGGGTGCCCCCTGCCCAACCATCCACTGACTCCTGTGTCATTTTTTTAGCATTTCCCTACTCTGGGGCATCCACCTTCCATAGGACCAAGAGCATCCCTTCCCACAGATGCCAAATGAGACAGTCCTCTTCTACACATGTAGTAGGAGCAATGGAGCCAGATCGGTCCGTCCATGCATATTCATTTTTTATTATTATTGGTCATTTATTTGTTTACATTTCACATGTTGTTCCCCTTCCTGGTTTCCCCTCCGCAAGCCTTCTATCCTAACCCCTCTCCCCCTGCTTCGGTGAGGGCGCTTCCCCAACTCATCCACCTACTTTCCCCTGACCACTCTAGCATCCTCCAATGCTAGAGCATCAAACCTCCACACAACCAAGGGCCTCCCCAGCCCCATTGATGCCAGATAAGGCAATCCTCTGCTACATCTGTGGCTGGAGGCATGGGGTCCCTCCATGAGTATTCTTTGGTTGATGGTTTAGTTCATGGGAGCTCTGGAGGGGGGTCCTGTTACTTGGTTAGTTGTTGTTCTTCCTATGGGGTTGCAATCCACTTCAACTCCTTCAGTCTTTCCCCTAAACTCTTCCCTTGGGGGCCTCCTCTTGATCGGTCAGATGGTTGGCTGTGAACATCCACATCTGTGTTGGTCAGGCTCTGGCAGAGCACAGGGGAAAATTTCCTGGACAGGATATCAATGGCTAATGTTCTAAGATCAACAACTGACAAATGGAACCTCATGAAACTGAAAAGCTTCTGTAAGGCAAAGGACATAGTCAATAGGACCAAATGGCAACCTACAGATTGGGAAAGATCTTTACCAACCCTCCATCTGATAGGAGGCTAATATTCAAAATGTACAAAGAACTCAAGAAATTAAAACTCCAGAAAACCAAATAACCCAATTAAAAAAGTGGGGTACAGAGCTAAACAAAGAATTCTCAATTGAGGAATCTTTAATGGCTGAGAAGCACTTGATGACCCAAGATAGGGGGGTGCTAGGCCACAGAGGCAGCAGTGGATGGGCGGGTGGGGGAGCACCCTTACAGAGGCAGGGGAAGGGACAAGGGGATAGGGGGCTTGTGGAGGGGAAACTAGGAAGGGAGATAACATTTGAAATGTAAATAAAATAAGAAATTAAAAAGAAATTAAAAAAACAACTGATATATGTTATCTTTATATTTTAATTATCTTTATATTTGTTGTGAATTTTGCTTAACTACACCTATAGCTTCACACCGTGTAGCATATATATATATATATATATATATATATATATATATATATATAATATTAGAGATTAAATTCAAATTTAGGTATTTTGCTTCTAGAACTAAGGTAATATATTTACATATGCTTGAAAAAAGAGAAACATTCAACATCCTTAGTCATCAGAGAAATGCAAAAAAAAAACTACAGAGATTCCACCTCACACCAGCAGCCAGGATGGCTAAGATCAAAAACTCAGGTAGCAAGAGATGCTGGCAAGGATCTGGAGAAAGAGGAACATTTCTCCATTGCTGGTAGGAATGCAAGGTGCTTCCTTTGTCATAAATATAAAAGTTGGAGTATCATTATGCTAACAAAGTGTTAAATCAAGTTATATGTGTGACTCATTTCTAAAATGGTTTTGTAAGTGTACCAATTATTATATGAGGTGTATTATATGAGGTGGAAAGATACCAGATCAACAACCTAACTTAATTTTGAGTGTTTACTTTTGAACCTGCCATGTTCAAAAGCTAAAATAGAGTATTAAAAATATAACGTGACTCCTAGACTTCTAGCAGTTAACAACTGGAAAGCAAACTGAGAAAGCTATTCATTCTCCTTCCCCTCCCCGCAAGGACATATTCTCCAATTTCAGATGTAGCTGATCAAGATGATAGAAAGAAAAAAGCTTTAGACAAAAGCACCTGGAAGCTCATTTCAGAAAGTGTCTTGGGCTTCATCAGAGAATATTTCTTATATTGAGAATACAGAAACGAATGTCTCTGCTCAGTGAGAATCCATACAGCTCTGGGCTAGTGGCTACTGTCTGTTATTTTTACTGTGGCAGCCCTGTGCCTACTCTACCATTATAGCTTTAAAATAGAAAAAAAATTAAATTAAAATAGAAGAACATATATATTTAATTTTCACTCTTTTAATTTTGAATTGAGCATGTTTTATGAACTGGACATATTGTGAAGCTTTTATTTTAAGCAATACTTGAGATATGATAAGACTTTCAACACCTTAAAAATAAGTTATCTGACCTGAAGAAAGGGAGGTGAGTTAACATATTTCCCAGCTTGTCATGTGAACTGTAATATTTCTGACTTTCTAAGAAGGTCCTAATACATTTGTACCCTGTGTTTAATTATTTGACCAGTGGAATGTAATAGAAATGCTGTGTCACTCTTACTATAAAGATAAAGTGTCAGAGAAGGAGACTGCTGCTATTTCACAGGATTAGAGTTTGATTTGCAGAACCCATATCACGCAGCTCAGAACCGTATGCAACTCTAGCTCAAAGGAATCCAGCTCCCTTTTCTGGTCCTTACAGGCACCAACACATACACACACACATAATTAAAAAAAAAAAGACAACTTTCTTTTTATAAGTTGAAGAAGCAGTGTGAGTCATTGTTTTGAATCCTGATACTCAGACATAGTTCCACAAAGAGTTGCTCTACCAAAAAAAAAAAAAAAAAAAAAACAGAGTGAGTATCAACCAAGAACTCCTGCTACATCTTGACACACTGCAGGAGCAAAGGGGAAAGCACTGTAGCTTTAGACAGTTAAAACCAGGCTTCTGTTGCCTTGATTTCATTAACATAACCTAAACCACAGCTTCTTAGATAGGATCTACTCAGGACATCTTCCATCCAAGACTTCACATTATCTCAAGTGTTTAAGTGTAGAAAACAAGCATGCGAATCAAATATTTGCTTAAATAAACCATAAGGAAATTATTTTAAAACAATTTAATTGTGCATATAATTTATTAAAGATAGCAAATTTGCATTATAATGAGATGGAAGTGCTTATTTATTTTTTCATAAAGAATTAAAGCTTTCATGAATAGTTGGTACTTCAGGGTATATTGGATATTCCACATTTGGGGGGTTAATTAATATGTTGATCTTATAATCATCAGTGCTGAGAATGAGGCTTCTCATAAACATATTCAAATTCTTTGCACAATATTTTATGAAACTCAAGTCAGTTACTAAAACAATAATCTCAACATCAAGCTTTCTAACATAATCCAATAGGAAGATACAATAATTTGATACATTCAGAAGAGTGTCAATAGGAAAATATTGTCTTTGCTTTTCATAATTAATTAAATGATTGTGCTTCTATGACACCATAAAATGTGGTTCATTGTAATTGATAATATAACAGTAATCTGGCATCCGAGTTTAGGTATTTCAGGCAGTGTTTATTGATGTTGGCTTGGAGACAGCATGAAGAGTACAAAAAGGACATGTTCAGAACCAAACCTGCAGAGAAGTCAGGACTGTGATAGGGAGACTATTGCCAGAAACACCTCTGAGTCACTAAATAAATTTAGTTTTTGGTCATTGTACACTGAAAACTTTTTACTGCAGCCAAATACTTTCACATGCTCCTTATTGATTTATGATACCAACATGAGGTTACAATCCACTGTAAGAAGTTGGAACCAGGACTACTTGGATAGCACTACCACTAACCTTCGTTTCCTGTTATGTTGCATCAATACACAGATACACTGAAGAAGGACATGCAGGCTAAATCTTAAGCCTTGGTCCCCAGTTAGTGATACTCCTTTGAGTACTTAAGGAACGTTTGGGATCTAGTTCCCATGTGACACACATATGTGACTAGGGGTGAGCCTTGAAAAACATAGCACAGACATATTAAATTTATGTTTTCTGTGAGTCACATCCCTAGAAACTTGGAGGCCACTATAGCAGTGGGAGAAGTATAGGAAATCTGTGAGCAAATATGAATAAAGGCAGACTGATATCATACAAAACATGAGATTTACATTCTCAAAACAAATGTTTTAGATTAAATATCGTGACTATATTGCAATAGGGTTTTAACTAAGTAAAACCCTTACACGAATTTGGAAGTAAAATATAAGAATTGGTTAAAAATTAGGCTTTAAGGCAATTATTAAACATGAATAATAAACGCCCTAGCCAATGGCTTACTCACTTTACTGCTTCCTGTGTTCTCAGATATAAAACTACATTCATGTAAGGGAACACAGGCACAAGTTAAAAGCAGGTTAGCTTTATGCATCAGGACTATATTGTAAATAATATTGAAATTTGATAAAATTTATAACTTGATTCTAAAACCAATTTTATTACTCCCACTGACACAGAGTTGATAAACTAGAATCTTTTGGATTAATTTGCCTCATTCTGGAATAGCAGATGACACCAAGACTTAGTTCTTTATCTAGACTCCCTACAGGGTCTTTGTTATCAATATAAACAATTCCTTTCCATTCTTTGTGGCTTAAGAAAGTTAATATTCACAATGTATCCTGATTATTATTTTCTTAGGAGATTGCTATGGCTTTAATATGAAACGTGGCACACAATCACTAGTATTTTGGTGCTTGAGTACTTATCCACAGCTAATATCACTGTTTGTGAAGGTTCTTATACTTTTAGGCTCTAGAACCTACCTGTCATGTGTAGGACATGAAGGGCTATTCTTGAGGAATATATATTGGCCCTGAGTCCTTACAGTTCCAAAGTCCCTGGCCTTGGGAAATCCTAGGACCTTTAGGTGTAGATTCAATCAATACAATGAATATGTCCCAGATACCAGTCTATCCGTGTGTCCCCTGATATTGTGAGCCCTCCATTAGGTTGTTCTGTTTGGTGTTTTGTCGTAGAGATGAGAAGAGTAAGGATTACACAATTGCTAACTTCTCAGTGAAGATAAAATAAGAAGTTTATATCCAGTTTTTCTGAATTAATATTGATTAATTCTTTTAAGAAAATTAAATGGTTAAAAGAGCACCTTTTAAAAGTTTGCTTGACTAACAAAGAAGCATGACAGAGAAAGAAATTTCAAATATATATATTTTTTTTCAAGAAAATGGTAAAACTAAAAAGAAGGTGAACATGAAATTACAGAGTAAAACAGTTACTTTATTTTGGTAGAGGAAATATTCTGAAAGCAAGCAAAGACAGAGTAAATGCTCATCTGCTGACAAGGAGACAAGAGGAGACAGAAACAGAACACAAAAGAGAGCAAGAGAGCAGGAGAGTGAGAGAGCAGGAGAGTGAGAGAGCGAGAGAGTGAGAGAGTGAGAGAGTGTGAGAGCAAGACAAAGAGAAAATCACTATATAGATTCCCACTTACCACATGCTGAATGTTTTTAAAAGTGGAAAAGTTTAGTATGACTAAATACCATTTTCTCTTTAAAGACTCTTTGTGTCTTATCTTTTCCATACTTTTTTTTTTTTTAAATTTAAACCTGATTTGAAACACTTCTACAGAAAGTCATTGGTTTGGAATGGAATTTTTGTTGTTGTTGTTGTTGTTCTTTATTACTATTTTATTTTTAACTTATAAATGTAATCATCTTGCAATAATAATCGCATAGCTAGATTAAAGTAGCTACTCAAACAAACATTCACCCAATCACCAAATCTGTGAATCTCAGTAAGTTTCTGTAAACTTGAGATGGCAATTCTGTAGCCACGGAGCTTTGTTTGATGTTTTACATATAAATTATCAATTACTTTCTTATGGACTTATCCATCATGCACATGCAATTACTATAATAAACTTAAAACTTAAAAAAAAATCAATTAGTTTTATATCTTTTTTCACAAAGTGTTTCTTTTGCCTTTTCAATACTTTCTTGTCACATATATACACATGAATACATTATAGGCTATTACTCGCATGTGAGAGAGAATGTTTTACCTTTGGTGTTAGGGTGACTTTAATTAATATTATAGATTCTAAATCTATACATTTTCCTGTAAATTGCATGATTTTATTTGGTTTTACAAATATATAATATATCTAATTTGTGAATGCACCACATTTTACTTATCCATTTATATTTTCATAGATTTATTTTCTACTTACCATACAATATAAAATTATTAATGGCTAAGCTAGTGAGGAAGACAACAAATTGTATGCTTATTTGTGGGGAGATAAACTTCTTTGGAAGACAACAAATTGTATGCTTATTTGTGGGGAGATAAACTTCTTCACTTTAGTATTTAACCACACATAGTTACCCTCTCAGATCTTAAAGTCTCCTGATATTTAAAACCAAAATTTGAGTACCTGGCAAATGAAGCATGTTATTACATTAAATGGAAGGCTGTCTTAAATAATGAAAAAAATTATGATATTAAAAATGTGTCAATGTAAAGAAAACAGTAGAGTCCTTCCTGTCGCACTTATAGAAATATGATCCTTAAGAACTTTCAAATAGAGAGGAGTTCAAAGCTAGGTAGATTTAGAAACTAGAACACAAGGTAGACCTATGGGCACTAACCTAAGGGGTTCCAGAAATGCTCCTATCCTCCAAGATATTTACCAGTTTCTGTAAATAATTTTGGTTTTAACATTGGCAGAAACAAATGACAGTGTTCATTACCTTTCCATGCACAGAATTCATCCTCACCCCATGACAAATCATACCAAGCACAAAGTCTTGTCAGTGAAGTTTAAACAACTCTCTTATGAAACATTATAGAATTACACATAATAACTACGTTCCCAAATCTACCTGCACAAAACTTATTTTTCCTAATGTTCATGAAGGTTTCTTTAAAGAAATAGTAAGATAATTTTCTAATATGGACATTTATATACCAAATCAAAATACCTATAATGAGGGTGAATACTTTTATTTCATCCAGATTTTATTTAAAATGCATTTTTCTCATTATTAGCTTTTACTTAAGGCAAATGCACCAAATTATGGTCTTATTTTCTCATTTTATACAGAAGACAGTGGCATGCTTTCATTTCTGTAGTGTTATAAGGAAATCAACTGTAATATTCATAATGGCCCAAAAGGACTAACAGAACTGACCTGCATAGTTCTCACCATCACTACCACTGTTTAGATGGGATTATATGAGCACTCAAACACTGTGCTTTTAAAATTGGAAAAGGCTAAGGAGTGGTGATAATGTCCTACTGAGTCACCAATGTGACAGAATGCACAATAATGTATTATTTTTCTCAGAATTTCCTGCTGATTTGGTTAATTTCACAAATGTTTGGGTTACAGCTGCAAAGTAACCTTTTTCTGGAGAAGATACAGAAGAATGCTGATATAAACAACTTAGAGTGTTTCTCACCAACTATATATATATATATATATATATATATATATATATATATATATATAATGTAATCAGGGAAGTTTTACTGGAGATGCCCTTCAGTGAGTCCCAAAAAGTCACATTATCTCCTTAGATGCAGGTGCTGACAGTGACCTAACAAATAAGAGATGGCTAAGTAGATAAGTAAGTGCAGCAATTTTATCATATTATATAGGGTTGCATTTTAATTTGAAGACACCTATGGAAATGACCACAATGAAAGGAATTCAAGGTCTGAACACCTGAGGTAACTGCAAACATAAATTTTTAAACTTTTTTCTTTTATTGGATATTTTTCTTAATTACATTTCAAATGTTACCCTCTTTCCTGGTTTCCTGGTCTCTCCCAACCCCCTTCCCCCTTGCTTCTATGAAGAAACTACCCCACCCACCCACCCATTCCTGCCTCCCAGCTCTGGCATTCTCCTACACTGGGGAATCAAGCCTTCATAGGACCAAGGGCCTCTCCTCCCACTGATGCCCACCAACACCATCTTCTGCTACATTAGTGGCTGGAGCCATGCCATGTGTACTCTTTGGTGGTTTAGTTCCTGGGAGCTCTGGGGGATCTGGTTGGTAAATACTGTTGTTCTTCCTATGGGGTTGCAAACCCTTTCAGCTCTTCAGTCCTTTCTCTAACTCCTCCATTGATGATCCTGTGCTCAGTCCAATGGTTGGCTGTGAACACCCAACTCAGAATTTGTTAGTCTGGTAGAGCCTCTCAGGACACAATTATATCAGGCTCCTGTTATCATGCACTTCTTGGCATTCACTATAGTGTCTGCTTTTGGTGACTCTATATGGGATGGATCCCCAGGTGGGGGAGTCTCTGGATGGCCTTTCCTTCGGTCTCTGTTCCACATTTTGTCTCCATATTTTCTCCCATGAGTATTTTGTTCCCCCTTCTAAGAAGGATTGAAGCATTCTTCTGAAGAAGATCTTTCTTCTTCTTGAGCTTCATGTGGTCTGTGAATTTTATCTTGGGTATTCTAAGCATTTGGGCTAATATCCATTTATCAGTGACTGTATACCATGTATGTTCTTTTTTGAGTGTGTTACCTTACTCAGGATGATATTTTCCATTAATTTGCCTAAGAATTTCATGAATTCATTGTTTTTAATAACTGAGTACTCCATTGTGTAAATGTATCACATATTCTGCATCCATTTCTCTGTTGAAGGACATCTGGGTTCTTTCCATGCATTTGGGCTAATATCCACTTATCAGTAAGTGCATACCATGTATGTTCTTTTGTGACTGAGTTATCTTACTCAGGATGATATTTTCTAGTTCCATTTATTTGCTTAAGAATTTCATGAATTCATTGTTTTTTATAGCCGAGTAGTACTCCATTGTGTAAATGTACCACATTTTCTGTATCCATTGCTCTGATGAAGGACATCCGGGTTCTTTCCAGCTTCTGGTTATTATGTGTAAGGCTGCTATGAATATAGTGGAATATGTGTCCTTGTTATATGTTCGAACAACTTTTGGGTATATGCCCAGGAGTGGTATAGCTGTGTCTTCAGGTAAAATTATGTCCAATTTTCTGAGGAACCACCAGACTGATTTGCAGAGTCGTTGTACCAGCTTGCAGTCCCACTAACAATGGAGGAGTGTTCCTCTTCTCTCCATATGGTTACCAACACCTGCTCTCACTTGAGTTTTTGATCTTAGCCATTCTGACTAGTGTAAGGTAGAATTTCAGGGTTGTTTTGATTTGCAGGGAAATGCACAAACATAATTTTTAAGACACATATCTTCAGCCACGATGACATTCTTTCAACATCAAAAATACTTGGAAAAGTGAACACTTCCCTGGTCAAGCCTCCAAGCTAGAACATAACCTGTATAATTCCTTGAGTATTAACTAGGGAATGTTTTAGCAGGAAATTCACTTAAGTCTTCCCTAACCTAAGGAAACTGTAAAATATTAAGTATTATTTTGTAAAATCCACTGAGGATGTGACAATTTTCTATACAACAAGAGAAAACAGAAGATTAGTTAATGAAATCACTAGTGACCCTAAAATAGAACTAAAATCTTAGTTATCTAAAAAATTATCAAGGGAATCCAGAATGCAAGCAATTTTCATGGTTCCAAAATCCATTTTTTTATTGGATTTTAACTATCATACAATCTGATTTCACAGAAATATAAACATACACACATACTTGTATACTGACTAATAGAACAAAACTAATCACAGCAACAAAAATACATTTTTACTACTCTACTGACAATTTACAACTTGTTTTGCAATAGACATATGTTTATTATTTTATAATAAAATTCTTATTATAAAATAAGAATTTTAAACATGATTCATGGATAAATGAAAACCAACTTAGACAGTTTACTAAGCAGGAACTTTGTAATTGGCAATACTTCTATAACATCCATTGCGGCCCGAGCTGCCCTATGTTGGGCACCAAAAATGTCGGGAGCCTCACTAGCCCACGTTTGGGGGCCAAAATGTCTCGGACTGTTCAGTCAATGTTGGCACCTGCACTGCCAAAGCCTTGGGAGCTAAACTGTTAGAGCCCGCACTGCCCCAAGCTGCTCAGGTCTGCGGGTTCAGCAAGAGAGAGAGTGAGGACGGACGCAAGGAATGGAGACCAGACAGAGTGTGATTCAATCTCGTTTATTCTTCAGTCTCTCTTCCTAGTCCAAGTCCCAAGTCTTGAGTTCCTAGTCCCTAGTGCCTCAAGTTCCAAGTTTCTTCTTCCAAGTGCTAAGTGCCTAATGTCTAATTCCAAGTTCTTCTTCCAAGTGCCAAGTGCCTAATACCTAATTCTCTGTAATCTGTTGTCTGGTTGTACTGTATCAAGTAATCTGTTGTCTGGTAATTTCTTCTGTCCGCCTCTCCCCTTTTATATGTCTCACTTCTGAACCATGCCTCTAAGTCACACCCTTAAGTCATGCCCTTAGGTCATGCCCTTAGTTCTTATCTCTAAACCACACCTTAAGTCAGCCCTTAAGTCTCAGCTCTAAATCACACCTTTAAGTCTCACACACCCAAGGGAAGATCCTGGGTATCTAAAGCAAGATGTTATCAGAGTGTGCTCAGCTGATGTAGGCTATTGTAATCAAGTTTTTTATCAGGGTATATGGCTCAAGATGACTGCACGGATGATAGCCACCTTCTGTCAGCTCCCAAACAACGTCCATGTACAGTAATCTTTATGTGATATGCAAACCTTTTAAAGCTTTTAAGGTTATAGCAAATATCCCAGGTAGATGAAAACTGAGAATGTGACTACTCATTTTCCAAGTATAAGATCAAATTAAATGGACTCCAGGAAACCCTGTTACAGTTGAATCATTTAAAATCATGATCAAATTTAAATGACATACATGTCTCTGTTATACTTTCCTTTGTTTTTTAAACTGCCAGAATGGAAAGCAGTTTTAGTTGATTAAAAAATTATATCTCTTAGTATAATTGTATTTAAATATGAAGAAACAGTTTGATGATCATCAAAGAAGAATATCTTGAAGTGTTACATTTCTGAGTAGTATTTATTTGACAAAAGCTGTGAACACAATGAAAGAAAACAGTTATGTGATTAAGGCAACAGCATCCACAGGTGGCACACCCTCCATCTGAACCTAAATGAGTCCAAGTAGAATGAAGGTTTTCAAGTGAGAGCTAGTCACTGTATTAATAAAAAATATACAAGGCTTTAAGATGTTGCATAATTATTTAGGTGGTACAATGATACAATATGAACAGCACTTACACTAACTGGCTTGTTTATATAAATGTGTCATAATGTCATCATGACAATTGATTTGTTGTTATTGTACTTAAGGAAACACATAAATAATTAGAAAAGAAAATCTCCATAATAAGTATTGACAACTTAGAATGATAACAATAAAGACTTCAAAAAAAGTCAGAAAAGTGAAGAATAGGTTAGTAAAATAATTTTTGCTTTTTTTATATACACTAAATAAAATAATCACATACTTACTGTCAGAGTAAAACTACATTATACATATTAAAATGAATTTCTTACACAGAGTGTAAAATTTAACATTTTTAGAATGTTGTTGCTTTTAAGCGATCCGATCTCTAAGGAAAACCATAATTTTCTTTGATGCAAATACCAACTACTGAGAATTTTCACTGTGGATTCTATCTTGAAAGACTCCTAATTAAAAAAAAAAAGCTGCCTTTAAATAATATCCAGAGCATAATATAAGATTCCAAAACCAAAGATGAGCCCAGAAGGTTATTTGTCTTCTTCCAACCTAGTACTATCATGATGTGAAAACCCTCAGGCAACAAATCATTGCAGTGTGATATCAAAATGAAAAGAAAAAAAAAAACCATGAGATTACACTACGTTAAAAGTGTCTTTGGACAAGAAGATTCATGATGTACCAAAAAACTGAAAAATAAACTACAATAAAATGAAAGCACAAACCCCCAAGTGATTTCTGGATTATTCTGAGTGAACTTTTCCAGACAAAAGCCATGGAGGAAAAAAAAAAAACACTCTCACCCTCAAAAAGCAACATAACCTGAAGAAAATGTTGATTATTGTGATAGAAGCTTTACATCATTGCTCCAAAATTGCCAAATAAACAAAGCGTGATGACAACCCATTTTAGAGACAGGTTCTTTTCTTAGAAGCAATCCAAATAGAGGGGGTATTGGGAGTATTGTTAAACCTATCAACATGCTGCTTTGCAAAGCTCAAATGAAGTAGATAAACAAATTCAAATAATCCTGCAAGCAAATGCTTCCTGCAGCTCTCTGAGCTTTCTGAAGTGCTCGTGGTGACAGAGCATAATTCACTGACTCTCTGGAGTGTCATAGTTTAATGGCATTTCACAGCCATGGTGCATCACATTACATTATGCTTTCAGTGTCACCACATAAGCCACAGTACCATAAAGTAATAACATCGTATAATGAGACATACCAACCCAATGTAATGTGACATACAAGAAAATCAATGCAGCATATCACTAAAAGTATCCTCTCTATGGAAAGGGGGTACCTATGGGCATTTCAAATGAATTTACAGATCATTCATTTCGTACATAATTTTACTTTATTTAATTTCTGTGCATCTGCAAGCTTCCACAGAGAAATCTCATGTTGAAGTTGCAAGCTGTGCAACTGCACAACCATGCGTCTTCTCCAGAGGAAGCCATGTAGTAAAATGCAAATATGTAACATAAAATATTTGAAGGAATTTAAAGCAGGGCAAGCAATTCTTTTTAGAAAGACTATCCTCCTTGCAATTATTGTGAAAAGGGCCACAGATTCCTTAAATTAACTGGCAACATCATAGCATCTCTATATTGAAAATGAAAGCATCTTGAATATTAAAAAATGGCAATTGGAAAAGGCCAAAAAGGCAGAATTCATCATGAAAGGCAATGTTGGATGTATATAGCACATGGAATATTGGGTGAAATTAGACATTAAATAAAACTTCTCTTGGGAGTACAGTCTATTACAAGAAGAAATGCAACACAAGCTAAGAAAGCCAAGAACTGAGTTCCTATAAGAACTGTATCTCCAATACCAAGCCACTAGAATTACTACCTTTGTACTTTATACAAGAAGCATAATAATGCACTCAAAAACTGTTGGAGAGTCCAACATACCAGTGGAACCAATAATAAAAAGGTATGAATAACAAATACTAAAGACATCTGAGAATCTGGCCAGGCAAGGTGAATGCTGAACAAGAATCTGAAGTTCGAGGTGATAACACATACCAACTATCATTGTGTTACTTGACGGTATTATTAAATTATTATTAAATTATTAATATATAATATATATTTTATTTCCTGTATAATTTTACTGTACTTAATTAATTTCTATGCGTCTGCAAGCTTTCAGAGAAAACTCTCATGTTGAATTCATACATAAACACACACACACACACACACACACAAACACACACACACACATTTTTTGTGGCATTGCTCTTAAGACACATTCAAAGAAATTTAGAGAATTAGATGTCAAATGGTATTAAAGTGTAATGGAAGGAAACCTTCCAAAAGCCTCTAACATTTTCCCAAGTTTGGAACTCCACCTTCTATACAGGAGGTAAGACTGTGTCTCATGATGCAACACTTTTAACATTATTATTTTCCCATTTTATATTTTGTTATTGGATATTTTCTTTATTTACATTTCAAATGTTATCCTTTCTTCTGGATCCCTCACTGAACCCCTCTATTTCATCCTTTTTCCCCTGCTTCTATGAGGGTGTATCACACACCTACCCACTGACCCCCACCTCTCTGCCCTCGAATTCCTCTACACTGGGGCATCAAGTCTTCACAGGACCAAGGGCTGCTCCTCCCATTGATGCTAAATGCCCAACAAGGCCATCTTTTGCTACATATGGAGCTGGAGCCATGGGTCCCTCCATGTGTACTCCTTGGTTAGTGGGAGTCTCTGGGAGCTCTGAGGGTTCTGATTGGTTGGTATTATTGTTCTTCCTATGGGGCTGCAAACCCCTTCTGTCCTTCAGTTATTTCTCTAACTCCTCCTTTGGAGACCTCATTGGGAACCCTGTGCTCAGTCCAGTGGTTAGCTGTGAGCATCCAACTCTGTATTTGTCAGGCTCTGGGAAAGCCTCTCAGGAGACAGCTATACCAAGCTCCTGTCAGCATGCACTTCTTGGCATTCACTATAGTGTCTGCTTTTGGTGACTCTATATGGGATGGATCCCCAGGTGGGGGAGTCTCTGGATGGCCTTTCCTTTGGTCTCTGTTCCACATTTTGTCTCCATATTTTCTCCCATGAGTATTTTGTTCCCCCATCTAAGAAGGACTGAAGCATCCACACTTTGGTCTTGTTATCTGTTGGAGAATCCTTTGGATATATGCCCAGGAGTGGTATAACTGAATCTTCAGGTAATACTAATTTTCTGAGTGTCCTATATTCTGAGTAACCACCAGACTGATTTCCAGAATGTTTGTAACAGCTTGCAATTCCATCAAAAATGTAGGAATGTTCCTCTTTCTCTACATCCTCCCCAGCATCTGCTATCATCTGAGTTTGCGATCTCAGCCATTCTGACTGGTGTGAGGTTGAATCTCAGGGTCCCTTTGATTTGCCTTTTCCTGATGATTAAGGATGTTGACTAACATTTCTTTAGGTGCTTCTAGGCCATTCAGTATTCCTCAGCTGAGAATTCTTTGTTTAAGTCTGTACCCCATTTTTAATAGGGTTGTTTGATTCTCTGTATTCTAACTTCTTAAGTTCTTTGTGTATATCAGATATTGGTCATCTATCAGATATAGGATTGGTAAAGATATTTTCTCAATCTGTTGGTTACCATTTTGTCCCATTGACACTGTCCTTTGTTTTACAGAAGGTTTGTAATTTTATGAGGTCCCATTTATTGATTCTTGATCTCAGAGCATAAGCCATTGGTGTTCTGTTCAGGAAATTTCCCCCTGTGCCCATGAAGCTCTTTCCCTTTTTCTCCTCTGTTAGTTTCAGTGTATCTGGTTTTATGTGGAGGTCCTTAATCCACTTAGACTCTCACTTTATACAAGGAAATAAGAATGGGTCAATTTGCATTCATCTACATGCTGACCTCCAGTTGAACCAGCACCATTTGTTGAAAATGCTCTCTTTTTCTCACTGGTTTTAGCTGCTTGGTCAAAGATTAAGTGACCATCAAAATTCCAACTCAATACTTCATAAAAAAAAAAAAAAAAAAGAAAGAAAGAAAGAGAAATTCTCAATTTCTTTTGGAATAACAGAAATCCCGGGATAGCAGAAACCATTCTAAACAATAAAAGCACTTTTGACTTTATGTAACTTGAGTTTCAAGATAGCCCCCAATGGAGCAATGATAATGTCTTGGTATGTGTAGAGACCACACCAATAAGTTCAATTTATTTTCTCCCTAGTTGAAAAACTAACTTCTTGTTTATTATGATTCTCTCAATATGAAACTTGGAAGATAAAATAGAGAAAATTTCAGAGTTTGCTGAGAAGCCATATTTGACACGTAAGCATGGAAATTAGGCATTGTTTCAGTTGCTATACTACTACTTTTCATCACTGTCTTTTTAACTGTTATTATTCTGGAATAAGACATACAAAATGACACCTAATATCTGAATAATTTCCAGTTACTAGTGTACCCTTCTAAATTATAAGCATAAGGTTAAATAACAACTCTATAAAGTTCATCATTTTGTATGATTAAACTTTTCATTATTTGTTTTTGAATTTTTGAAGCATAAGCTGTCTTCCAGCTTACAACAATCATCCTGCCTCAGCTTCCAAGTCCTAGAATTATAGGCATGTACCACTGCAACCGACTTACTTTCTGCATATTAAATGGCATTTTCTTATTTCTCCTTCTTCACATCTGCTGACAACCGATTCTACTCTCTTCTTAAATAAATTTGACTATGTTAGTTAGATAGCTCATACAGACAATCATACAGTATTTATGTTTCTAAGGCTGCTTTATTTAGCATAATGCAAGGTTCACTCATGCTATCATATCTGACATGATCCTCTTCCTTTAATGACAGATTACTATTGTTTTATGTATTTAAGTAAAATTTTAGATATTGTATAAAGAAGTCACTATTATGCAAAATTTTTAACACTTTTCAATTATTTTTATAAATTTTCTTCTCTATTTCTTTGTAATTGAAATATATATTAAAGATAATATAAATTTTATTATAGTTTTTGCTATAATTAATATTTAACATACTTTTCAGATCTTTCAATTTTCAACTTTAATTATATATGCACTCAGTTTTTAATCTGTCCAAATTCTGTTACTCTGTATTGGAGTATATTGTTTAAATGTTCTGTTTAACAACTAGTCCCCAATCAGTAAATTAAAATTAAATTACCTTTGAGTTTCAAACATAAAATTCAAATAACAATAGAATTGTATAATCTTATAGATTTTTGCAATTATGACAGTATTATATATCTTTTTGCCCCTAAAACTTATATTGAAAGGCTAAAATCAAGAAAATTGGCAAAATCACCAAATGGCATGTTAAAGATAAGCTGTTTTTATGCTCAAGTCCCAGGAAGACAAAATCATAAATCTCTGGTTTTTCACAAAGTCTACAGCATAGGGCAGTTACAGATGTTTACATGATATTTCAGCATTGATAAACAGTTGCTCCTCTATGCAAAAATAGATTCAAGAGTTCTACTTTAATCAATGCCACACAGAAGGTAACATTTTTGAAGCCATTCCTTTCCAGCTCTCTTCTGTCCTATTGTCTCTACCTTAAGAACAAGAACACTCTCTTTCTTACTTTCTTATACCTCCCAGTGAACAACCAGAACCCTTCTGCAAGGAGAGACATTTAGGAAAGAGACAGTCACCAGTAGCATTAAACCCTCTGATTTTGTAAAACTGACAGTCTTGTGAATATATCTCCCTTCTATATCACCAAGAAGCAGCCAATCAAAGTCTAAAGAGCATTTTTCTATTGCTAACAGGTGCTTGTATCCACCCATTCCCCAAAGGCACAAAGGAGTTAGAAAATAATTATTCCCATTTCCTTCTTAAATAAGCACTGAAAATGAACAGAAATAGCTCTCTTCTCTACCCTGATTTGTAATGGGATTTTCTTGAGTGTGTATATAAGACTTATGGTCTAAGATTCCTGGCACCAATCCTGATATAACTTTTTGTTTTTCATGACAATGTATCAGCACTATATTAGCCATTAGATAAAATACTTAAGAATACTTTGGGGAGGATTTTGCTATTCTTCCACTCACTAGATTTATATTTTAGAGATTATTGTGATTTCAGAAAAAAACGTGATTATTTTACTAAAATTGACATTATTATATTCTGTATTTTACATTCTTTCTTAATTGATTTTTTTGAACACAAGTTCCCATACTAGTCTGGGACATCCTATGAAGCCCAGGATACCCTCAAACTCCTTACAACACCTTCTGCCTAAAATTTATAAGTGCTACTATTTTTGAGTATAGGCCATTACACTAGCCTTTTTCGGGATTATTAAAAACAACATTTTTAATAGTGGATGTTTATTTTTTTTAACTTTACATGGTCTTTATAAAGCACATATTGCTCTACAATTGAGCCTCCAAAAGAAGGTAATTTGAAAGTCACCATCAGTTTTTGCCATGTGAAATACTGTAAGGTTTGAGACAAGCTTGAGAGTTTTCCTCACATGCTTGAAAATACCATGCCAAACTTTAACCAATTTTTCAATTATGCAAACTGCACAAATGAAAACTTCATTTGTCTAAGTATTTCAGACTTGATGGGGTAAATTCTTTGTATGTAATGGTCAATCAGAACAATAAAACCATTTTTGCCTAAATTGTTTTAATGGCCTAATTTTTGTCCTTATAAATAGACAAAGCTACTTCGTGAGAACAAAATTCCACTTAAAAGTATTTTTAAATAAGAATGAAGTTATCTGCTTTTCACAAGGTTCTCAATCCTCATTACCCATAGTAAGTAACCTTTAACAAGCTCTCGGTGGACACAACCACTCATTCATCACATCATTCAATGTACTTGACCTCATTCTGCTGAAAAGAAAATAACCCTAAACATTTAGGTGGCTTCTATTTTAATTTTAAATTGCAGATCAAGAGATTTAAAAAGAAGAAAAAAGTTACACCATGTTCTGATATCAATGTTTAGATAGATGACTTTCAGGAGACAAATGAATGCTCTATGCATTTAATTGTCAGAAGTTTTCATGTAACTTTTATTCACTTAGTGTTAAAGCTAAGGAATGTAATCTTCATTATCCTCATGAGTTGTGCAGCAAAGGAGAAAAGAAACTCTCATAAACATCTCTTCATTGCTTTCTAAAAGGATGTAGTATCTTTATATATGTGCTAAATGAAATGAGTAAGGAAAAGGAAGACAAGATTCTGGCACAGAAATATATTCTGAACACACATCTTTGAAGCAGATGTTGAGGATATTTATTGCTGAAAAGAAAACATTTTGATAGACATTGAACTCAAAAGCAAAATCAAATGCTATATTATTTTTAACCATACTGGACTATGTAATAAGCCTTCTCTTCTTATGTTTGAATCTTTGTTTTTATATGATGACAGTGACATTTTATATATTTAGCCCACAGTTTTAACAGCTCCTAAATATTCATAATGCTAATTTTAAGTCACGGCATGACTTGTTAATTCTTAAAACTCTGCCAAACCTTGATAAATTGGGCTAAATTTGAACCAGATTTCCTAAGCTTTGTAGAGACATATTAATTCAATATTACTACTGTCAAGCATAAAATATGTTTCAAAGTTCTGCATCACATCGCACCACTTTACAGCTGAACTGGCACTCCTTTCCCTTAAACTGACTGACTTATCTTCCATTGAAATAACCAATAATCTTTGCTATTGTTCTTGTGTTTCATGGTGTTCATTCTTTTGGCCAATGCTGTAGAACAGGGAAGGAAAGTAAGGGGAATTAACAATGTTAAGTAGCTTGGGTAGTTAATGAATCCGAATGAAAACGAAGAATTAGGTTTCACAGAATTTAGACCTGTCAAGAAAAGGAAGCTAATTGTTGGTCAGCTAAATGATTAAAAACTGGTAAATCACTATAAATAAGGATACTATAAAATGTCCCCTTTTGTAGGGGCATTTCAAGGGAAATAAATCTATTTAGTGGTTTTTGTAATTTACTGTGCATTAAAATATACCAATATCTTACCAAGATAATCATATTTCCACAATCTGGAAATTCTCTTGTGTCATGATCTTTGAGTATCATTTACCTGAAAGACAAATGGCATGAATATTTTTCTAGTAACATATCCCTCATGTGTTTTTTATTCTTTGTTGACCTAATATAAATGACTGATTCTATGTGAAGTTTTTTCTACCCACAAAACTATGCTTACTCAGCTGGATCTGAACTTTTCGTTTGTAAATGTTTCACTCTTTTTTGTAATTTCCATTTCCCCGTTTTGGTCATATACTGCATGAACTGATTTCATTTTGGAATAAAGACAAGAAAGTTCCATTGACCATACATCTCCCTCTGGCTACCATTCTAACCTCCTCTTTAAACCAAACTTTCTTTGAAATTTCTTTTTACATTTTTCTCACATTTCTTTGCAATATATGTGTTGTCTAACATGGTGGCTGTTTTTAAAATGTTTGCTTCTTCAGGAAAAGAGACTTTATTTTTAGTGCAGGCTTCTCCAGAGACAAAAATCTAAGCAGAACAGTCAAGAGTTCCCCTTTGTTATCCAAATGACTTCCAGCATCCTCTAGATGACCCACTCCAGAATTGTACAGAGGATCTTTGTAATTCATGAAACAACATTTATATGCTACTGTTGATTTAAATTTATAGTTATATTAGAATTCATTCTTGAAGTTTTACAATCTATAGGTTTTGACTAACTTATGAAGAGACATATCCATCATTTTAGCATCAGATTAAATGTTTCAATCTAATAAGATCACTTTGTGGTTTATTACAACCACTGATCTTGTTATTGTTTTCATACAGTTATCTTTAACATAAATTTTAAATAATTTAAAGTGTTCTAAACCACCTACTATACATTATTCTTGTTAGGATAACTAATAAGGTTGCTAAGCATTTTTCAGTGGGTAACCAATTCTTAATGTGACCTTTGCTCAATAGTTCAATTAATTAGCAGTTAATTTTACTCTCTCAATTGAAAAGATCACTTACGTTTGGCTTCTAAGATGCTATCTTGTGATCCTTAATTATTTATAATTTATTCTTTGTGAAGATAATACATTTATACAATAAAATATGGTCAAACCCACCTTCATTTTTCCCCTCAATATTCCCCTACATTCACTTTATGTCTCAATGAAAACTTCATATTCTCATCTTTTAATTTCGAATAACTCAGTAAGTTTTACCAGTGCTCTTCAAATGTGTGTGGATATGGGACCATACGCTAGAGCATGAGAAACCTATCAGTGGTCAAACCTCCCTGAAAGAATGATTATCCATCTTTCAACAACTATCAATAGATCATCAGTTAAGAATGGACATTTGCGGAACTCTTTCTCCATCCTTGATGGTTAATTCTGAAAGTTACCCTGATTGAGTTTGGAATTATCCTGTGTATATCAATAACAGACTCTCTAAATTTGGTTAATTGAACTGGAAGGAGCCGTTCTAAATATGAATGGTGACATCTAGAGCCTTGTAATGCTCTTTGAGTTTGCTAGGAATCAGACTTGGGTTCTTTAACAGATCCAGCCACATTTTAAACTAATGGGCTATCACTACAGCTTTCTAGACATGTATATCTATTCTCATTCACTAATTAATCTCTTGTGATAAGCTCTTTTAGCTAATAGCTTAACCATGCTTGGTCTTTGATATGTTTTTCTACTGAATTCTAGCTATATGCAGTCTAATTTTATGTAGTATTTGAAAGATTCTAAGTAACAGCTAATATCATCTTTAACTTTATGGGTATTCAATTTTCAGTACAAAATAAAATAAATATATTCATTTATATCTAAGAGTTCAGGAAACTATATGTAAGAAAAGTAGAAGATTATGGAAGATGAAGAGAAAATAATGCAAACATTCTAAGAACATTCTAAGCAGATCCAAGCAGTTAATCTATTGTGACTTATATGTCTATGCTTTATTCCTAACATATTGTGTATTCTGAGACAGACAGTAACCGAATTGTCAATGACTACAAACAAATATTGATAAAAATCAAGAAGTGCCACTCTTTTAGAAAAGGCATAGCAAAACAGAAAATCTATTCATAGTAAGCATCTGTGCCTTAATATTTCCACTATCTACAATGGTGTCATGGAACTTTTAGATCCCTGACTTTCCTCATCTGCCAAATTATACCTACTTTTTTCCACAATGGCGATATCCATCGATACCTGACAGTAAGGACTGCTAACAAACATAGAATCAATGCAGACCATGTGGGGAAAGAGTAGAATGAGAAATGTTTTCAAGTCTACCTAAGAAAGATTCTGTTATACAGCCAGCACCATGGAGGTAATATTTCTGTGCTGACATGGTATAGAAGGATGACTACTAAAAAAATAAGCAAGATCCAAAGACTTATGAGATAAATATTCAGGACATTTATGAAATCATTACAGTCAAAAAATTATTATTTTAAAATAAATTAGAAATTCAACCATCAGTTCTGATCACTGTGGTGATAAAACTGTTAGAATTTTAACAAAAATTTTAAAGCAGTAACCATAAAAAGTAATAAAATAAACAGATACAAACATGCTTTAAGAGAATAATGACAGGCAAAGTGTGATCAATGTAAAATAGAAACAACCACACATTCACTTTAGAACAGAAAACAAAAACTGAAGATTAAAAAAAGCAATATGGATGTTATCAACTAGGAAAGACAACTCAGGAAGTAATCTAGTATATGAAAGCAGAAGATATGTGTCACTTGCTCTGAATGTCATTCAGAGATTCACTAAGATGAATGAACAATTGTACATACTTATATAATAAATGATGTGTCCCATATTTTGTATCATTTCAGCATCTGTTTAGAAGGTGAAGGAAAGCAAGGTTGAAAATATATTTAAAATATACCTGAAATTTTTATTATTTATTTGATTAATGTGCACTTAGAGGACTATTACCTCAAATGTGCTAAAATACAATGATTACATATCAAGACATGTCATAAACACATCTGAGAAAAGTGAAGGAAAAGAAAAAATGTTGATAAAAATAATTATCATCCAACTTCACAGAAAAGTCGACACAAAAACTAATTCTCTTTAAAAACCATCGAAGCAAAATATAAGCAGAAACTATTTCTCAAGTTTTAAATAAAAGGATCTAAGTTTCTACATATAAAAGTGACTCATACTCTATGAATTTCTTTAATCTTCATAGTCCTTGATTGGGTTAGTTTTTGAGAGACAGACCCCATGATTAAAGCATCAACATTCAGTAATTTTGTTTACAAGCATCTTCTTGGAAAAAAATATTTATTCTAATGTTTGCTCATTTATCATGTTTATAAAAAATGTCCTGTAATAAAAGAAAGCTACAGTTACATATATCAAAACCTAACATGAGAAAAAATATTTGTATCTAAATACTTATTTTCCTTTTAACAACATTAAATAGGACTAGGCTCTTTAATCTATAAATTTAAGCAGTTTATTATTCACACTTAATGATAATATCTGTTTCATATTACTCAATGATAATAAAAAGATAGTATAAAATTTTCTTTATGAAATAGTAAATTTTTATAGAAAAATAGATTATTTGATTTATTAAGCATATTGTGCATGATTTCTAAGTATGGAAGGAAGAAAGAGGACTATTTTATCTCTTGGAAATATCATTAAATTAACAGAAGCATATATGTATATGTATATTTATGTATATATATATGTATATGTATATTTATATATATATACATATATATATGTGTGTGTGTGTATCAGTAAAGTTTAAGGAGATAGATAGATAGATTTGTAAGTAGACGTTAGGATATCATCTAGGATCTCACTATTAAGCACAAGAATGTAATCCCTGCTTCTGCCATTTTAGTCATCTGTTGAATAAATTATAAATAAGTCTAAACTTAGACTGTTAGTCCAAATTTATTAACTGTTAAATATGTGTTCAATAGAATGTTCTATATCAAATAAATACAATGTATTCAATACACTTGTCCAATGTATGATCTATAATATAGATCATATAACATTCTTCAAATTACCAAAATTTTACTATTATTATTAATTATAAGAATAACTATTCTCTTTTCCTCACTGTGATACAGGAACCAACAAAAGCTACTTGATGTAGAAAGAATTTACTTTGGCTAGTTAATTCTGTGTATTTTATCTTGTCATGGCCACAATGTATGATGCATGGCATTTTCTGGCAGAACTGTAACAAAGTTACTCATATCATTACTGATGCTATTACATAGGGAGCTATAGACTGGCATGAGAGAAGTCTTCAAAGGCTGTTCCTAGTAGACTATGTATGCCATCTAGGCAACCCATTCCCATAACATCTCAAAACAATAGCAGCACCTGAAGGACAAATGTCAAAACACATGAGCCTATCCTATGGAAGACATTTCACAAACTGATTATCTTTGAGGAAGTGAGTCATAGGTCACAGTGGATCATAACCTGCTAAGACATGATATCCAAAAGGTCTACAAAAACTCTAAGATTAAGTTTTAAATACTGGTAAAGGTTAAACATACATATGCACGTCAAGAGGAGAACATGCAGTTTTAGTGTTGATATTTAGTGATGATATTATTGTGGGTAATGAGCCACTCAGGATGCTAGAGAGCAAACAGCATGATGATCACTGTATTTTCAAACAATGGTTCTGATAGCAAATAGAAGGAAGGTAAAGATGAGTGAATCAGGGAAACCAATTGAAAAGCTGTAAAGAATTCAAAAAGAGGATGGTAAAAGCCTGACCTACAAAGAGAAAATGAGAAAAAATAATGACCCATATGAGAAGCAGTAATATATCTTTGAATAAAAGTGAACAGATTCACCAAAAAGAATCTCACAGAACAGTAATAGAAAGCACAATGTGAAAACATCTTTTGAAATTGACATTTTACCATTATAGAACTTTGACCTTGAGACACTTCAGAATTGTGCCCAGCACCCTGATCATCTGTCTTAGATTTTCTTGTATTTCACCTATGTGCCAAACAATCTGTTTCCTGTCAAGGACAAAGGCAGAAGCTTACTGAATAGCTAGGAAACAATATCTTAAGTGCCTAGTTACACAATATGTAAGACTTACGTCTTTCCCAATGACTCAGTTAGTGTGACGGTCACTAATAGAATCCCTTAATTTGTGACTGTATTAAAGGGAGATATTTTCTGCAGCTGAAGGTCTTTCGTTGATGTCATGTTCCTCAGGGATGCCACCCACATATGCTGCCTGCAGTTTCTCATTATGTACTTCACATAATGGAATGGGGCACTGGTTCTTTTTTCCAATAAATATCACTCAGAATGACCTTGAAAATACCTTTCTCCTTCAGATGTTCTTTTTGCAAGCTCTAGTCATTCATCAAAAGAGCCAACATAATAATGTTTGTGTTGATTTGAAAAGTAGAAAGCAATGAATAAATAAGTTCACATAAAGTTATTCCTTAATATGGTTAATCATATTAAATGATACACTACTGGGATAAACGTAACTATGAATTAAATTATATACATCTAAATTGACATACATGTACATACTCAATTATGTTATCTAATATTCATTTAATGTTATTCTGGTCAAACACTATTTTCAGTGCTTTACAAGTGTGACTTTTTTTTCAAACTACTAAGAGGATAGATAGTGTTATTACTGCCATTAGACATTGAATTAAAAAAAAAAGTGCAGAGGGTAAAATGATGCAAAAGAAAAAGCAGTTGCTTTTTGATTAGATTACCCATTCAAAATTCTTCAAATTTAATTTAAATTGTAAGAGTGTCACAAGAATGTTTTCAAAAGAGACTAGACAACTGTCCTTATGAGCATATCAGTTCAAATACTTTAAAAATAAGTTAGTAACTCTGAAAGTGGCATCCTGATGAAAGGATTGATAGGGTGGTTTCAATGAGAGTGATCTTCATAGGCTTATATATTTGAATATTTGGTCTCCAATTAGGAAGTGTTGGAGGAAGTTAGTCACTAGAAGTGGGCTTTGTATCTTCAAAAGTCCACTCCATTCTCAGCCCCCACCCTGCCTCTTAATTGTTTCTACATGACTTTCACTGTATCTGCCTGCTTGTTGCTGCACTAAGCACCATGATGGTCATGGACTCTATCACCCTTTGAATTTTGCACCCCAAGTCAAGTAATTTATTTTATAAGATATTATGACACATTGTCTATTCACAATACTCAAAAAGTTACTAAAACAATTGGTTATCTGCTGTCTTCCCCTCATGTCTCTCTATGTGTCACATATTGTTGTTTCTTCCACCTTCTTCCATGGCATGGTGTAACACAGCCATCCTTATGATATGCTAGTGCCATGCTTGAGCCTTGCAAGCCTGATAAATCAGGATTTAAGCAAAATTCTGTTATTTATAAATAATTATCCATCTTAGGTTGTCAGTTAGATCCATAAAAATAAACTAGGATAATTATGAATGTAGTATTTAGTCATGAAATCATTATTCATATCATGATATGGTGTTGTGTATTCTGTCTGTTTAAAAATGCATATGTAATATTTATGCAAAAAGAGATACACGTATATGTGATTTTGATTACATGCACTGCTAACACACACACAACACACACACACACACACACACACACACACACACACACTATACACCCAAATGCAGATGTTCTTTATAGCCCTTTCATTAATAGTTGTCTTATGTGTTTATTATTTCTTTTTTCTTTCATTTATTCATAATTTTACATTAAACTGTATGAAAAGTCTACATCTACTTCCACTAACAGTAACAAACTAATATTAACAATTAAAGTAAATTTACGAAAAAACACTTGGCAATTATTTTTTAATGCAGGATTTAAAATTTTAGAGCTCTATAGAAAAACTTGCAAATATAAATACAAAGCTATATTAACTTAGAAAAGTCTGAAAGTATAATTTGTAAATCATTAAAATCATGGGGAAAAAGCTTTAACTCACTCTAAAAACCAGCCTGAGGTATGACTATACACTAATGCGAGTGATTTAATAAGCAAATAACAATCAAACTTCTATTGTATAGCAGAGGTCAAAATTTGGCATGCAAGAGGCAAAATTTTGCCGTGACATATATTATGCTTGTTTCACATAATGTTTACTTATTCAGCATTGTAAATCTTTTGGAATAATTGCCTATGAAAGGTACCAAAGCTTGACACCACAGAGTAAACTGAGGCAGGTGGCAAAGTATGGCAGCAGTGATCAGGGTGGTCAATGCTGATGAAACCTGACAGGAGTTGGTGCTGATAGCAACTGACAGAGGCTGCTGCTGATGGCAGCCTGTTGAAGTTAGGCCTGGTTCTTCCTCCTAGAAATAAGACTCACACTAAAAATGTGTTTATAAATACCTTGATCATGTAGCTAGGCTGTCTTTGACTAGATATAACTTCAAATAACCCATTTGTTTTAGCTTACATTCAACCATGTGACTGGCTACCTGTGCTCATGTACCATCTACCTGTCTCATCCTATATTTCTGGTGAGTTTCCTGCCTGACTCTATCCCAGAATACTTTCTTCTCCCAGATGTCCCACCTTCTATTTCATGCCTGAGCTATAGGCCATAGGCTTTTAAATTTACAAGTGATACAACCATACAATACATAATAGATACTCTCTTTTGCAGCCAGCCATTAGAGTAAAGAAGGGGGATCAAATACACACACACACACACACACACACACACACACACACACACACAGTGGTTAGAGTAAAGAACAGTCTCCAGCAACTTCCCTCATACAAATACATACATACATACATACATACATACATACATACATACATATATACACACATATAAACACATATTCACACATTGAATGACTGGAGCAAAGCTCCAACAAGCAGACCCCAAACATTTCACACATGTACATATATACCTATATACCTATACACATATACACATGTACACATATACACATATACACATAAACACATATACTCATATACACACATACACATACACACTTATACCTGGTGGATGGATGGAACAAAGTTCCAATAACTTTATTTTATCTCTCATAGCTTATATATCCTAGTAAAATCTATTATATACTATTTTTCTTTTAATGAATGATTATAATAAAATCAGTATTTCCCCAATGCCTTTATAAAAAATAACATTATGTAACACAAGTAAAGAAAACAAATTATAGATTAACAAAGTGTGAGCAAGCAAGATAATTTTTTCAGCCACTCTTTCTTACTGGCAAGCAGTAATTTACAGTTACAAAAGAAAAAAAAGACTAATTACTTTATTATTTTTTGTAAAGGGTAATATTATAAGAATCTTAAAAGAATCACAAATCTAGACTTTTATATAAAAACAATCAGTAATATCTATTTTTAAATCCTCAGAATGTACATTCACTCATCAATAATTTTTATTAAATCACATAGTATAACTAAGAGCAAATATTGGTACAAGAAATCAATCATTACCAGTCCAGCCTCAGTGAGAGTCACATCAGCCAGTGCTTCCATTATTCTTATTCCCTGACCTTAAAATATCTCTAGCTCAGCTGTTAAGAATAAGCCTTTCTGAATTTCAAATTGTTCCCTAAGATTTTCTACATCAGAGACACTAACAAAAACATTTTGACCTATCTTCACCAAAAATATAATTTTTCCAAATTCTTTCTAAGAGTGGTGGTCAATGCTGACCATCTAACTTTCTAAATTCTTTCCTAGGGTGGTGACTAAATCATTAATCTGCTCCAGTAGCAATGCCTGAAAGAGACCAAGTGACCAGTGAGGGGCTAGAAACCTCCTTAGAGTTTCATAGAATTCTTAGATTAAGAGGTATGTGCAAGCAACAGACAGAGAAAGACTCCATAACAGCATAAAGTCCTCAGGATACAAAGTTCTTGGAGCCATGCTTATCCAAACCCATTGTGGCTGAACTAACCAGTGGGCCACATTCTGTAAGATCTAAAGGCATTTGTCTTTCCTCAGCATGGCCATCAGCAATTGCCAACATTTAAAAATTAAGAGATGCATTAAACCTGTCTTCCTACTTCTTTTCAGTAAGTTGAGAATTTTTAAGGTTGGACAATGTTTCTTTTATGACAGTTCTGATTGGTAGCTGGTTAATCTCAAGGCACTCAGCTCCCCATGGTTCTGCTTCCTTTCTATTGATCTATTGTTTTATTTTCCAAATTTGTTAACTTCATTCATTTATGATATCTGTGTAGTATCTTTTGACTGTTTTGGAGTGTCAGCTTTTGCATCTGTACTTCATATTTCTTTGTTAATATATCTAATGGTAGTAAGATATTACCTACTAGGAACTCTAGCAGATATAACCACTGAGAAACATACACCTTCTACGACAAACTCAAGTGGAGCATGAATCTAGACATAGCCATGAAAAGATAGCTGTTGTGAGTTCACCAGTGTGTCCTTTTTTGTCATGTCTAGTAGAAAGTCTTTGCCCCAGTAATACTTGACTAACCTCTGGAGTGAAAAGGAATTCATGAGCCCACACTCTCAACTGAGAAGTTATGAATAAATGATACATTCTAGGGGGTTGGAAGTCAGTCTTCATTAACAGAGGAGCTATAGTAGGTAGTAGGTAGGTCAATCATGCTCCAGTAGATGGTCTCAGACCTAGAAATATAAGGACAGCACAAATTTGACTTGATGAGCTATTAACTTAAGAAAAGACTCAGAAATTAGGGTATGGAAAGTGAATCCGGATCTTTGATGAATTAAGGGGAGCATCTGAGTATTAATATGATCAAAATACATTGTATAAAATTCTAAAAGAATTAATGAAATGTTAATTAAAATATTGTTAGATAATCTAGGTAGGTTTAATACAAATTAATGAGATTTTTATACTAGGTTGGTTATTTATCTGGCAGATAAGAGAAGAATATGTGGGTAATCACATTGTAGCTGATAGGAAACAGCAAAGTAGCCACTGAAAATGGTATTAAGAGCCACCAAACCAAGAAATATTATACAGATACAGCATGTTCCAAAGCAGAAATATAGAGAAAAATAAAACTCCCACTCTACAAGTATTGCAAAATGTTCTCTGGTCAAAAACAGGCTAGGTAGAAAACAATCTTGGCTCAGATGTGAACTTCAGTGCTCTGTTCATTGGATTCTTGAGCAGAAAGCAGTCATGCCCAGTTTATAAGCCGAAATGATAAGGTGATGTTCTTTGTTGTTTTAAGCTTTTGGTTTCTTGGTAATTTTAAGGTAGTTGTAGAAATATAATTTAGTAGCCAACAATACTTCCAGTAATTCAGGCATTAAACTTAAATATCACCATAAATATCTCAATTTCAACTTAGTTACAAAGAAATGTTGGTTCTACCGACCTTGCTACTCCACTGATCTACTTTAAGTTTTATTCACCAGTCTCTGAAATTAGGTTGTCCTCTGGCCTAGCTTCCACATCTGTTATGGTTTGTATATACTTAGCTCAGAGAATGGCACTACTAGGAGGTATGGCCTCATTGTAGTATGTGTATCACTGTGGGCATGGACTTTAAGACCCTATTCCTACATTCATGGAAGCCAGTCTTCTCCTCTTTGCCTTCAGATCAAGATGTAGAACTCCCAGCTCCTCTTACACCAGGCCTGCCCAGGTGCTGCCATGTTCCTGTCTTGTTGATAATGGACTGAACTTCTGAAGTTGTAAGCCAGCTCCAATTAAATTTTGTCCTTATAAGTGTTGCCTAGGTCATGGTGTCCCAGCAGTAAAACACTAACTTAGACAATATTTCTAGGATTTTCTTCAGGATATAAATACATGACTGTAACATTTTCTTTTTAATGCTTTTAGAAGCATTTTCCAAATGCTTTAGTAATCCCTATTGATTCATTAAAAGAGTGAGATATGTTCCAAGTCCTTCCTTCATCACTTGAGTTCTGCTTATCTGCAGGTTTAGTGTTCCCCATCCTTTCCAAACTTCCAAAAGCTTAATCTAATTAAAGGTAAGCAACTGACAAATTTTTGGATGGGTTTATTAGGTAGTGAATTCATTGGAGTAAAAGTGCCTATTAGAAATTAATCATCATTCTGAGAAATATAAATTTATGTTGCTTGATCTCAGGTTTTTTCAAAAACATTCAAATTGTATTTATGTTTTCATTGTTTACCATTATCTTAATTCAAGGATATAATAACTATTAAACCAATAAAAAGAAGGTTAATGCTATCCAATGTAAGTTGTGTTTAATTATACCTGTATTTATAATCTCAAAATGAAGTCATATTATATAGACTGCCAATCATTCTGAGTCCAGCTGCAAAGGAGACCTACCTATGGAGGTTCATGCTTCATGTCAAAAGTAAGGGCCAAATGGTGTCATAGCAAATGTGATAAAAAAAAATTCAGAGTTGTTTAAATTGAAAAATGAAACAGAACTATGAAAGAGTTGGATGACAAGTGGCCCATTAGTATAATAAATTCAGTATGTTTATTTTGTGATTAACAATTTAGTTTGGCAGAGCCAAGCCAACACATGTATAATTACATTATTTTGTTAGTTGGATGTTAGTGATTTTACCATAGAACTTATATCTAATTTATAAACTATTTTTGAATTTATAGTTATTTGTTTATTTGGAGATTAGAGTTTTTGTTTATAAATGTTGTTATAAAGGGACACAAATAATTGAAGCTGATGTAGAGATAGGAATGTATTTATACTCACAGTTTTCTTCATGAATAATTTATACTTTAATTTAATGTGTGGAAAAGACAATCTATAATTAAAAACAGGAGTTTCATCACTTTTTGATACAGTGACACATGTAGTGCAGACTAGTCTTGATGTCAATTTTGATCTTCCTCTACCTTTTGAGTTGTAGTGTCACAAACAAGCCGTATCACACATAGCATAAATAATATGAGACTTTAAAACATTAAAATTTAGTTTCAAGTATAATTTTTGTACTTGTAATCTTCAAAAGGCTAACTTTATAAACCTGTCCCTTAATTTTTCTCATCAGAATTAGAATATCAAAATTATACCTTCTTGAGACAGCTTTATTGCAAGTAAGAATAACTTTTTGTCATTCATTATTTTAAAATATTACTTGCAATAAGTATAAAAGCTGCAAGCTTTTACTTATTAGAAAAAACATATTCTATAATTTTACATATTAAGGAATCTTGGGTTTTCAAAAATGTTAAATATTAGAACACAAACCTCACACTCAGTTTTTCAGATTTTATTCTGAAAGGGAGTGTTGAATTTTCAGCACATAACAAGGCACTCCGTATCATGATTACTTGATTTTTACTTGATATTCACTTTATATCCTCAGATTCTATCCTGGACACGATGTGTTACTTAGTCATTGTATTAGTTGACTGAACTAATAGAATAATTATCTATTATTTGTATATGTATAGTTTAATAAGCCACAGCCTTTTCTTTTTAATCAAGGGGAATAAGATAATGTTAGAAGTAGATTTTGAAACAGAGTCTTCCTAGGCAGTCCAGGTGGATCTTGGACTTAAGATCCTTCTCCTTCAGCATCTTGAGTAGAACATTTATAGATTGTACTACTATCTCAACCACAAAAAAAATTGTCACTCCATTTATCATTGGCATATATGAATAGGAGATATAGAAGGTTTTATGTTAAGTAGTAATGTGTGTGCCACACATTATAACTTAACTCTAGCAGGAATTATGTGGATAATCATGGCTTTAAAAATAAATCAAATTGCATCAGAAATACACTCATTCATGGTGCTAACTACATGACAAAATTCATTTTTTTACAAAAAGAAAAATATATAACCTTTGAGGATGTGGCTTGAATGATAAGGTGCTTCTTATGAACAAGGACCTGTGTTCAAAACTCAGGTAAAAAACTGAGAATGGTGGCTAGCTTGTTTAGTCAAACAAGTAAGGTCTAGACTCAAGATCGTAGGGAGAACTTTGTTTTAAAAATTAAGACAGAAAATTGACTGCAAAAAACAATTTTAGCAATCTCTAACCTCAACATACATGTATGTGTACATATATGTGAACACTCTTGATTATACATGCATACATATGCATACATATACAAAGTAAAATGTAGACATAGTTCTGAAATATCTTATGAAATGCATGAAAATACATAAATCTGTCACTGGAAATAAAATTAAATAAAGGTTAATCAAACTTTAACAATTTAAAAAAGTACTTTTTCAGAAACAAGTAACTGATCTTCAAATCTATTTTCCTATTTTCTGTGAAAATACATATTTTCTGTGAAAATATAGAGAGGTAGCATACAGAATCAATGATGAGTTTTTATTTTGGGCAAAGATCTATTTCTCTAAATGAATACTCATAAATCTTGCGGTCAATTCTTCAGGAAACAATTCTACACAGAGCTGATGTGTACATAGTTCTACCTTAATGCTTTAAGGAAAACTCTATATGTTTTCCTTGCCAATCCTTTCACAACAATTATACTGGAATATTCCAGCACCCTGTACCTTATGTACCTGTGGTGGATTAAAATGAAGGCATGGGTATTAGTGATGGCATAGATGACTAAAGAAGTATCCAGTGTGCCCATGGGGAGCCTATAAGTTATCCAGGGAGATGTATGTAACTGGAGCTTTATTCACATATTTGTACTTCTAATGTCTCAGGAAAGTTAGTATATGCCCAATCAAAGCCAGAAGGGCCTAGAGCTTTTTATGTTGACATAATAAAAGAGTGAAAACATGTATTTGGCTAACACTGAGACCATATGGCTACTATTTTGCATTAAATAATTAAGTTAAAGGGCTGAGAAAATATATAAATGAAGTAAATACAAACTTGGAGATTTCCATGATTTAATTGTATTTAGCAGTCTTATATAAATAACAATCAACTTAAAGGAATGTTTAAGAATGCCTTTTTTCATATTTTTTATTGGATATTATGTTTACATTTCAGATTTTATCCCCTCACCCCATTCCCCCCACCACCCAGGAACCCCTTATCCCATCCCTCTCTCCTGCCTCCACAAGGATGTGCTCCTACCTACCCCCCACTCCTCCCTCTCCACCCTTGAATTCCTCCCCGCTCAGTGTTCAGCCTTCATGGGACCAAGGATCTCCTCTCCCACCCATGCCTGACAAGGCCATCCTCCCCTAAGTATACAGCTGAAGTCATGGGTGTCTCCCTTTGTGCTCCTAGGCTGGTGGTTTAGACCCTGGGGAGCTCTGGTTCGTTGGCACTGTTGCTCTCCTCTTGCCCTTTGTGCTCCTAGGCTGGTGGTTTAGACCCTGGGGAGCTCTGGTTGGTTGGCACTGTTGCTCTCCTCTTGGGGCCACCATCTCTTTCAGCTCCTTCAGTCCTCTAACTTCTCCATTGAGAACCCTTGATCAGATCAATGGGTAGCTGTAAGTATCCTCCTCTGGATATGTCAGACTCTGGCAGACCTCCGAGGAGACAGCTACATCAGGCTCCTGTCTGCATGCACTTCCTGACATCCATATTGGCGTCAATCTTTGGTGACTGCACATGGGATGGATACCAAGGTAGAGTGGTCTCCAGATGGCCCCTCCTTGACTTTCTGTCCCACACTTTGTCGCCATATTTGCTCCCTTGAGCATTCTTTCACTCCTTCCAAGTAGGACAGAGGCATCCACACTTGGTCTTCCTTCTTCATATGAGCTTCATGTGGTCTGTTAGTTGAATCTTGGCTATTTCAAGCTTTTGGGCTAATATCCGCATATCAGTGAGTAAATACCATGTGTGTTCTTTTGTGATTGGGTTACCTTACTCAGGATGATATTTTCTACTTCCATCCATTTACCTAAGAATTTCTCAAACTCATTATTTTTAATAGCTGAGTAATACTTCACTGTGTAATACTTCACTTTGTATCCATTCCTATGTTGAAGGACATCTGGGTTCTTTCCAGCTTCTGGCTATTATAAATAAGGCTGCTATGAACATAGTGGAGCATATGTCCTTGTTATATGTTGGAACATCTTCTTCAGATCCATTGGACTTATACATTTTCAGAAAATATATTTTGGGGATATGAAACTTTGACTATCATGTAGAAATAAATTTATGCTTCCAAGACTAAGGGCAATGCTAAAAAAAATGAACATCTCTAGACATGTCTTGAAGAATCAAAAGAGCAAGATGTAATATTCTACACTGATGCACAATTCTGATGCTTAAAGGTGCAAAACCTCAAATAATATTGATAATTGCTTAGAGACTAGAAAAGATCATCTTTGAGTTCCTTTCTGTGGTCAAATACTTGCTGCCATTTTTAAAGGGATACCATGTGCTGAACTTTCCAATTTCAGTAGTACAGTCTTTGTGTGTGTGTGTGTGTGTGTGTGTGTGTGTGTGTGTGTGTGTGTGTACTGACTGCATTGATTATCATGTGATTTTTGTCTAAGAAGCACTGCCTTAATTAAAAATTCAATCCAAATTGTATTTGATTGCTCTTAGCACTCCAAGTCTAAGATGCATGCAAGTATATCAACAAGATAGAGATATGGTTGACATCTACAGATCACAGCTCTGCCATTTTAACTAATAAATCAGAATTAGATAGTGCATGTAAAAAGTGTTCTACCTAATTATCCACAAAGCATCTAAGACTGAGAAGTGCTTCATAAAAGAAGTAAATCACTAACAAAACACAAGACAGTAATTTTAAATGTTCTAAACTGTAAGTGCATGAAGTGAGTGCATCATAGAAATTAACTTAGCAAATATCGGTTTTCTTTCACTATTTGTGCTAAAGTCTGATGGGACCAATGCTGTATAAGATCTGAGAAACAGACATCTCTGAAAAACCTGCATCCAGTGTATCCTGTATCTCAACAGTCATGGATGCCTTGTAATCCACTGGAGTGAAGAAGCTTCTCTTTTCACATCTTTTAAGAGCCCCATTATATAACAACTATGCTTCAATATCCTGGGAAAGACACCAAGATTCTGAAAGTCATACCTCTAGATGATTCTTGTTACCTGTTAAGTCATGTCAAATTTTATTCTCCAACTCTCAAATATATCCTATTTTCTTTACTTACTCTTTTGTGGTGAGCTCATCCTTTGTCTTTCGAAAAACCTACTTTACATTTAACTGTGCAGACTGAGTAGAACTTCTGCCCATATCTCCTCATAGAACATCTAAATTTTGTTATGTGCCTTTTCACTTTCTTCAGCTATTTTATTTAGTTGTGCATGACATTTTCTGTGAGGGCCTAAGTTACCAGGCTCAAACCAAAAACTTTTTAACAGGTTTCTTATCATTCCATATGCTTTCTTCCACCTTCTTAAATGAAACCCGCAGACCTTTGTGCTGAAAGAATAAAGTGCCACAGGCTTATACACATGAGCTCTTGGGATTCTTTCATATCTTTAAGCAGTAAACTACAGATAAAACTAAAAAATAACTTACACTTATTGACCAAATGACATTTTGTTTTACTTTATGCAGCAGTGCTGCAGACATGACAATGCTGTTACAAATTCAAGTATCAGTAAGTGGATACATTCTTATAAACTCTCTTAAAATTAGTCAGGCAAGTTCATAATATAGAGAATACAAGTTTATTCTGTGACTAGAATATAATTTAAAATAATATCATGAAAATTATTTAAGGCTTATAAGTTACTTAAACTTATTTGCATATAAATTTAAACAGAAACAAATAATTTATAGAATATCAAGTAAGGATAAATATAAATTTTTCTGGCTATATTGACATTTATAGAACATTGTACTTTATGCCATCAGCAATTTCCAGTAACAATTTCAGTAATATATTCAGAAAAAATATTTTTTAAATTCACACTGCTGCAGGTGCCAATACTTATATAGGGTCATTGTAGACCAGATGTGCTTTGAAAACTTTTAAATTTGCAATTGGCCATGGAATGTGCAGTGATGTATAATGAATGGAGCATCAAGCCTCATTTTAGATCTCCCAATGAATGAACAACTAGATCTCTCATTTTAAAGAGCCAAATACATCACAGTGGTTAGTTATGAGTTTTGCAACAGGAATTGATCTTGAACTGTAAACTTTATGCTTAATGCATTGCACCAACAATATGTAATGCCTGAAAAAATATAGTGTTTTTTATTTATTTGAAACTAGAATATCAGTGTATTTACCAAAAAAGTTGAAAACATTAAGAGGTAAACAATGGTCATCCTTAGTCCTTAAGCTGTGCAATCCTATTTGTTTATAACTGAACCTACTAGGAAATCAAATGCTAAGGTTCTATGATATAATAAAGTTTGAATTTTCAAAAAACTCCAGCTATGGGCTGGAGAGATGGCGTAATGGTTAAGAGCACTGACTGCTCTTCCAGAGGTCCTGAGTTCAATTCCCAGCAACCACATGGTGGCTCACAACCATCTCTAATGGGATCTGGCACCCTCTTCTGGTGTGCCTGAAGAGGCTATGGTGTACTCATACATAAAATAATAAATAAATCTAAAAAAACCTCCAGCTATATGAGAAATTTTCAATTTATCCTCACACAGGATTTGTCTTCAATTGCAGTTTAGTATAGATGCTTTAGTAATTTAGGAGTAGTGAAATTATTAAAATATTTTATGTATTTTTAATTAAGAAATTCCCAGGAAGTATTATGACAGTGTACAGGAAGTCTGGAATATTGCTTATTTTTTCAAAGGAATAAATGAAGGCAATGAATGAATCTGTTCTAGTCTATTATGGAGGAATAAATTCTCAAACATTTGGCTGTTATTTTAACCATTATGTGAACTGTTCTTTGTGGTTTTAGTATTTAAATGATTGTACCTCCAGTATGCATGAATTATATTCATTATTTTCACAATTCATTTTATGAGCATATTTTCAATATAGGTTTTTAGCATCTACATCATGCAAAGGTTTTTATATAAACAAGATAGTCTTTATGAACAAGAAAAATTAAACAATATTAAGGATGGTATTTCTTATCATGTAGCCTATCTTGTGCTATAATTGATAAGAAAAAAGTCAAACAATAACTCCAATATGTCTTATAGAAAGAAATTCAATTGTCCAAAACCAACCTGAAGAGACAATAATGGAACATCAAGAAGAAAGGTTGATTCTAGAGAGATTTTACAGCCTTAGTTTGCAATGGCATTGGCAAACACAGTAAAAGAAAAAAGAAAAAGGCAAGCACTTGAGTAAACAGTTCAACATGAAATTACTGGCTGATATCAGAGTCTGTGGTCAAATACACCTGCCACCCTGCTCCTTGTGGAGGGAATGACTTAGCACTGCTTAAAAATCAATGGCAGTGTGTGTGTGGTGGGGACAACACACAGACCGGCAGAAAGGAGGAGAATGTCAATCACCAAGTGCTACATCTCCAATGTATATCACATTGGAATTCAGCTGGTGGCTGAGACCTGAAAAGTAAATTTATTGTTGGGACAAAGTCAATATTTTACAATAACTCTGGACAGTGATTTAAAAGGCCATTTTGTGCACACCATTTACTTCTTCATACACATACATATTGCTATTCATCACTACAGATATCAAGAAGCAATGAGTTTCTGTAAGACTACTATATTTTAAACAGGAATTCTTTATAAAGGAAAGGCTATTGGTTTTTATGAGTTATTAGAACAAAATTCTCTGAATTTCAAAGAATGCTACATTTTCTTTACTTTTCTTGTTTTAATTAACTAGATTTCACTATTAATAAAATCTATCTCAAAATCACTGTGAAATTTCACCTTTCTACCCTTGACATGCCCACATGATTCTATGAGCCCATACAAAAGCAAATTTCACTTTCAGAATTGAAGTAGCTGGGTCAAAAGCAAAACTGCACATATACTTTATCAAAAAAGCTAGTATCCTATTCTGAACTTTGATTTTCATCATTAATTATATGTAGCCTTGAATTTTATATAAACATTTTATTGAAGTTATTTGAACAAGAAACTTTATAATTCATCATTGTACATACATGAGACGATGTGTGTGTTTATGTATATAAACACTTATGGCATACACACAAACCTAAGCAATTAAAAAGATTAGTTCCTTACTTTTCAAAATAGGTTTTCAGACAATATAGTTAGGAAGAGAAAAATGAGTTTTCTAAATGTAGTCATTCATACTATAAAACCATTTGTTTTAGGCTTGTGCTTGTGGAAGATGAGAAAAATCGAATCCAAGAAAAATTAAATCCAACTAATCAAAATGATTAGTTGATTGTGAACTTGATAGAACCTAGAATTACATGGACTGAAGTCTCAGTGAAGGATTATATAGAACAGGTTGACCTGTTAGCATGTTTTGGGGGATTGCCTCAGTTATTATATTAAGTAGATGTCACCACTCCTTGGGTTTGTGTCCTGAATACTCAAAGGGAAGGTTAACCAGACTACACACATGAATGGATCCATTCTCTCTCCATTCTATACTGAGGATGTGATGAGCTATCAGTTATTGTCACTTTCAGTTCCCTGAAATGAGGGACCTGCTAATGAAACCTGCTATTCTAATCTAAATAATTACTTTCTCCCTTTAAATTGATTCTTCAGGGTTATTTTATCACAGCAACTAGAAAGGACATTAGAATGGAAACCACTATTGATGAGTGTGGATGTTGTGACAAACTGTATTGTGTAGCTTTTTAGCCTTAAGGAAATGTTTTTGGGAAGAATGTAAAACAATTTTTAACTTCGAATTAGAGATGGCAGGGAATGCTGTGGGAAGGGCTTATTGAGTCATTCTAGTTAAAGTTAAGAAGATAAGAATGTTGAGGGAAAATCCAGCCCATGGGGTTTTAGAGAAGAAAAAGGATTATATTAGAAACTGGAGAGGAGCCATTCAGGAGATATTTTTGCCAGGGCTATGGTTCTATTCTGACTGCATTCTAAGAGATTAAAGTAAGTTGGTTTAAAACAGAAAACATTGACTTGTCTTGAAAGGGAACTATGTACAATTATTGAGAAACTACCAAACTGATTTCCAAAGTTGTATAGCAGTTCTCACTCCTACCAGGAATGGAAGAGTGTTCCCCTTCCTCCACATCCTCACCAGCATGTGCTGTCCACTGGGTTTTTGATCTTAGCCATTCTGATGAGTATATGATGGAATTTCAGAGTTACTTTGATTTGCATTTCTCTGATGTGTAAGTACTTTCAACATTTTTTATTTTTATTGGATATTTTATTTATTTACATTACAGATGTTATCACCTTTTCCCATTTCCCACCCAGAAACTCCTTTTCCTATCCCTTCTCCTCCTGCTTCTATGAGGGTGTGTCCCTACCCACCCACTCCCGCCTCCCCATCCTCACATTCCCCCACACATCGTCCAGCCTTCAATGGACAAAGGTCTTCCTCCCCTACCAATGCCCAACAAGGCAATCTTCCTCTATATATGCAGCTGGAGCCATGGGTCTCTCCACATGTGTTCCCAGGCTGGCAGTTTTGATTCTGGGAGATCTGATTGGCTGGTATTGTCTCCCCTCACTCCAGGGGGCTACAAACCCCTTCTGCTCTTTCAGAATTCTCTCTAACTCCTCCATTGGGAACCCTGTGATAAGTTTAATGGTTAGCTACTAGCATCTGCCTCTATATATGTCAGACTCTGGCAGAGCTTCTAAGGAGACAGTTATATCAGGCTCCTGTCACCTAGCACTTCCTGGCATCCACAACAGAGTCTGCATTTGGTGACTGCACATGGACTAGATCTCCATGTGGGGCAGTCTCTGGACAACCCCTGCTTCAGTCTCTGTTCCACAATTTGTCTTCATATTTGCTCCCATGAGTATTTTGTTACTACTTCTAAGAAGGACTAAAGCACCCCCACTTTGGTCTTTCTTCTTCTTGAGCTGTATGTGGTATAAGAACTGTATCTTCGGTATTCTGAGCATTCAAGATAATATCCACTTAACCATGAGTGCATACTACATGTGTTCTTTTGTTATTTGGTTACCTCATTCAGGATAATATTTTCTAGTTCCATCCATTTGCCTAAGAATTTTATGAAGTCATTGTTTTTAATAGCTGTGTACTATGCCAATGTGTATAAGTACCACATTTTCTGTATCCATTCCTGTGTTGAAGGACATCTGGATTTTTTTCCAGCTTCTGGCTGTTATAAATAAGGCTGCTATGAACATACTGGAGCATGTATCCTTGTTATATGTTGGAGCATCTTTTGAGTGTATACCCAGGAATGATATAGCTGGGTCCTCAGGTAATACTATGTCCAATTTTCTGAGGAAATGCCAGACTGATTTCCAGAGTGGTTGTACCTACTTACAATCCCACCAACAATGGAGGAGTGTTCCTCTTTCTTCACATCCTCACCAGCATCTGCTATCACCTGAGTTTTTGATCTTAGCCATTCTGACTGGTGTGAGGTGGACTCTCAGGGTTGTTTTGATTTGCATTTCCCTGATGAGTAAGGATGTTGCACATTTCTTTAGGTGCTTTTCGTCCATTTGAGTTTCCTCTGTTGAGAATTATTTGTTTAGATCTGTACCCCATTTTTAATAGGGTAATTTGATTGTCTGGAGTCTAATTTCTTGAGATCTTTGTATATATTGGATATTAGCCCTCTATCAGATGTAGGATTGGTAAAGATCTTTTCCTAATCTGTTGATTGCTGGTTTGTCCTATTGACAGTGCCTTACAGAAGCTTTGCAATTTTATGAGGTCAATTTGTCAATTCATCTTAGAGCATAAGCCATTGATGTTTTGTTCAGGAACTTTTTTCATGTGCCCATGTACTCGAGTCTCTTTTCAACTTTCTCATCTATTAATTTTAGTGTATTTGGTTTTATGTGGAGGTCCTTGATGCACTTGGACTTGAGCTTAGTAAAAGGAAATAAAAATGGATTGATTTGCAGTCTTCTACATGCTAACCTCCACTTGCACAAGCACCATTTGTTGGAAATGCTGTCTTTCTCAACATTTCTTTAAGTGCTTCTCTGCCATTCAAGATTTCTCTTTTGAAAAAAAAAATGTTTAGCTCTCTACCCATTTTCAATTGGGTTATTTGTTTTTCTGATATCCAATTTCTTATTTCTTTATATATTTTGGATTATTCCTTTGTTGAATATAGGGATGGTGACAGAATGTTTTCCATTCTGAAGGCTGTCTTTTTGTCCTTTTGATATTGTCCTTAGCCTTCGAAAAAATTTTTCAGTTTCATGAGGTCATATTTATTATTTTTTGATCTTGTGCCTGAGCTATTGATGTTCTGTTTAGAAATTGGTGTCCTTTGCCAATATGTTCAAAGTTGTTCACCACTTTCTCTTTTACTATATTTATTGTTCAAGTTTATTATTATTATCATTTATTATTTATTATTATTTATTATTATTATTATTTGTTATTATTATTTATTGTTAATAATTATTATTCACTTACGTTTTAATTGCTGCTTCCTTCCTGGTTCCCTCCTCACACAGTCCCTCCCTCATTTCCCCTCTCTCTTTTCATTCTAAAGAAGGTGGAGGCCACCACTGATTATCCTCCCTTCCTGACACATCACATCTCTGCAGGGGTAGGCACGTCTGTTCCCACTGAAGCCAGACAAGGCAGTCCAGTTGAGGGAATGTATTACACAGACATGTGGCAGCTTTAGGGATAGCTACCACTCCAGTTGTTGACTGACCCACATGAAGACTGAGCTGCACACCAGCTATACATGTGAGGGGACCTAGATCCAGCCTGTGTATAATTTTTGGCTGTTGGTTCAGCTTCTGGGAGCCCCAAAGATCTAGGTTAGTTGACTTTCTTGGTCTTCCTGAGGAGTTTCTATCTCCTTTGAGATGCTTAGTCCTTTCCTCAACTCTTCCATAAGCGTCCCTGAGCTCCATCCAATGTTTGACTATTGGTCTATGCATATGTTTTAATCACCTTCTATGTAGGGGCTCTCAGAAGACAACTATGCTATGCTCCTGTCTGCAAGCATAACAGAGTATCAAGTCAGGCTGGTGTTCAGGCAGCACCAGGAAATTATAAAAAGATGAAAATCATCATGGAGAAGCCTTCTGTGCTACAATGAAACAATAGAATTTTTCTCAGGGTCTGCATACAGAAAAGTAATATAGATAGTTATATAATTTATGAAGGTAGGATAGTGAACCCTTAGTTTTAATCAGACAATAAGATATCAAAGGCAGCAGAACCTTCCATATGGGAAATATGCTAAAGAGAGCTGAAAATGTGAAGTAGTGCCACCCAATTCCTAAGAAGTTGTGGATGCTGCAGGTAGCATAGAGGAATGGAGCTACCTATACCCTTTCAAATCCAGAATATTGATATAAGTTCCATAAGATCAACAGAGAACTGAAGAGTTTGGTGTTTTCCTGCTGAATTTTCCTAGATGTGACTGTTCTTTGTTGTGGTGGTTTGGATGAGTATAGCCCCCATAGGCTCATATATTTAAATGCTTAGTCCCCAATTAGTGTACTGTTTAAGAATGATTAGGAAGTATGGTCATGTTAAAAGAACTGTGGTTTGATTAGAGGAGATTTCTCAGGCCCAATATGCTTTGTGTTTCTGTCTCTTGACTATGTATCAGGATGTAAATTCAAATTTATTGCTCCTTCTCCATGGGTGTCTGACTGCCACCATGTTCCTCACCATGATGAAAATAGAAAACCCCTTTGGAAATGTAAGCAAGCTCCAATTATGGTGTTTCTCTTCAGCAATAGAACAGTAACTCGGATACTTGTCATGTCCTGCCCTGACTCTTGTCTCTTTAAAGAATGCTGACTCTGTACCATTATCTATAGGGAGTATATACCCTGCTGTTGCTGTTGTGTTTGTTGTAGTTGTCATGGTTGTTGCTGTCATTTGGGGTTTTTTATCTTATAGAAACTGAAAGAATATTTCTGAGTACTGAAAAGGCATTTTTAAAGAGTATTATGATTTTGAAAGTTGAATTATTTTACATAACATTAAGATAAAACAAATGAGACTTTGGGGAAAGGGTTAGAAGTTTTGAACATGATGAGTTTGTGTGCAAAGTTGATAAAAAATTTAAGTTGTGATGGTACTTTTTAAGTGTCATCTTGACACAATCTTGAACCACTGGGAAAGAAAGTCTAAATTCTGGATTTTTAGATCAGGTTGAATTGTGAGCATGTAGTTTGAACTTTTATATATATATTGAACTTTTATATATATATATATATATATATATATATATATATATATATATATATATCTGTCCTAAATTGGACAGCATCATTGAATGGTTTGGGTCCTGAAGGTTACGACTGAGAAGCAAGAGAGCTGAATGTAAGCTTCTACACATCCATTCTTTCTGTGGATTTGACTTGCTATTTCAAGTTTAGACTGACTGGACTTCACTATAATGATAAACTATACACAGAGGTGGAGAGTGAATGAAACTTTTTGCTTTAGGGCATTTTATCACAAGTGGAAAGGTAACCAGGATACTAACATCTAGAATAATTTAATGTTTTTATTGATAATTATTCTTTCTTTCCAGTTTGTTTTTATTTGTAGTAAAAATTGCTTTTCTGAAACAGAACGTTAATTGCAGAATAAATAGGCTAAATAGAATATTAAAAAGTATGAAAAGATAAAGACTATTTTTCAGTTTTTTAGTCACTAAAATTACAGAAAATAAGCACATGACCTCACTGCATATGTGCAGTACTGCAGACACCCCTGAGTGGAGTTGTCAAAAGACTCTTCAGGTAAAAGAATACGTGCAAGTTCTCTAAGTAATGAGCTTTATTATGCCAAGTTAATTCTGTTGAGTTAATGTCCCAATAAAGGATATCCAAGGCTGAAACATGCTGACTAATATATCTCTAAGTAGAATGAGAGATGGAGATGAGTCAACTTTTTGGTTACAAACAACTGTATCCTTTGTGGTATTTACTCACAAAAGTCTAGGTAATATGTGCAAGGGATTCAATAATCCCTGAATTGGCAAGCTCATTGTGTCCCTCCAAATTTGAGTCATTGGACAGCTGACAAAATTTAAGGGTGAATTGTGATAGTACCCAATCAAAAATATTTAAATTGATTCTGGCATTTGCAGCTTCCTTGCTACCATCTCTAAAGTTCTGGGTTTCTGAAAGACAAACATACACACAGCCTTTATATTTTGATATGCTTTAAGAAGCTCAATGGTTGGGCCACATCCTAACCTCCATGTGGCTAATTCATCTCCCTCTGATATTTCCAAGTTGTTACTAAAAACCTATATTTCATCTTTGCTGCCCTGGTCCTAGTCAGAGAACCCTCTTGGGGCCACTTCCTCCCACTGTCTGGCTATGACATGGAAGCTGTGCTCTCTGTCCTGCACCTTCTCAGGTATGGCACCTTTCCTTCCTTCCTTCCTTCCTTCCTTCCTTCCTTCCTTCCTTCCTTC
>JANHMN010000015.1:693405-823648 GCA_030674055.1 Rhabdomys pumilio | reverse complement strand
TTCCTTCCTTCCTTCCTTCCTTCCTTCCTTCCTTCCTTCCTTCCTTCCTTCCTTCCTTTATTCCTCCTTCTCCTCCTCCTCCTCCCCTCCTCCTACTATTTCTCCTCCTCCTCCTCCTACTCTTCTTCTTCTTCTTCTTCTTCTTCTTCTTCTTCTTCTTCTTCTTCTTCTTCTTCTTCTTCTTCTTCTTCTTCTTCCTCCTCCTCCTCTTCCTCCTCCTCTTCCTCCTCCTCTTCCTCTCTTTCTCTTCCTCCTCCCTATCCTGGTATGGCAGATCTTCTATCCTTTACCTTGTTCACCTAAAAATTCAGCCTCTATCTGCCCTGCCCAATCATTGGCTGCCAGTAACTTTATTTACCAATCAGAAGCTGGGTAAATATTTAACTGGGGGCAGGGTCCCTCAATGTCTTAAGTGTGGATTCTCATGCAAATAATTTTGGGGACCCAAATTAACATAATACAAGCAGTATTAGGCCCAATCCACTAAAATCTCTCTTCCATTTCCTTATCCTCCACTAATATTGCCTCTCTAGACCTATCCTCAACAATTGTTCCAGTATTGAGGTCTTTCTGTAGTCTTTCTATATTCCCTGTTTCCTTTATCTTCCTCAAGTTATTTATATTTTATTGACTGTCTTAGATAGGGTTATCTTACTTTAAAAACACCAGCAAGACCAAGGTAACTCCAAAGAAACTCAAAACAAAACATTTAATTATTTGCTTGTGTGCAGTTTTAGAGGGTTAGCCCATGATCATCATTACAAGAAGCATAAATGCATATCACCAGTGCAGTACTTGAGAACTTTACCTGTGAGAGAAGAGAGAGAGAGAGAGAGAGAGAGAGAGAGAGAGAGAGAGAGAGAGAGAGAGAGGAGAATATGGGTCTTTGAAATCTTAGCTCTGACTCTCAGTGACACACCAACCTCAAAGAGGATACACCTCTTACTCTTTCACAAATATTTCTACAATATTACAATATAAGTTATTAAAAGGAATTAAACATTCAAATATTTGAACTATGTGGCCATCAAACTATCACATTAATGTATACACATTGTATATATCACTAGGCTTTGTAAAAATTTCATACATAAATATATATAGATATGTAATTTTAAATGATTTTTTTGCATGTGTTTCATGGCACATGTGTATGTGTGTGTGTGTGTGTGTGTGTGTGTGTGTGTGTGTGTGTGCTTCTGTAACTCTAGATAAATTTTGGGACCTGTAAATAAGAGAAAATTAAAAATTACTTATCTTGTTAAGTGTGAATTAATTTGGTTACTATGAAATCTCCGGCTGATTCAAATTTCCTGCAAACAATCTCCCTTTATTCTGTATGGATGTATAAAATTTTGATACATTTTCTTAATCTTTCTTCTATAGATGCACATCTAGGTTGTATCCATATCTTGGCTATTGCAGTCTTTTCACCTGGCTCTAGTCTGTAAAGGGTACTTCTGTGAGCAGACTTGCTTGGCTTGACTTCCAGCTGCTCTCCTGGAATCTTTCAGGTCTGTAATGAACAAATGAAGCAGTACATGCTCTATCTTCTCTGTTCAAGTCACAGCTGAAATGATAGCTGTTTTCTGTCTTTTTTTTCAGTTCTCTCTAGTTGAAAATAGAAATGCTTTATATGATGAAATCTTTTTCTAGTCACTTGTAAAATTTTTAAATTTGCTGCTTAAAAACTTATCTCACTGAATGCTTTATGTTTATGCAATCAACTATGAAGGAGAAATGCTAACCTATGTGAGCTATCACTTGAAAGATGACTTGGATGGAACAGAATGTTTTGCAATATTTTATCTCTATGAATCACTTGTTTTCATGTGAAGGGAAATTCTTTCCTGCTATTGAAGTACCAGAAGCCACTTCCCATAATTATATTTTATTGGAAACTGATGACAGTTTATTTTGTGTAAAACTTTTGGTTATTTACAGCATTGCAGTTACCATGAGAGAGTAGTATAGTTTAGTTCTTTATTGCAGATTTATTTGGCTGTCAAAGCATGTCAGTACATAAAGGCATATGTTGACTAGTGTGAAAACCTGAGCTCTGCTCTCAAAACCCACATTACAGAAGGAAAAAATCAATTGATTCGTGAAGGGTGTTCTCCACATGTGTACTGCTGTGGAGGCATGCACCAACAAATATAAACACACTTATACATACATACTGTAAATAAATTCATATATGCATGCTTACATACATACATACATATATACATACATACATGTAATAGAGCTCAAGATTAGCTTGATTAGTTAAGCATAAGACAGTTTAATAAAATGTTAAACATTATAATGAAACTCTATATGTTGACATTATTAAGTAATTCACCACTAAAAGCTTTACCCTCAATCCCATCCTATGGCTGTCAAGTAGAAGGTCAGGGGTTTGTGTACAATAGTACAGTGGATTTGGCTTTCTGATAAAAGCATAATTTCTGCATAAAATGAGTTTATCACAAATTACCAAATTTACATGGAAAATTAATCTTCATAATCACTTTAAATTAGGTTGCTGAAACTATGTAGCTCCTTTTGTGTAAAATTGCAAGAGCTCATGAAAAATATTAGTGTGATTAGTAACATTTTTACAAAAAAATGGTTAATACCAGAAAGCAATGAAATGAAAATGAGGATGGTGTTTCAAGAGCCAACCTTCCTGGAGCTTTTAAGACAATCAAAGGCTCTAAAGTGCTGGGCAGACTAAATGAATCCATGCACATTTTTATACATCATCCATTTGAGAGATAGAGAACATGTAAACAATAAGCAAAATGGATAATCACAGAAGCAGCTTTTCCAAGAACTCTGGTGTACTCACCTCAAATACTGTGTTCACAGTCAATCAGCATACATCTTATATCAAAAATGCTAAATGGCACACATCTACAAAGCTAGGACTAGAGAGATAAATGAAATCCTTTGAAAAATCAAAAACCAGTGATTCTGATTTACAAGCTATAGTTTGTGTATAAGAAACGAAAATGAGGAACAGAATAAATTATAAAACAGAATACTGATGCATTCAATAAAACAAATGAGAGTCAAAGACATGAGTCTGAAAAACAGATACAAACTATATACTCTATGATGCCAGCATGAAATTATATACAATTGCAAAGTGGTTTTAGCTAGTCATATTGATTTAAAAGAAATCAATATTTTTTTTACTGTTTTACAACTTAAAAAGCTGACTGGTAAATGGGTGTATTAACAGAGAGCCTGGAAATGTCATTGAAATTTAAGATCTATCATGTATTCTATATAAAAACTAAATGATTCTTAAAATTCAAATGGAGTAGTACGCTATTGCACCTTTGAGAAAAGAGTAAACTTTAAGGACAAACTCATTTACATAAATATGAAAAAACTCACTTGGCATATATTTTCTAGGTATTATGTAGATGATAAAAAACATTTTAGGGCTGATAAAATATCAGGAATCAATTATAAAGTGACCTATATTTATGTCAGCCAAGAGAGATAAGGAAGAATAAATAACTATTAGAATGGAGAGTGTTAAATGCTGTACACATGTACAAATACATAGCAAGTTATATAAGTTAGGAGTGCTAGAGAACAGACTGCTGGGGTGAATTCTAAAAAAAATGGTCAGTCCAGGTCATACTGAGTAAAGAACACAGAAGTCAAAACACAATGAGGACAGTGAAATTCAAGCTAGAGGTCAAACTTCATATTTTTGGCCTATTAAAGAATATTAGTGTTACACATTAAAAAGAAACAGTAATAAAGGAAAGATAATCATGTATCAGAGCTACTCAGAAGTGAAATCATATTAGAAGTCAGTTCTCAATTCTTTTCTCATTAATATGAGCAAATGAGTGACAAAATACAATCTCAGGAGTGTCTCCTGATCATCCATCCAAGAGAAAAGATATGAACACTATAAAGAGAGGCCAGGCAGTGAATGTGAGATGTAAATTATTTTAAATTTCTTTGGCTGACTCATAGAAGCTCATGTTTGTATGGCATCTATTTCTGAATTCAGCTTGTTTTTATCACCTACACTAAGTACAGCATTCTTTGTCTGATAATTCCACAAATATTTCAGAACATTAAGCATGTGTGTGTGTCTTCTCTTGAGATTTTAACTCCTGTTTTTCTCAGATGTTCTTTATTTTCTACTCTTAAAATTCATTCTTTCCTTATAGGGTATTTAGTGAATGCTAATATAAGCTTTTGAACACAAGGTGGATGTGGTGTTTTTGCTTTGTTTGTTTGTGGAGTTTGAGTTTTCCTGGGAACAGGTAAGCTCAGTTCTATTCACCCCAGATTACCAAATTTGGCACTAAGTGCAAATCTAAGAAAGCCATGGTTGGTGATAAACAAAAGCTGCATCTGTCAAGCTCCCTGTACAACATACAATAAGCTCCACTAATGTGTCAGTTTTTTTAATAACCTATGGAGGAGTCTCCTGAGCCTTTAAGGCTGATGAGCTTTCTGAGCTCCTGAATTTCATTAGTGTTTAAGTGTTATAAACATTTTTTCTTCCACAAATTAGAAATAGCTACACAACAGTTTTATTCATGGGTTTGTTTTTGTTAGTGCTGTTGCATAGGGTCTCAATTGTAACCCAGGCTAGCATTGAACTTGCAAATTTCATGCCTTTTCCACAAAAGAGTTAGATTAGCAAACAGGCATCACCATGCCTGGCTTTTTTTAATCTATACCCTACACTCCTATAAGTAGATATAAATGATGTATTTTTTTTATATTGCCATACAGTTGATATTTAATGTGACTAGAACTGAAATGAGTATTTAACTGTTTTTAAACTTAAAATATGCCATTAATCAGATCATATCATTCATGTGGCATATTTTATTACTTAGATTACATAATCTCACCTACCATATTATTTCATCACAATGCTTGATTTTCACTTAAGTTCCATTGTCACATTTGTTTTTCTGTATGCTAAACCAAGGGTTTAATCATTTGTTTAGAGATATTGCTCAATGGTAGCATACTACTCTAACATACTGTTCTTGGCTACATTCTTAGCACCTCCTGCAACAAAAGATTCTCCTTCATTCTCATGTGTTCTGACATATGACTGAGATACAACTCATTTATTTTTTTATTTTTTTAATTCTAGTGGTAATACTTGTGGGGAAAACTATTCTTGACTTCTTAATAATAAAGAAACACAGCAAAATTGCAAGCACATTATTTATTTAGTTATTGATTTTACCTGTGTAAAAATACATATGTTTTTGTTGCTATTATTGCTGTAGTTATTATGTTATTCACAGTAGGACCCAAGCTTTAGCGTACTCCACATTAATTAACTGGGGACATCTTTTTCAGAGACACCTAGTCCATAAATCCATGAGAAAGACTATAACTCCAGGTTCCATGAATGACTTATCAATATACTCAGCATGCCTTGGTTGAAAAGGGAATGTGATTTGGGGACCCACTTCACTTTTCCTTATTTTAAGTGTTGTTTTACTAATAAAGACACAAACTGGAGTAGAATAATCAAATGTGACCCATTAACTGCTCCGCAAATATGAACCTCATTAGTTGACCAGTGTTATGCCATGCAGTAAATTAAATACTGTAGTGGAAACATGGATCATGTGTTTTTACTACCCATCCTGTCATAAGCCAGTAATTAAATCACTGGACCATGTTTAGAATCAAAGGTAGGAAGGGACACTATACAACTGCCAGATAAAATGCTGTCATCCATGAGTTTATTTCTATCATTGTATGAACTAGAAAAGAACTTGTATGGCAAAGGATACTCCCTGGATAGAGTATAAGACTTGAAGAGGCCAGAAATCTCATTGTCTAGATCCTGTGTAGGGAATAAGAATATAAATTTTTTAATTAAGGGCACAAGTCATTTTATATAATTACTTAAACATCAGCATATCTTTATCTAGCATTTATAACTTCATTAAGACAGCACAAAACAAAAGGGTATTAATCATGCAAGATGCCTGTCTTACCCACTCTTGCCATTCAGAGACCAAAGAGGGTCACTGACTCTAGAATGGAAGCCAGTGAAACAACATTGAACATGACAAGCAATGGGGCATGGCACAGAGATTCATATTATTGTTCCCCCTAACATGTAAATAAACAGATTTCTTGAATTAGGAAAGTAAACCTCCATAATGCCAACATTAGTTGACAATGCCCTGAGGTAAAAAGGTATTTAAGTCATGCAACCTAACAGACATCACAGCTTTGCATAGCCTGTCTTAGACTTACTCAGAACACAAAAAAAGCTGTTATTTAGTCAAAAATCATTATAACCAAGGTGTATCTTACAACAAAACATTGAATACATCACCTGAAAACTGTGAGGACACAGTGAACTGTATGGTCTCAGCTGTCTTTTGTCATTTCTTGTGACTTCATACCAATGTCTAATATTGAGAAAAAGTAGTGATTACATATTGCTATCATAAGGAAAGGTCAAAATTCAAACTTCGAATTGTAATATTTGTAGCATACATACTGCTTTTACAATATCTATAACTAATTAGAGAAAGAACTACAGAGAATCAAGGAATGTTGAAAGCATGAGATATATGGTTTTTCCCAGAAATGAACCACCTGATTGGTTCTCCAATACCAAATGGTCAGTTCTAAGATCACACACATATCAGTAACAATAAAGAGATTGAGTATATTGCATTAATATATTTATTTGTTTTATATGTAATATATATACATCTATATGCATACTATTTTAAATTAATTAAAATTCTACTCTTATAGAAAACTTTTTTAATTATCATTATATATAAAAATAAAAATATAATTTATACTAAAACTTCAGTAAATGTCAGGTTTTATAGACTTACTTTTTAAAATATGGATCACATCGTCAATATGCTGTCATGAAAATATTTATTAATGTTTAATGACAAAAATTATTTCAAAAGCAAATATATAATGAATTTAACATATTTCTGATGGTGGTAATGAAGACATCATGCCACCTCATAGTAGCTATCTTTCTGACATACACAAGTGTGCACTTTGTACTGTTCATACTAACAAACCCTGCTTAAAACAGCAGAGCTTAGGTCTGAAAAAGGTACCTGTTGATAGTATATGTAAGGTTTTCTATTCTTATAGAAACATAATTATTTACAAAGTATACTCTTAGTATTTTCCTAATATCATTCCATTGCATCCATCAAATGAGAAATTTTTAATACCTTATCATATTAGAATGTTACATACAAAAATGTTACAGTTTGAGCTGCCATTTTAAATTATATAAAAGTACCTAAATGACATTCATTTTAGAATAGGACAGAATTTCCAATATTTTCTGTAATAGCTTGAACACATTCCTGCCACTTTATACTAAGTATCTACTCAAAGTGTTATTACCAGTACTGACAATTATAAAATAAAAATACAAATAAACAAAAAAGTATTGAGGGTGCACTACATCTTATGGCAATATATATTCAGCCAAGATTTAATACATGATAAAAAAGTAATTAAGCACATCCATCCCAGTAGTATGCAAATTTGCCTTCATGTTTAATAATGATATAGTTACATACATACCAAAGAAGTAATACAAATAAATTTTCTTTATGTTTTATTATCAGTAAATTTTTATTTAAATAATTGTTCTAAAGAAATATGTACTTAATATATCTTTTTGTTTATCTTTAATATATTTCCAATAACATCTGTATTATATTGTATATTATATATAATATATACATTATACTATATATATTTAATTTTAAATTATTAATTATATTATAAATATGCAATATTAATGTTATATATATTTAATTTTTAAATCAGTCAAATAATGGTTATGTTCAATAAAATTTAAATGCCTGGTACAGCAAATGTTTTGTTAACTGGTGTACTAGTGCCTTTTCCTTAACATATTCTCTTCTAGAAGCAATTTTTTTCTCCTTTCCTATACCCACACCAGTTGTCTTCATGAAACTCCTGTTGCTCTCTTATTCAACTTTGAATATAAATATGCTAAATATTTTTTCTCAATTACTCCTGTTGCTCTCTTATTCAACTTTGAATATAAATATGCTAAATATTTTTTCTCCTATCAGTAGTATTCCCAGTGTTTAATAACTATCACTTTCCTCCTTTTTTACTAAATCAATCTAGTAGCATGAATTTTCTTCAGTCTATCCATTTAAGTATGAAATTATAATTTGTTTAAAAAATAGTGCCCACAAAGTTAATACAATGTGTTTCACTATTTATCCTTAACAAACAACGTCTTATTTCCAAGAACAATCCTGAAAACTCATGTTCAGGAGTAGAAAATTTAAAATACAAAGACTTTTATGGAAAACATGATTCAAGGTAGGATATCTCATTTACATTCATCATATTAAAAAATAAGTGAAAGTGACATTGTGTTTTTTATATCTCAGCAATTGTGTGGCTTGTGTCCGATTTGTGCTCTGGTCAAATTGGTGGCTGGTAATACAAGATTAATTTTCCTAAGTAATGAGATGTCATGTCTCAAAAATTAATCTACCTTCTCTATTGTATTTTTTCCAATAAAGTCTGCGACCTCCATCACTCTTGATCCCCACACAGAAGTTCTTTTGATGCTTCTCAGAGATGTGCCCATGAATCAAGCCTACTAAATGACATATAAGTAAGGAACTGAAGTGCTTCAGGGATTAGTAATAGGCCTCTGACCTACAGGTCAACCACTTGAATCCAGACATGGTTAACAGTAGCTAACAATTACTGCAGTGTGATGTGAAGTTGACAGCTAGTGAAGAGATCTACCATCTCCATGGTATGCCAAATGAACAGGTACCTGTCTTACAGAATCATAGAAACAACACCAATTTAAAAGTAGAAAATTAAATTGCTGTAGAAATCCAGCTACCTTCTGATCAGTTTTGCTGGCCTCTGCAGTTCTTTGTGTGTATATCGTGGAAAATGACACCTGTTTCAGACATTAAGATGACATGCTCTTCCACTCCAGCATTAGCAGATCAATACAACTTAAAAAATAAAGCGCTACACATGTTGAAGAATTTTTTGGTTGTATAGAAGAAATTATAGAATATAATTTCTATAAAATACATCATTATTCTCCCATTTGATGTGGTCTGTAGGAAATCAACATCTATTACAAATACGTAAAAAAATTTCTCTGGTAAATAGCATAATATTGTTGACTCTTTAGATATAAAATGAGAATACAAGTTCTAAGAAATATGGCTTTAACTTTTTCTTGTGAAAATCTAAAATCATTTGCAATAAAGATCTTGAACAACTACATCATTATCTAATTATACTTGATTCCACTAATTTATACGCGTTTGAATTATATAACAATTTCTGCCTTTTCCTCTATAATCACACCAGAAATCTATCATCTATGTGAAACCACTCAAGCAATTCTGAATGAACTCTGATAACCTGAGCATGTTTGATAATGTTAGAACCTTTTCTATAGCACAGTAATGAAAACAACATAAAAATAAATAGATATGTTTAAAATATGTTGGTTGAGAATTTAATACAGTATACTACTGTACAATTCTCACAGCATATTAGAAATGACGCAATCACTTTTTCTCAGAGAATTTTAATTATCTTTACTTCACTGATATCAAATCTCCTTGCGCTTCTTAATAAGGTGATTTATTTACAGCAGAGCAGGAAGGCCAGCCTTGAGATATGATGGCCTCCCAGGGTCTTTAAGTGGTTTTCAAAAGGGCAGATACTGTTGACCTTTATATGACAGGAGAAGCTGATCTTTCACAGAGGCCACTTTTCCATTCTTGATTGGACTTGAGATTGCTTTTCTCAGTTAAAGCAATAGAAATGGGTGCTAGTTAATGTGTTCATTAACTGATTCTTTAACATCTAAATATTTTAATAGAAAGATTTCTCCTCCTAACATAGTAGGCATATTGTACCTAAGGTATATTCAAATGCAGCTAAACTATTGATTTCTAAAGCATTCAAATTCAACAGCTGTCTCTAATTAAGACTAATTCTGACTAAGAGTTAACATTCCAAAGGGCTTGGAGATAAGTCACACCATCGCCAGATAAATAAATAAATAAATAAATAAATAAATAAATAAATAATGTTATAAGCAAATAAAAATAGTGTATAAACTGGAAATAAGCACACTCATCAAAATCTTTTTGTGGGATATTTTATGTATTTACATTTCAAATATTCTCCCCTTTCCCTGTTTTCCCTCTGGAAACCTCCCATTCGCCCTTCCCCTGCTTCTATAAGGGTACTCCCCCACCCACCCACCCTCTCCCACCACACTGCCCTGCATTCCCCTACACTGGGGAATGGAGCCTTCTTAGAGTCAACTGCTTCTCCTCCTTACTAATGCCGGACAATGCCATCCTCTACTAGATATGAGGTTGGAGCCATGGGTTGCTCCATGTCTTTGGTTGGTGGTTTAGTCCCTGGGAGCTCTGGGGTTCTGGTTGGTTGATATTGTTGTTCTTCCTATGGGGTTGCAAACCCCTTCGGCTCCTTCATTACTTTCTCTAATTTCTCCATTGTGGACTAATGGTGGGCAAACAGCATCCACCTTTGTATTTGTCAGTGTCTGGCAGAGCCTCCCAGGAGACAGCTATAACAGGCTCCTGTCAGCAAGCACAAGAAGTGATACTATCTACAATAGTGTGTGGGTTTGGTGACTGTATATGGGATAGAGTCCCAGGTGGGGCAGTCTATGAATGGCCTTTCCTTCAGTCTCTGTTCCACACTTTGTCCCCATATTTCCTTTAGACGGGAGCCCTTCTGGGTTAAGAATTGAGATGAGTGGGTGGCCCCATCCCCCAACCAAGGCTTTTTCCTAACCTCTGGATATGGTCTCTTCAGGTTCTCCCTCCCCTTTGTTGGGCATTTCAGCTAATCTCATCCTTGTTGGGTCCTGGGAACCTCTTGCTTTCCTGGTATCTGAGACTTGCTGGTGACTACTCACAATTTCCCATCCCCCATTGTTACACACCTCTGTTCACATTCTTGACCCTCTGTATATTATCCCTGTCTCCTCTCATACCTGATTCTGCCCCTGTTTTTTTCCTCTCCCCATTCTCTCTTCCTCCCAATTCCCTCCCACTCTCTACCTCTTGTGAATATTTTGTTACCCTTCTAAGAAGGACTGAAACAATTCACATTTTGGTCCTCCTTCTTGAGCTTCATATGGTCTGTGAATTGTACCTTGGGTATTCCAGGCTTTTGGACTAATATCAACTTATAAGTGAGTGCAAACCATGTGTGTTCTTTTGTCATTGGATTACCTCACTCAGGATGATATTTTCTAGTTCCATCCATTTGCCTAAGAATTTAAGTTATGTTTGCATATGCAGCCTTGTAGTATGTGTATATGAGTGCAGGTGTTTGCAAAATCCAGAAGCATGCATCATATTCTCTTAAGATGAAGTCTCAAGCAGTTATGAACCACTAGATGTGGGTAGTTAGAGCCAGACTCAGGTACTTAGCAAAAGCACTTGTGTACTCTTAACCACTGTGTCATTGTCTCTTGAGCAAAATATATACCAATTTTGACAGGCTTAATTAATAAACAATTAAGTGTGAATTGTGTCTACATGTAAGGAAGCTTATGCATGCCAGTCTGCATGTATATATAAACACAGAGACACATTTTCCATTCCCTCAATAAACTATAAGTTTTAAGGAATTGGGTTATGCAATAGACGCTTTAAAGAGATTTATAGTCTACAAAATATGAAGGAAATTTTTATGACACAAAACAACTACAAAAATAGTGAACAGTAAACATAGGAAATGAGATTATATATGACTATTGATGCAGATTCTATGGTTTTTACGTTATGATAGGTATGTAACTCCATGAAGTATAGGATAATATTCATGAATGACTTTGTTATGTTCCAGAGGGTAAAAAATAAAGAAAAATAAGGACAAAACAAATATGAAGAGAGTAAAAGTTAAATGAAACCTTTAATACTTATGGTGTTTCCTGTTAAATTATAAACACAATCATTAATTCAGCAAAACATTATATTGGTGAGTATATCGAGGCACTTAGAACAAGTACCAGAAGTAAGATGATGAATGTCAGAAAAATTAAGATAGTTTTCTAAGAAGGGATTGTTAGGCATAGATCTGAAGGATTTCACTCAAGAAGGCTTTGTGTGATACTACATTACAGAACATACCAAATAAGATGCTTTATTCATTATTCTTCAAGCTTTACTTCATTATGTAATAGCTATTTATTGTTTTAACCTCTGAAACAATAAAGTAATTTTAACTTTGTATTGGTTCTTTGTGAGTTTCACATCATGTACTCCAATTCCACTCACCTCTCCTGTACCCATCCTCTATCCTTGAAATTTTCCTCCAAAGAAACAAAAACAAACAAACAAACCAAAAAACTTGTTTTGGAAACTGTAGTGTGTCAGTGTGTGCCACATTTTTGTCCACTCTTCATTGCTTACAAATGTTTGTTGCGATGAGTTATTGGCTTGATTTGAGGCTTCTGGATTCTGCTATGTTATCAGTACAGGAAACTCACTGGTATTCCTTTCAGATATCCTGTTGTTGTCCTATGCCATGGAGATCCTATAGTTTTGGATCTGCAGACCCAGGCCTGGTTATTCAAGTGTGGCCACATGCAGGAGTAGTCTGCCTTGAGTTTAAATCCTCCCTGGGCCCAAGACTGCTAGCAAGAGTCAAAATTATAAACTAAATATTGAGGTTGACATTTAAATCAGCTGCCCTCAATTTGTCTTGTGTTTCAGAGCCACCATGTTCCAGACCAGGATAGGCCTGAGGCCATGAGCAGTGGTGGAATATTCTCTACAGCAGCTCAGCTCAAGCAACCAGAGACACTGGTCCTGCCACCCACGAGACACCAGCTTGGGATATGGCTCTGCCAATCTACATGGTACCTGGTAGAAAATAAGACTCTAATGCTTAATGATTATCCAAAGGCTTTATATGTTTGGTAATGCTTAATAACAAGATGTTCAGAGAATTGGAGGTGTTTCCCAATTAACTAACCTAGATATAATTTGTTACCCAGGACTGCTCTTGGTACATGCATGGTCATCCATACCATTTACAACTCTCCCTTGCTCCTCCTCCTTCTTTTCTTCCTCTCCTTACTCCTTCTCTTCATCTCTTTACTACTCCCACCTTAGCTCCTCCCAACTTGCAGGGAAAATATACCACTACAATTAAAAAACTTCTGTAAGGCAAAGGACATATTCACTAAGACAAACAGGCAATCTACAGAATGAATAAGATCAAAGTGTGAGGAACACTCCTCCATTGCTGGTGGGATTGCAAACTGGTATAACCACTCTGGAAATCAATCTGAAGATTTATCAGAAAATTAGAAATAGATCTACCTGATCTAAGCTATACCAATCTTGGGCATATACCCAAAAGATGCCTTACAATGTCACAGGGGCACATGCTCAATTATGTTTATAGCAGCCTTATTTGTGATCGCCAGAAGCTGGAAACAATCCAGACGTTCCACAACAGAAGAATGGATAAAGAAAATGTGGTTTATTTACACAGTGGAATAGTATTCAGTTTTTAAGAACGAGGACATCCTGAGTTTTGTAGGCAAATAGATGGAACTAGAAAATATTATCATGGGTGAGGTAACTCAGACCCAAAAGGACATGCATGATATGTACTCACTAATAAGTGGATATTAGGCAAAAAAAAAGTAGAAAATACACAGGATACAATCCACAGATCTCAATGTTAACAAGTCAGAGGACCAAAGTAAAGATGCTTCAATCCTACATGGGAGAAGGAAGAAAGCAATAACTGGGGTAAACAGAGGGAGGGAGGGATATGTGTGGAAGAGGGGTAGCAGAGGGGAAAAGGGCAACATGATTAGGTAATGGGGGGTTGGACAGAAATGAAACCCTAAGGGCCAGCAGAATGAACAGGAAATCTCTGAAGTTAGGATGGGATGTGATGGGGGACTTTAGAATGTACCAGAGACCTGGGAAATGAGAGACTTTCAGAACTCAAAAGGATGGACCTTAAATAAAATGTTCAACAGTGGGGAGAGGGAGCTTGTAGAGTCCACTTCTGGTAGAAAGATAGGGCATCAAGTGGTGGGGTGGGGTTGCCATCTCAGAGTCAAAAACAGACCCAGAGTTGTTCCTGTCTAAAAGAACTGCAGAAACAAAAAGAGAGAAGAGCATGAAAGAAAAGAGGTCCAGTGACAGGTCCAAACTGGGATCCATCTCAAGGGGAGGCTCCAAGGCCTGAGACTAATGGTGATTTTCTATTTTTATCCTTCCTCAGTACATATTGATTGGATGTGTTCTCTATGGCAAAGCTCACATTTCTCTGTCTGTTTGCCTATTTGTTTGTTTGTTTGTTCAGTTACTTATCTGTTTTGCTGGTTGGTTTCACATATGTATTAGTGTAAGCGTAAGGGCTTTGATTTTTGTATGTTTATAATCTAATTTCTCACTCATGTTGTTCTACATTTTGTCACTTTGAGCACCTAAAAGTGGGCTTTCATGACTTTTTATTGGCTTTTTCACATATTATTACCGTACATTTATATTTTAAACCATTTAATTGCTTCTTTAATTTGTTATGTTGTTATGATATGTTCTGCTCCTCAATTGTTGAAGAAATGTTCTCTTTTAATCACAGAAAAATAGAAAATGGTGCTAAACACTTTGTACAATCAATTGACATGAGATTTCTAGGTGAGTTGTACTGATTTCCTTCCCTGAGTTGGAAGATTCACTGTGCTTTTGCTAAGTTATTCCTTTTATGTATTACTGGATTATATCTGTTGCTGTTCCTCTAAGTGTGTTTTGTAAATATGTGTTCAGAGGGTTGTGTGTGAAATTTTCTGTATTTGCAACCCCATTTTTTCATTTTATTTGTAATTAAAGTTATCATTGACATAAACCGAGTTGAAAACCTTTAGTTTTCTTCTGATTTCTAAAGAAAATATATAGAATAGATTGACAACTCTTTCAATAATGTGATTTGAATGGTAAGAACAAAGACTGGAATATGATCCTAGAATTCACATAAATAAGCCAAGAAGAATATTGTATGGTTTTAATTCCAGAACTGAAGAGGTAGAGAGAGGCAAAGTGCTGAGATTTGCTAGCCAGCCAGCCTTGCCTCACCAATAAGCACAGGACAGTAAAAACCAGTTTCAGTAACAAAGTGGTTGACATGTGAGGAATGACACCCTGATGCCCAAGGTTGCCATTTGATCTCCATCAGCATACACACACACACACACACACACACACACACACACACACACAGCCCAACCCCACACTCACATTCAAATATGTATCTCTTCCTATATAAACCTCCAGTCATACACACAAACTGCAGAATTGACTTCTCAAATGACTTTCATTTATATTTGACAGAATTCGCTTCTCAAATAAATTGGGGAATTAGCTTTTTAAAAAATATTACTAAAGTAATTGTTGTGGGATATTCTGCATCCAAACTTGTTATTTGCTTATTCCTGAAAAGATTTCTGTAATCCATGTCTTACAGAGAATTGTTTCATTTTCAGGAAAACAGTTTCTGGGTTTTAGGATTTACAGTTGATTCTTCATTGCCACTTTAATAAGATTCACTCTGCATTCATTGCTTTAATGCCTGCCTACTTTCTAGCAGGTAATCAGTATTATAATTTCCCATATAGTGAAATAGTGAGCATATAGTGAATCTATATGCTCTTATTCTTTGCTTTTTTTATTTAGTTCAAATAGTGTTGAATTTCATCTGAAAAGTTTGCTTTGATCCCACGATAATTTGTGATATGCTGTTTAGCAACTTTAAATTGTTATAATGTCACTTATCTTCCTTGTTATTAATTTCTAATTTTGTTCACTAAAGATTTGAGAACAGACTTATATGATGTACTTTCTCTTAAATTTGCTAAGATACTTGATAACTTAGAATATGGCTAAGCTAGATAAATGTTTAGTTAGTATTTGAAAAAAAAATGTTAAGAGTTCCATAAATGTCAAACTACTGTAATTGCTTATAAACTTCAAAACCTCTGATTTTATGACCAAATCATTACTTTTACATGAGTTTTCATTGTAAGAGATATGGCTATCCTTCTAGCTTTTTAGTTGACAATTCAGGAGCTAGAAATCTCAGATTGATATCTCTGTCTCTTTGTTTCTCTCTGTCTCTCCCCCTATCTTTCTCTCTCTCTCTCTCTCTCTCTCTCTCTCTCCTTTTTCTTAATTTTATAAACATCCCCACTACATCTCTCTCCCCATTTCCCTCTCCTCCCAACTTACAAATACACATTTTTAATTAAGGCTTAATGTACAAAAAATACAAAAGATATGGTCTAAATAAATAACAACAGTTACTTTGCTTCAGTTATTAGTTATTTTTTTTCAAATCCATGTTTGAAAACATATTACAAATATAGTTGACTATAACAAATATAGTTTCATTTTTTTTAGTTTTAAATAAATGATTACTAATGCAATCTTATTTTTACCTTTCTTTTTTATTGGATATTTTATTTATTTACATTTCAATGGTTATCCTCTTTCCCCTCCCCCCAGAAAACCCCATCCCATCCCATCCCCCCTCCTCCTGAATATGTGAGAGTGTGCCTCCAACCATCCACCCACTCCCACCTCCCTGCCCAACAATTCGCCCACACTAGAGCATTCAGCATTCACTGGGCAAAGGACCTCCTCTCCCACCTATGCTCCACAAGGCCATCCTCCCCTATATATACAGCTGAAGTTATGGGTCCCTCCCTATGTGCTCTCAGGCTGGTGGATTTAGACCCTGGGAGCTCTGGTTTGTTGGTATTGTTGCTCTCCCCATGGGATGGCAAACCCCTTCAGCTACATCAGAATTTTTTCTAACTCCTCCACTGGGAACCCCATGATCAGTTCAATGGTTAGCTGCAAGCATCCACCTCTGTATATATCAGATTCTAACAGAGCCTCTAACTAGACAGCTATATCAGGCTCCTGTCAGCATGCACTTCCTGACAACAGTATCTGCATTTGGAGACTGCACATGGGATGGATACCCAGGTGGGGAAATCACAGGACAGGCCCTCCTTCAGTTTCTGTTCCACACTTTGTTTCCATATTTGCTCTTGTGAGTATTTTGTTAATCCTTCTAAGAAGGACCCAAGCACACCCACACTTTGCTCTTTCTTCTACATGAGCTTCATGTGGTCTGTGAGTTGTATCTTGGGGATTTTGAGCTTTTGGGCTAATATCCATTTATCAGTGAGTGCATATCCTGTGTGTTCTTTTGTGATTGGTTTACCTCACTCAGGACAATATTTTCTAGTTCCATCCATTTGTCTAAGGATTTCATGAATTCATTGTTTTTAATTGCTAAATAATACCCCATTGTGTAAATGTACATTTTCTGTATCCATTCTTCTGTTGAAGAACATCTGGGATCTTTACATCTTCTGGATATTATAAATAAGGCTGCTATGAACATAGTGGAGCATGTGTCTTTGTTGTATGTTAGAGCATCTTTTGGGCATATGCCTACGAATGGTATAGCTAGGTCCTCAGGTAATGCTATGTTCAATTTTCTGAGGAACTACCAGACTGATTTCCAGAGTGGTTGCATCAGCTTGCATACCACCAACAATGGAGGAGTGTTCCTCTTTCTCCACATCCTTGCCAGCATCTGCTATCCTTTGAGTTTTTGATCTTAGCCATTCTGACTGGTGTGAGGTAGAATCTCAGGGTTGTTTTGATTTGCATTTCCCTGATGATTAAAGATGTTGACAATTCTTTTAGGTGCTTCTTGGCCATTTAAGTTTCCTCAGATAAAAACTCTTTGTTTAGCTCTATACTCCATTTTTAATGGGGTTATTTAATTGCCTGGAGTTTTTTGAGGTTTTTTATATATTGAATATTAGCCCTCTATCAGATGTAGGATGAGTAAAGATCTTTTCCCAAGAATAATCCAATAGAGCATAACCCATTGGTGTTCTGTTTAGAGACTTTCCCCCTATGCCCAAGTAGTCCAGGCTCTTCCCCACTTCCTCTTCTATTAGTTTCAGTGTATCTGGATTTATGTGAAAATCCTTTATCCACTTGGACTTGAGCTTTGTACAAGGAGATAAGAATGGATTGATTTGCATTCTTCTACATGCTGACCTACAGTTGACCCAGCACCATTTGTTGAAAATGCTGTCTTTATTCCACTGAATGGTTTTAGCTCCTTCAAGTGACCATAGGTGTGTGGGTTCATTTCTGGGTCTTCATTTCTATTCCATTGATCTTCCTGCCTGTCTCTGTATCAATACCATGCAGTTTTCATCACTATTGCACTGTAGTACAGCTTGAGGTCAGGAACGGTGATTCCCCCAGAAGTTCTTTTATTATTATTGAGAATAGTTTTCGTTATCCTGTTTTGTTTGTTTGTTTGTTTGTTTGTTTGTTGTTGTTGTTGTTGTTATTCCAAATGAATTTGCAAATTGCTCTTTCTATCACTATGAAGAATTGAGTTGGAATTTTGATGGGGATTGCATTGAATCTGTATATTGCTTTAGGCAAGATGGCCATTTTTACTATATTACTCCTGCCAATCCATGAGCATGGAAGATCTTTGCATCTTTTGATATCGTCTTCAATTTCTTTCTTCAAAGGCTTGAAGTTCTTGTCATACAAATCTTTCACTTGCTTGGTTAGATTCACACCAAGGTATTTTACATTATTTGTGACTATTGTGAAGGGTATAATTTCCCTAATTTCTTTCTCAGCCTGTTTATCTTTTGCAATTCTTTAAGGGATTTTTGTGTTTCCTCTTTAAAGGCTTCTACCTATTTACCTGCATTCTTCTGTATTTCTTTAAGGAAATTACTTATATTCTTCTTAAAATTCTCTGTTATCATCATGAGAAGTGATATTAAATCTGAGTCTTGCTTTTCCGGTGTGATGGGTTATCCAGGACTTGCTATGGTAGAGAACTGGGTTCTGATGATTCCAGGCAACCTTGGTTTCTGTTGCTTATGTTCTTGTGCTTACCTTTCGCCATCTGGTTATCTCTAGTGCTACCTGCACTCACTGTCTCTGACTGAGCCTGTTTCTCCTGTTATCTTGCTTGTGTCAGAACTCCTCAGAGTCCAGCTGTCTCTGTAATCCTGTAATCCGGTGATTCTGAGATCCTGGGTGAAAGAGCTCCTGGGACTCAGGATGCCTCTGGGATACTGAAATCCTATGATCCTGTGCATGTTAGAGCTACTGGGATTCCAGCTTCCTCAGTTGCTCTGAGTGCAGTGAATCCTCCGCTGCTCTGAGTACAGGGGTTCCTCTAGGATGGGTCAGGATATGATGTCTTCAAGAAAGCAAACCAGTTATTAGTCTGCCCTAGCAAAAAGGAGCAAGGGAGTAGCAGTATGGGAGTGGTATTTGGGAGTGTGGGATTTTTGGTGGTTGATGGGTCTTGAGTGCCCCAGACTCCCAGCTGCAGCTCTGGGGCATAGGGTTGTTAGGGAGAGTTCTTACCTGCTACTATGAGTACAGTGGTTCCTCTAGTATGGGTCATGATATGGTGATATGGTGTCTTCACAGGAGCAGACCAGCTAGCAGTCTGCCCCAGCAAAAGGGACCAAGTGAGGGCTACTAATGTATTATTGTGAGTAAATTTATTTTATTTCTATCTACTTTTTCTATAAGTTAAGATAAATTTAGTCATCTATCTAGAGACATTTATATACCAAATTGCCATCTAGAAATTTCCCAAGAGTTGTTTTAACAAACCACAAATGTAGTGTCTTAAAACTAAATAAGTGCATTATTACCCATTTCTGAAAAACAGGTCCTCAAATCACTCTCAATGGCAGATGATGGCAAGAGAGCCAAGGATACAGAGCTGTTTATTCTTTGGGAGGGGGGTCCAGTCTCTCAGTTCTGGATGTTCATGTGCATTCATGACCATTACTTGCTTCTATTATCTCATATTTTAGTAACTGTGACCATCCTGTCCAGTACTTGTAGGAATTGCCCTAATTACATCAGGATAATATGCATAAATTGGAATTGTTATCATTTGAAGAGCCTTATTTTGGAGACTCTCATGTATGAAAGTGCTTTTAACCCTTTAGATAGAATATTGACAGGTTTCTGATATTAAGACTTGAATACCACAGGGCTGTTACTCAAACTATATAGTGCGTTGTTGTGTTTTATGCAAGGTACTACTAGACTTTTATTTAGTAGGCTTTTCCAAGTTTTTGTAGGCCAAGTAAATTTTTCCCATGTTAATAATTTAAAAGTTTTTTTCTTAATTAATAAAAATGTTATATTTGTTGGTAAAATAAACATAGGTGTTCAATATTCCATTTCTACATATAAAAGTCCTCTATATACAATTTTGCTTATATATCCCAGACGAAGCATCTACTTTTATATAGCCATTCAGATAACTAGAGAAAAATATTTTTGAATAGTAGAAAACAGAATAATATTCCTGTTATTCCCTTAGAAACACATTCATCTTCTGAAATAACCAACGCTGGAACAGTATATTTGAAAAACCAGTGAAGAATAAATTTCATTGTTTCTTTCCAAATCAAATGCAGGAAATCAAGCATATGAAAATTATATTCCTCTCTCATCTTCTGAATATAAATTAAGAAATGTTGATGGAAATAATTATGTAGAGAATGAACAAAGAGTTTTAAATTAATTAAATACAATCAGACAGATACTCCACTACTCTCAGAAGACAGGAAAAGGACAATTTGAAAGGATTAGTGCATGGTATCTGGAAAACACAAAAGATAGATTTGGGGCATTGATTATCAATTAACAGGAAAATAAAGAAATCATTCATATTCAAATTGTCATTTTCATCTACACTTTATGTAGCTACACAGGAAAAGTATTTATTCTGCAGAATAGGACTGATTAGGTATCTATTCAATAAAAATATGTATCTAAAATTGCATATCCTAACATTCTGGCTTATTATACTGTTATAATTATTTCATTTTTTGAAATTTCATCAGAACCAAATGTATTAACCTTTAGAAAATGAACTACTTCAGAAGCCCAGTGTAATGTAGAAAGTTAGATGCTTTTCAAAAAACATGGAGATGAAAAGCTGTGTCTCAATATAAAATCAGTAGCTTAATGCTTGATACCCACAGGTGAAGTATGAAAGTCAAATGGCTCTCATCAGCATGTGAAATTCCTGATTAATTATTTAGTTAAGAAAATACATCCAATGCATATAAATATTTGTCACAAATGTACTTTTATTTCAAAATGAAGAAATATTTGAGATAGTTAATTTTAGAATATGTGTGTGATTATTTTTTCAGATTAATACAAATATCACTTTTGCTACAACAGATTGATGTCGTGTCTCCTTGTCTTTACCATTTTACCCAATAAAGAGAAAATGAGGTCCTTTTCCTCTTCCGGGGACGGTGTTTAGAGGCACTCAAGATGGTCCAGCGTTTGACATACTGTCGTAGCCTTTCCTACAACACAGCCTCTAACAAAACTAGGCTGTCTCGAACCCCTGGCAACAGAATTGTTTACCTTTACACCAAGAAGATTGGGAAAGCACCTAAATCCGCATGTGGCGTGTGCCCAGGCAGACTTCGAGGGGTTCGTGCTGTGAGATCCAAAGTCCTTTTGAGATTGTCTAAGACAAAGAAGCATGTCAGCAGGGCCTATGGTGGGTCCATGTGTGCCAAGTGTGTCCAAGACAGGATCAAGTGGGTTTTCCTTATTGAGGAGCAGAAAATCGTTGTGAAAGTGTTGAAGGCACAAGCACAGAGTCAGAAAGCAAAATAAATATGCAATTTTTTTAAATAATAAAAATCAAGGCTTGGAAAAAAAAAAGAGAGAAAATGAGATACTCAAGACATTTACAGACAAACTCAGTAAGTGCTTTTCTCCTCATTCTCTGTCTATGTTCATGCTTAGTCCTATAGCCCTCAGTATTCTGTCATTATTTTCCACCTTAAATATGTTTTACCATCCCTCCACATACTTTTGCAATGTTGGGTTGTGAGACAGTAGGCTTCAGTATGGATTTTCACACCCCTTTTGTTGAGCTTGTCCTCTCTTCACCTTCAGTTCTCCCTACACTCCCAGGTCCCTCCCTTCTTTGCCTTTCTGTCCCCAATTTACTACTATCCTCCTCTTCTCCCAGCTCTACCCAAACACACACCCTATTTCTCTCTTGGTTTCTCCTCAGAGAAAGGGAGAATCCCCATGGGTAACAGCCAGCCTTGGGACATTAAGTTCCAGCAGAAATAGCCCTATCCTCTCCTGTTGAAACCAAACAAGGCAGCCCAGCTAGGGAAGAGGGATCCAGAGACAGGCAACAAGGTCAGAGACAGGCCATGCTCTAATTGTTAGGGGCTGCACATGAAGACCGAGCTGTACATCTGATTGGTGGTTCTGTTTCCGTGAACCCTCATGGGCCCAGGTTAGTTGACTCTACATATTTTATTGTGGTATCCTTGACCCTTCTGGAGTCTCTCAATCTTTTTCTCCACTCTTCCGTAAAACTCCCTGAGTTCTGTTTGAAATTTGGCTGTGGATCTCTGCATCTGTTTCTATAACCTGCTAGTTGAAGCCTCTTAGAAAGAAGACAGTTATGCTAGGCTCATGTCTGCAAGCATAGAGAATATCATCATTCTGAATTCACTATTTTTATTTTACCTATAATCTACTGTCACTACACCCTAACATGTCTTCACCTCCAAGGCCCTTTTGCTGTTTCATGGCTTTCACTTTTGCTTCAAGAATGTTTCATACACTACAATGAATGTCCCCTGCACTGTAGCATACATGGACAGCACTAACTGTGCTTAGTGAGTTGGCAGAAAGTAAAGATATGAATTTGAGATGGAGGCTGGTCAGAAAATGTAACAGAGGTTTTGAAGTGTAAGATTGATGGGTATAAATGATCACATTTCATTGTATACATGTATGAGATTTAAAAAAAAAAACTAAATCTTGAAATTTCTCGAAGTCTATTTTAGATATAATTCAGGAGAGACCAACTTCAGTAGATAGACATGGTCCCAAGTAGACAGATGGGGACATCCAGCTATCTTCAAATTTTTTGACCCATAATTATTGCTGTCTAAATGAAATACAGGGACAAAAATGAAGCAGGAACTGGAGGAAAGGCTATCCAGTTACTGGCCCAACTTGAGATCTATCCCATGGGCAGGCACCAAACACTGAAACTATTTTTGATGTCATGTTTGTTGTGATTGCAGATAAGAGCCTACCATGGCTGTCCTCTGAGAGGCCTTACCAGCAGCTGACTGAGATTGATGTGGTTACTTACAGCCAATCATTGGCCTGCTGTTGGGGACCCCTATGAAAGAGTTAGAGAAAGGATTGAAGGAGCTGAAGGGAATGGCAACCCCATAGGAAGAACAACAGTATCAACTAACAAGGACATTTCAGAGCTACCAGAGACTAAGCTACCAAACAAAGAGCATATATGGCCAGGACTGGCCCCTGTCATATATGTGGCAGAGGGCTGACTTATCTGGCCTCAGTGAGAGAGGATGTGCCTAATTCTGTTGAGACTTGATGACCCAGGGAAGGGGGATGCTGGGAGGAGGTGAGTTGATGGTGAGTGGGTGCATGAGGAGGTGGAGGATGGTTGGGTAGGGGAGCACCCTCTCATAGGCAAAGGGGAGTGGGGAGGGATGAAGAACTCTGTGAAGAGAGACCAGGAACTGGTGCAGCATTTGGAATGTAAATAAATAAAATAATTTAATACATTTTTAAAAATGATTATAAAATAGGACTCAGGAAAAAAAAAGCCAAGGCTAAGTGAATTTGAAAAAAAATTGTATAAGAAAAAATTTAAATAACTATAAAAATATATTAATACAACTCAATTGATACAAAAAGCATTGCATTAATGCACTACAAAGAAAAGTCATAAAATATTTATAACATTTCTCTCAGTCAGTGGCCTTAAGGAAAAACAGTCTATATTGAAAAAGTCAGAGCAGTTTCTTCAATAAAATTGAAGAAGCATTTGTATGCATTACAGGAAGAGATGAAAGAAATAATATATTTTAAAATACTGTTTGTATTCTAAAATGCACTTACATTTCATGCTGTTCCCTGGGGTCCAGGCTCTAAGAACAGAAGGAATGTTGCATTTTGAATAATGGGCTGGGACTTTCCACAGGTACTCTCCAATAACCTTCCTTCACTCCCCCTGGGTTGTGGTTACCCCCATCCGGGTTGTGTCTTTTTCCTTGTGGGTTTTGCCTTTAAATTTTCTCTGTCTCCAAAGCCCCAGGGTCAGATGCCACTGCCCCTGCATGGGTCATGGGTCTTGACCTCAGCATGTTTATTGAAATATACCTCTTGCTGATTGCATCAAGTATGGTGTCTTGTGAGTTATTGGGTGGCGGCGAATTCCTGAGGCTTGGGTGAGGTCCTCCCTTCGTGGGGACCTTACAGGGGTATCTTTCCTTCTTTTATTTTTACTTCCTTACTGATTAGCAAAGAACTAAGAGTTTTGCTAACCCTCTGTAAGCTAGAGAAAGAAAAAAAAAGCCAAACATACAGAAAGAAAAATTTTTACTCAGCCAATATTCACAGACATACATATACTCATACATTCATGCATGCACGCACACACACACACACACACACACACACACACACACACACACACCACATTCTGGTCTGGCCCAACCACCTGTCTCATCAGCACTACAAGTGGTCATGCATACTTACATACATATACCTACACGCATATGTGTATACATACATATAGACAAACAGACATACACATATACACATTTGGATGGATGGGCAGAACCCCCCTAAGTACCACCCTATTTCTTCTTTCAGGCCTTTTTATAGAAGCTTAGACAAAAAAAATTAGAAAATTGCCTAATAGATAAAATAATATATAAAAGAGGGAGGAGGTTATAGAAGAATGTTGATATTAAGATCAAAGGAGTGTTTATTATATAAGTTCATTATAGGTTCAAAGAAACAGTTTTACATGACTTCATTTTATCATAGTGTACATCTGGATCTTTGGGTCTAACCTAGAGTGAATGTTTTTCCTTGATCACAAATTGCCCCAACCATATTCCTTTTTTAGTGCAGTTATGAAAGCTCATTGTATTCCTTATTATGCAACCTTTACTTAATATTCTATGAGGAGTAGAAACATTCTATTCTTGATTCTAACTTTATTCAAAACAACCATCCCTTAAAACTTTCTTCCTAGAATTATTTAAATCAAATAAGGAATTTTATAAAATCATTAATTCTTCTAAAAAGCATTTATTCATGAAAGTTCATCTTTATGCAGGAAATCTGTCCAATTGGTTGGGTTATCTCCCAGGAATCATTGGACTATATAATAGTAATAGAAAAAGGCATATCAGCAGTAAGATTCAGTAAGAAGCCTCTCTCTTCTCAGAGATCACCCATCATATGTCATGCAAACGGGTGAGCCATCTCCAGAAAACTTATGTATTTGCCTTTAGCTTTTGCTAGATGACTCCTGGCAGACCATATTTGTTCAGATATATCCTCCTTAACCAAAAGACAAATATGTGATGCCTAGAAACAGATATGTGAACCCGACTTCATGCATCCAGTAACCAGTTTCTGTGTTTGAATTTTCTGTCAATGGAATTGAGTAGACTTTGCACAGACAATGCCGATGATGATCTATTGAGAAGCAGTCCCTCTGAGGGGCACAAACTAGAGTCTTTTGTAACTGTGTCAGCATTTAAATTCTTTCCAGAAACTTTTAAACATCTGTGTTCTTGATCTGTGTAGTTTTGCCACTGTAGTTTTAGGTACTCTTGTCTTATAGTAGAATCTTATCCTGGCGTAGCCAGTTCCACAGAACTGTTACCTTGAACTAATCTTATCAGCAGCTTCCTCTTTTTTAACAGTTAAATTATCAGATGTTTTCCACAACTCCATCCATTGTTGCACCAACCCCACTTTAAACCACATCCACATAAGATAATTTTGTCATTAGGTAATCCCTTCATAATTAACTTTAAATCTTCCTTTGGTCTCAATAAGGCTCTAGCTTATTCCCCTACAATCTTCATCAGCATAGGTGATCTTATTTCACCTTCAGAGAAAACTGAAAATCTCAACTTCTGACCATGATCCATCAGGAGCAACCATCCCATCTCCTTGCCTCTATTTTTAAATAGTGAAACCGCTCTCATCTAGCAGCTTGTAGTATTGCAATGTTTACTTTCTCTTTCTCTTCTGAGGACTTAATTTCTTTCCTGCCTCTGAATTTGTTATGTTGCTGATTATTTTACATTAGTCTCTTTTTTTATGCTGAAATATTTCATTTATTTATTTATTTATTTATTATTGGATATTTTATTTACATTACATTTCAAATTCATCCCCTTTCCCCATTTCCCCTCCCTAGAAAACCCATATCCCATGCCCCCTTTTTCATTTTGCTTTTATACAATTTTTAAAAATGTTAATCAAATGCTTTTAAAGTTTGTTAATGCTCAGTCAGAAGTGTAACCCAATACTCAATCTAGATGTATCAACTATCTTTGACTGATGAAGACACATGAACATCTGCCTCCATGTCCCCTCTACTATTTCTCTCCCTTTATCTCTCTCATCACCTAGCTCCTTCTGTCCTTCTTCTCCTCCTCTCCTTACTCCTTCTCTTCTTCTCCATACTCCTCCCACCTTAGCTCCTCCTACATATCACCCTTCCTGTTAAAATAAAACGTTTCTCTTAAAATACAATTAGAGCATAATTATACCAATTTGTACCAGTGAGGTACAAGTTAGTCCTAATAACCAGTCCATCATTTTGTTGACTAACCAGAACTTCTGTCATCTCTCCTAACTAAAACACTTAGTTCTGAATCTGGGTTTTTTCTTGGCTTTAGAATGAATGTCAGCTGAAAACCATCCACTCAAGTCTTTTCTCTTAAATAGCCAGGATTGGCTATGAGACTATGTTTCCAATCCCATCAGAAATTCAGAATGACTGAGTTAACTGAAATTATGGGAAGCACAAAGCATAGCTTCTAAAACTTAGCCAATTTATAGAGACCGCTGAACACCTGGACAGTCTCTATATTCAAAACTTTGGAGCATCTGATCTTCAGCCTTCTAGCCCAGGATCTTCTGACAGACCATAGTGATGCAGAATTATTAAGGGCTGATTACTCTGTCTAGGCAGATATAATCAGTCGACTATTCTGCAAGTGTGTCCTTTTCTGGACAGTAATTTGTCTGTAAATGGGAAGAGGCAATTCTTGCCCCATGGCTGTCTCACCACAACTGGAGTAACTCCAAATATGCTCAATTTCTTCTTAGAATCCAAGACAGGAAGCTGTCAGGAGCAGACGGGTCTCTAATCAAAATGAACATTAATACAGAAATGTTTGTAGAGTCAATTCTGTGGCCTTCTGACATATTGAAAACCAACTATCCATGTAAGGCAATCTGAACTGTTGTCTGTTAACTCCTCTCAGCTATTTCTAAATAAAATTCAGAAAACACCTTAACAATAAACTCAAAGCCCTGAATTTGCTATAGTCCCTTAACTCACAGGCTAACTATCTCAAATCAGTTAAAAAAGTTAAAGGACTGGATCTAAGCCTTGTATTACTAAATGTGTTATACAGACACAATGCCTATATGACTATCAATATTCATCTCACTTTTATATCAATAAGAAGCTCGTACCAATGGAAACCTTAAATTTGAAATCGAAGTAAATTTTGTACAATTTAAGAAATTATAACTTTATCTTGAGAATAATTATACAGATTTCTACCAATAGGTTATGGCTCTGAAATAAATCCTAGCTAATCCTCCCTATTCCAACAAAACCACTGCTTTTCCCTAGAAAGACAGCCCAGTATTAACCACCTTAGTCCCCAAGCCCAAGGAATAGGGGTGCTGAATCATCATTAACTTCTTCAAGCTGATTACAGGCGTTGAGATATTGGAAGAGGGGTGGGGGGAAGAGTGAATTGCTAAGCCTCTGATGCTGGGTCTTCACTGCATCCAGATGGAATTCCAGGACATCGGAGATTTGAGCAGGTCTGCTCAGCTTGCTTGATGAGTAGATACACCAAGGCTCTGTATTCTGCAATATTCAATTCTCAAAACAAATTTTAGTATCAAGCTAATTTTTTTTCATTTTTGTTTTTTTTCCATTCTTTGCTTTCTTTTTTTCTTTAATTTTTTAACTTTTTAAAAATTGATTATTATATTTACAGTTCAGATTTTAACCCCTTACCTCACTTCCTCCCACCACCCAGAGACCTCCTATCCCATCCCCCCTCCTCATGCTACTATGAGGCTGTGCACTTACCTACCCTCTGCCCCACTACCCCCTTACCCACACTCACGATCCACTCCCCCCCCACTCTGTGTTTGTTTTTCATGGAGCCAAGAATCTCCTATCCCACCGACAAGGCCATCCTCCCCTACATACACAGCTGGAGTCATGGGTCCCTCCCTATGTGCTCCCAGGCTGGTGGTTTAGACACTGGAGAGCTTTGGTTAGTTGGTATTGTTGCTTTCCTCATGGAGTCCCAAACACTTTCTGCTCCTTCAGTCTTCTCTCTAACTTCTCCATTGGGAAACCCTTGACCATATCAGTGGTTAACTGTGAGCATCGTCCTCTGAATGTGTCAGTCTCAGGCAGACATTTAAGGAGACAGCTATATCATGTTCTTGACAGCATGCACTTCCACCCATCCACATCAGTGTCTAGCTTAGGTGACTGTTCATGGGGTGGATACCAGGTGGAATAATCTCCAGATGGTCCCTCCTTCAGTTTCTGTCCCATGTTTTGTTTCTATATTTGCTCCCTTGATTAATTTTGTTACTCGTTCTAAGTAGAACTGAGGCATCCCCACTTGGTATTCCTTCATGAGCTTCACGTGGTTTGTGAGTTGAGTCTTCTCTATTCTAAGCTTTTGGGCTAACATCTGTTTATCAGTGAGTAAATACCATGTGTGTTCTTTTTTATTGGGTTAACTCACTCAAGATGATAATTTCTAGTTCCATCCATTTACCTAAAATTTTCTCGAATTCATTATTTTTAATAGCCGAGTAATAACCCATTGTGTAAATGTACCACATTTTTTGTATCCATTCCTCTGTTGAGGGACATCTTGGTTCTTTCCAGCTTCTGGCTATTATAAATAAGGCTGCTATGAACATAGTGGAGCATATGTCCTTCTTATATATTGGAGCATCTTCTGTGTATATGCCCAGGAGTGGTATAGCTGAGTCCTCAGGTAATGCTATGTCCAGTTTTCTGAGGAACCGCCAGACTGATTTCCAGAGTGGTTGTACCAGCTTGCAATCCCACCAACAATGGAGGAGTGTTTCTCTTTCTCCGCATCGTTGCTAGCATCTACTATCACTTGAGTTTTTGATCTTAGCCATTCTGACTGGTGTGAGGTGGAATCTCAGGGTTGTTTTGATTTGCATTTCCCTGATGACTAAGGATGTTGAGCATTTCTTAAGGTGCTTCTCAGGCATTTGAGTTTCCTCTGTTGAGAATTCTTTGTTTAGCTCTGTACCCTATTTTTTAATAGGGTTATTTGGTTTTCTGGAATATAATTTCATGAGTTCTTTGTATGTCTTGGATATTAGCCCTCTATCAGACGTAGGATTGGTTAAGATCTTTTCCCAATCTGTTGGTTGCAGTTTTGTCTTATTGACAGTGTCCTTTGCCTTACAGAACCTTTGCAATTTTATGAGGTCCCATTTGTCAATTCTTGATCTTAGAGCATATGCCATTGGTGTTCTCTTCAGGAACTTTTCCCCTGTGTCTAGGCATTTGAGGGTCTTCCCCACCTTCACTTCTATTAGTTTTAGTGTATCTGGTTTTAAGTGAAGGTCTTTTATCCACTTAGATTTGAGCTTTGTACAAGGAGATAAGAATGGATTGATTTTCATCCTTTTACATGTTGACCTCCAGTTGAACCAGCACCATTTGCTGAAAATGCTGACATTTTTCCACTGAATGGTTTTGGCTCCTTTGTCAAAGATCATATGATCATAGATGTGTGGGCTCATTTCTGGGTCTTCAATTCTATTCCATTGATCTTCCAGCCTGCCTCTGTACCAATACCATGCAGTTTTTATTACTATTGCCCTGCAGTACAGTTTGAGGTCAGGGACAGTGATTCCTCCAGAAGTTCTGTTATTGTTGAGAATAGTACTCACTATACTGGGTTTTTGTTATTCCAAATAAATTTGCAATTTGCAAATTGGTCTTTCTATCTCTGTGAAGAATTGATTTGGAATTTTGATGAAGATTGCATTGAATCCATAGATTGCTTTTGGCAAGATGGCCATTTTTACTAAATTGATCCTGCCAATCTAGGAGCATGGGAGATCTTTCCATCTTCTGAGATCTTCTTCTATTTCTTTCTTCAGAGACCTGAAGTTCTTGTCATATAGATCTTTCACTTGCCTGGTTAGGTTCACTCCATGATATTTTATATTTTTTGTAACTATTTTGAAGGGTGTCATTTCCCTAATTTCTTTCTCAACCTGCTTATCTTTTGAGTATAGGAAGGTTACTGATTTGTTTGAGTTGATTTTATATCCAGCCACTTTACTGAAGTTGTTTATCAGGTTTAGGAGTTCTCTGATGGAAATTTTAGGGTCACTTAAATATACTATCTTATCATCTGCAAATAGTGAAATTTTGACTTCTTCCTTTCCTATTTGTATCCCTTTGACTTCCTTTTGTGGTCTAATCACTCTAGCTAGGACTTCCAGTACTATATTGAATAGGTAGGGTGAGAGTGGGCAACCTTGTCTAGTCCCTGATCTTAGTGGGATTGCTTCAAGTTTCTCTCCATTTAGTTTGATGTTGGCTACTGGCTTGGTATATATTGCTTTTACTATATTGAATTCCTCATCTTTCCAAGACTTTTAACATGAAGGGATGTTGAATTTTGTCAAATGCTTTCTCAGCATCTAGTGAGATGATCATGTGGGTTTTTTTTCTTTGAGTTTATTTATGTAGTGGATTACATTGATGGATTTCTGAATATTAAACCATCCCTGTATTCCTGTGATAAAGCCTACTTGATCATGATGGATGATTGTTTTGATGTGTTCTTGAATTCGATTTGTAAGAATTTTACTGAGTATTTTTGCGTTGATATTCATAAGAGAGATTGGTCTGTAGTTCTCTTTCTTTGTAGGGTCTTCGTGAGGCTTAGGTATGAGTGTAATTGCAGCTTCATAGAACGAATTGGGTATTGTTCCTTCTGTTTCTATTCTTTGGAACAGTTTGAAGAGAATTGGTATTAGATCTTCCTGGAAGGTCTGATAGAATTCTGTACTAAAGCCGTCTGGTTCCGGACTTTTTTGGTGGGGAGACTTTTAATGACTGCTTCTATTTCTTTAGGGTTATGGGACTGTATAGATGGTTTATCTGCTCCTCGTTTAACTTTGGTACCTGGTATCTATCTGGAAAATTGTCCATTTCATCCAGATTTTCCAATTTTGTTGAGTATAGGCCTTTGTAGTAGGTTCTGATGATTTTTTTAATTTCCTCTGTTTCTGTTGTTATGTCTCCCTTTTCAGTTCTGATTTTATTAATTTGAGTACTGTCTCTGTGCCCTTTGGTTAGTCTGGCTAAGGGTTTATCTATCTTGTTGATTTTCTCAAAGAACCAGCTCTTAGTTTTGTTGATATTTTGTATAGTTCTTTCTGTTTCTTTTTGGTTGATTTCAGCCCTGAGTTTGATTATTTCGTGCTGTCTACTCCTCTTGGGTATATTAGCTTCTTTTTGTTCTAAAGCTTTCAGGTGTTCTGTCAAGCTGTTAGTGTATTCTCTTTCCAGTTTCTTTTTGTGGGCACTTAGAGCTATGAGTTTTCCTCTTAGTACTGCTTTCATGGAGTCCCACAAATTTTGATATGATGTGTACTCATTTTCATTAAATTCTAAAAAGTCTTAAATTTCTTTCTTTATCTCTTCTTTGACTAAGTTATCACTGAGTAGAACAATGTTCAGTTTCCACGTGTATGTGGGCTTTCCACTGTTTTTGACCATATCAAAGACGAGTTTTAGTCCATGATTATCTGATAGGGTACAAGGGATTATTCCAATCTTTTTGTATCTGCTGAGGCCTGTTTTGTGTATGAACAATTATATGATCTGTTTTGGAGAAGGTACCATAAGGTGCCGAGAAAAGGTATATTCTTTTGTTTTAGGATGAAATGTTCTATAAATGTCAGTTAAGTCCAGCCGGTTCATAACTTCTGTTAGTTTCATTGTGTCTCGATTTAGTTTCTGTTTCCATGATCTGTCCATAGCTGAGAGTGGGGTGTTGAAATCTCCCACTATTATTGTGTGAGGTGTAATGTATGCTTTAAGCTTTAGTAAAGTTTCTTTTATGTATGTAGATGGCCTTGCATTTGGGGCATAGATGTTGAGAATTGTGAGTTCCTCTTGGTACATTTTTCCTTTGATGAATATGAAGTGTTCTTCTTTATCTTATTTGATTACTATTGATTGAGAATTGATTTTATTTGATATTAGATTGGCTACTCGAGCTTGTTTCTTGGGACCATTTGCTTGTAAGATTGTTTTCCATCCTTTTACTCTGAGGTAGTTTTTGTCTTTTTCACAAAGCTGCGTTTCCTGTATGCAGCAAAATTCTGGTTGTATTTATGTATCCAGTCTGATAGTCTATGTCTTTATATTGGAGAATTGAGTCTATTGATATTAAGAGATATTAAGGAATAATGAATGTTGTTTCCTGTTATCTTTGTTATTGGCGTTGGAGTTACGTTTGTGTAGTGATCTTCTTTTAGGGTTGTTGGAAGATTACTTTCTTGCTTTTTCTAGGTTGTAGTTTCCCTCCTTGTGTTGGAGTTTTCCCCCAATTATTCTTTGAAGTGCTGGATTTTTGTTAAGATATTGTGTAAATTTGATTTTGTCATAGAATATTTTAGTTTCTCTATCAATATTGATTGAGAGTTTTGCTGGGTATAGTAGTCTGGGCTGGCATTTGTGTTCTCTTAGGGTCTGTATGATATCTGTCCAGGATCTTCTGGCTTTTATTGTCTCTGGTGAGAAGTCTGGTGTAATTCTTATAGGTTTTTCTTTATATGTTACTTTACCTTTTTCCCTTACTGCTTTTAGTATTTTTTCTTTGTTTTGTACATTTGATGTTTTGATTTTTATGTGGTGGGAGGTATTTCTCTTCTGGTCTAAAGTATTTGAAGTTCTGTAGGTTTCTTGTATATTTATGGACATCTCTTTCTGTAGGTTAGGAAAGTTTTCCTCTATAATTTTGTTGAAGATATTTACTGGTCCTTTAATTTGGAAGTCTTCCCCCTTATCTATACCTATTATCTTTAGGTTTGGCCTTCTCATTGTGTCCTGGATTTCCTGTATGTTTTGGGTTAGTAGCTTTTTGCATTTTTGCGTTTTCTTTGACAGTTGTGTCAATGTTTTCCATGGTATCTTTTGCACATGAGATTCTCTCTTCTATCTCTTGTATTCTGTTGGTGATACTTATGTCTATGACTCCTGATCTTTTTTTTTTTAAGTTTTCTGTCTCCAGGGTAGTCTCCGTTTGTGATTTCTGTATTGTTTCTACTTCCATTTTTAAATCTTGGAAGATTTTGTTTGATTCCTTCTCCTGTTTTGTTATTTTTTTCTTGCAATTCCTTGAAGGATTTTTGTGTTTCCTCTTTAAGGGCTTCTATCTGTCTGCCTTTGTTCTCCTTAAGTTCTTTGAGAGTGTTATTTATGTCATTCTTAAAGTCCTCTATCATCATCATGAGAAGAGATTTTAATTCTGAATCTTGCTTTTCTGGTGTGATGGGGTGTTCAGGGTTTGCTATGATGGGGGAACTGGGTTCTGATTTTTCCATGTAACTTTGGATTCTGTTGCTTTCGTTCTTGTGCTTGCCTTTTGCCATCGGGTTAACTCTAGTGCTCCCTGTACTTCTGTCTCTGACTGAAGCCTCTCTTTGCAGTTTTCTTGCTTGTGTCTGATCTCCTCGGGGTCCCAAATGTCTCTGTGATCTTCTCCAGCTGCTCGGAATACAATGGTAGCTCTAGGATGACTCAGAATATGGTGTCTCCTAGGTAGCAGTCCAGCTAGGTGTCCACTGTTCCGGGTGTAATATCTCTTCTAGGATGTCTCAGGCTAATGTGTCCACTGCTCTGAGTGCAGTGGCTCCTCTATTATGTCTCGAGATATGTTGTCTGTTACTTTGAGTTCCTTTGTTCCTCTGACACTCTGGGTTCAGTGGTACCTCTGCCACTCTGGGTTCAGTGGACCCTCTAAGGTTGTTCGGGAGGAATTCGTTGTCCCCAGCAGCAGACCGGGTGGGGTCTGCATTAGGCCTCAGATCTGGGAGAGGGGTGGAAGGGATGTGCTATTCCATAGGGGTGGAGTTTGGGGGTCTGCTGGAATCTGAGCACTCCCTGCACTCAGCTCTGGGCGTAGGGCAGTGAGCAGGTCTTCTTACCTACTGCTCTGTGTTCTGTGAACCCTCCAGGGTGGGTCAGGAGGGATCCGGTGTCCCCAGGAGCAGACCAGGCAGGGGTCTGTGTTAGGCCTCAGATGTATATTAGTCTTTTTTCAGTGTTCCCATGATTAAGCACAATTAAAAGGGAACAAAGTACCATGATCATGTTTTGTATAATCAACTCTAGCCAAATTATTTCCACTTTAATGATATTTCTGTGAAGCAGATTACCTACCTTTCTGGTTTACAGTTTAACCATTGACCTTACGAATTTTACTTATATCAAACTTCAAAATAAGAATAAGGAAAACATTCAGTTCCCCAGAGCTTATAGTTTCTTGTGCTACTTATACAATTTGCACCTTTCAGTATTCTTTACATAGTGAACATTTCAATATCTTCTATATTATATTTTATTCCTATTTCTAGATATTATTTTCTTTAGTACATTCCATGCTTCTCCATGTGATGAATGTACAGATACTTTGTTTTCTTCTCTGGATCACTTCATAATATGTAAGTTTAAAAAATAATATCAAATTTTATTTTTATAACAAATTTTCATCTACAACATTCATGATATATTTATAAAAGTTTGAACTCACACACATAATTGCTTATGAAGAATGTACATATGGATATGCAGTGACTGGTTCAAACTTAGCACAACACGATGATTATCTTAATTATAAAAATCCACTCTATACCACAGTACTTACTAAAGTCAGTATTATAGTATGTAGTGTATATTATGAATTTAAAGTTCTATTAAGGAAGAGAACTTCATATTAAAATTTTTATTGCAGCAATAAAAAATTAAAAAAGAGGCTAGAAGGAACTTTTGGAGATATTAGAGGTATCTACTACCTTGTGTGTATTGATGCCTTATTCAAATCAATCTAATTATATAGAATAAATTTGCATGCTTTATTGCACATCATTATGCATTAATATAACTAAATAACACCAAAATAAATCCATTACATTTTAATTTGACTTCTAAAATGCAGTAAAAGTAATTGTGATGGGTTCATCATATCCCCACCCCACAAACTGTATTATGCCCTACCATTTATCACTTCCTATTTATCACTACTTTCCAATAATTTCTGTTCATTCTACAGTTGTCCCTTACCATATTTTTATCACCACTATTTTAATGCATACTTTTATTATGCCTGAGTAGCACAAATACTGGAGCCTTGAAATTGGCTTTCCTAGGTCCCAGCATGACTGAGACTTTCCTCTCTCTGGTACAAAAATCAAATTTTGTTTTTAACTCTTGTAAAGACTTGACTAAATTCCTATCTCCTTTAACATAGAATATAGATAACATAAACACTAATATCACTAATATGTTCTCTGTTCTTACCTTAGGTTACTACTTACATGGTAATTTACATTCAAGAAATTGCAATCTGCTTATTTGGTCTGCTTTATTTCTTCTTGTGTTCTCTACACTACTTTTTAACCTGTAATACTCTTTCTTTATGCCAGCAGTTATAAACAACCCTTTCACGGAGTAGTCTTTCACGGAATTTTTTAGTACAATTACAACTAGCAAAATTACACTTCTGAAGTAGCAACAAAAATAATTTATGGTTAGTGGTGCTACAACATGAGGAATTTATTAAAGGGTCAAAGCATTGGGAAGTTTAAAAAGGACTACTTTACATGGTTCCTGTACATATCTCAGGACTCTGTGTTTTCTACAGAAAAGATCACCCACCTTCAGATCAATGACCTTTTTCTGACCCTCTGGAACCACCATATGTCTCACAATTTGTGGTGATGCTTTGTTTGTTGTCAAACTCTTATAACCAGATGCTCATTATCTCTTTCTCTGAAGGCCAATAATTAGACTAATGTGTTCAACAAATATTTTCTTAATGATCACCTGAAACTCTGGTTCCATTCGCTATCATTTGACTTACATTTACATTTTTTCCTTTGATGATGAAACATATAAAGAGAGCTTAATGCCTTAAAACAATTATGTTCTGTTAGAAATCTGAATGATACACATGGAGTGAATCTAATGGGTTGTACTCTTTTAGGAGGTTCTAGGATATAATCTTAATCACAGTTACTTCAATGTCCTGCCACGTTGATACTTCACTTTCTTCTTTCAGTTAAGGCCAGCAGCACAGAATCTGCCCTCTGACCTGTTGTTATCCATCCTCAAGTCAGCTCACTAACACTCTTGTTCATCTAACTTCTCGTTTAGGGGCCTTGTAACCACAACACAAGACAATAATCACATTTTATGATTTTTAATTTACTATATCTATGAGGTTTTATTTTCCATCTAATATGTGATAGTTATAGCTTCCAGCACTCCACATGAGACCTTTGGAAGGTGACTAGGTCATAAGCTACAAATATCTGAGTGATTAGTTTCTCATTTGAGAGGTCTAAGAGTACTTCCTACCCATACTGCTCCCATTATGTGAGATCATCCCATGAGGCCTCCATCTGTGAGCAAGCAGCTCTCTCCAAACATTGCATGTGTCAGTAATTTGAAATTGAATTGACAGCCTCCAAATGTTTGAGAAGTGAATTTTTGTCTGTGAGTTTTCCAGTTTACAGTGGTGATGTAAAGCAAGACATTATCGGTAGTGTAACACTGCTTCTATTTAGTTTATAACTTTATCTGACTCCACTATTTCCAGTGCTAGTTTTCCATCAAGACATTGTGGAATCCCCTTAAGATTCTCTTCTCAAAAATCTTACATAATCACTCCATTCTCAAACTTCTAGTGGTTTCTGTCCCTCATGTAAAACATTTAGTGAGATCCAGCCTGTGAAGGAGTTGTTTACTGGAAATATAAAAATGTAGCTGGCAGACTTGACTTTATTTGCTTAATTTATTTACTCCCTTTTGACACACTGGGGCACTTTTTTGAGCCTGTTGTTTGCTTTACACCAATTCTTCATTATTCCTGAAACATTTATAGCAGGAATTATGTGACTAAACAAAAAAACTTAGTTAAAACGATGAAACCATTATAAGGTTGAATATTCAAAATTTAGAATTAGAAATATTATATATATATATATATATATATATATATATATATATATATATATTCAGATATAGTATATAATATGTAATTTACTAATGCTTATATTAGAAATAAATTACACATATCTACTAGTTAAAATATATTAAATATATTTCTGTATATTTTGTGCACTTAATACATTTTCATATTTCTAAAAAATTACTTTATAAATGCATATTAGGAAGATTTTATTACATAATTTCATTATATATTTTATAGCATATATCATATAATTAATATTTAATATGATAAATATTTTATCTAAACTTTTTGAATCCTGTAAGTCACCTGTTGTCTAAAGATAAGTTGAAATAATTTGTTGTTAAACTTTTCTCTTCATATACCTTTGTTTGTAATTACACAAAGATCAAGAAGAGGGTGTGAGAGAAGGGATTGAATATGTGTATGTGATTGCCTAAATCAAAAATAAGTTTTCTAAAGTCACTAAGAAAGTAGTTATATATTTAAAAATGTATAAAGGCGGTATTGGTGGTGTAAAATAAGCATACAGTTTAAAGATACTGTCATCTTTAGAGAACAAGGTAATAAATACTAGTCATTTGCTATTAAACCTGAATTAGGACTTTAGAGAAATTAAAATTGACAGGAACATGCAAATCCCTTTCTGTGACAAACATCAGATTCTATATTAAACATTAAGTACTCTCATTGTGTAGAATTTATCCTTGTTTCTTAAGATACAAAACTATAAAGTAGATACAGAAATTAATGAAATCTTAAACAGTGTGGACCAAAAATCCCTACTACAAGTTCAAACCTTAAATTCATGTTATTTCTCTGTTCCTCTTAACAGTTAATTCCATATCTTATCTTCTATCTTTGGAGAAATATGATTATATATATATATATATATATATATATATATATATATATTGATCTTACATTTAATTTAAAATGTGACCTAGAAAGGTTATTAAATTCTGAAAGAGAAGAATATTAGAATTTGTTCCCAAACTTACTTTGTGAAAAATTAAACACATGCATTCTTAACTTGGGCATAAGTTGATGTATTATGATTCAAGAAGACGTAAAAAACACTTCAGAAGAATAAAAATTAGACCAGATCAAAAGCTAATAATGAAATAGAAATTTCCATGAACTATCAAAGTCTAGAATTTTCACAAGACTAAAGGAGATAGATATGAAGAGAAAACACAGAAATATACACACATGCAACTCTATATCTGCCTTAATGATTACAAGGACATCAAAGCCATGAATTTTCTCTACAAAGAATATCTGTTAGTCATCCCCCCTGGGTTGGAGCTAGTAATTAGGTAAACAAATAATCCTATTCTGAGATACATAGTACAATTAAAGAATGAATGGGTTTTTTTCCAGATGAAAATCTACTCTTGTTAATTCAATTTACATTTCCATATGTTTAATGAAGAAAATTAGAGGAATTATTATCCACAATTTGGTAGCATCCTGTTTCTTCAACCAACACATCATTCCCTGTATTACCTTTGGATAATTATAGAACACATTCAAGAATGAACAGAATAGGCAAATCAGATAAACTCATTATAACTCTTCACCCTCTATGTGATAACAACTCTTATCATCCTGTGTCATATTAGTTAGAGATGAGTCGGTTGTGTTGTAAGGCTTCATGTTGTTCCAAACACACTTTAAGATACAAAATCAAGTCTCTGTGATAGACATTATTGTCACTACTGCTAAATGCCTGTATCTGGTCACAGAGGCATGTGTGGCAAGGTATGCTGACAGTGCCTACACTGTCATGGTACTGAGCTCGGGTGTAGGCCTGGGGGATTAAAGGAAGACACAGACTTGGGTCATTCATCAAAAGAGACTAATATATGTACATAAACAGTTTCTACAGATTTATACTATGACCATTTAGCATCTAGCAACTAAGTTACTAGGGATATAGTATCCATCTCTTTGTCCCAGTAAATTGTTTATTGTAACAACATATGATAATAGTGGCAAACCTAAAATCACTCAGTATCTAGTTTTGCAACTGTTTTCTATATATATTATTCCTTGACAATCATAGCTCACAATTCAGTTGTTAAGGTTAAAGTTGATTTAATCATGTAATTGCATGTCTGAAAATGGGATAGCTGTTTGTCTAAGCTTGGAGGAACAATGTAGAAATTCTATTGCCAAACTAACTGAATTCCAACTTTCTTTCAGAAACAAAATATTATCTAAACAAAGAAGTTAGGAGACATCAAAAATTGTTATATAACATGAAACTCTCAGACACCTATATGTGTGATTTTTTTTCTTGTTTGTGCCCTTGAGACAAATCTCAGTCCACCAAGGACTCTATATACTAGAAAAAGAAATTGGCCATCCCAGGGGCCTGTTCGTAAACTTGGAGCTCCAAAACAATTTCTACCCACTCAACTACTAAAATAAAAATTCTATACTTAGTTAATTTAGAAAAATTATACATGTCAATTGATGTAGAACAAGCATAAGGAATAAATTGTAGTATTTATATATACATATGAATAGTATAGTCTATAATATATATGAATAATTTATACATTTATATTTATAAAATTTTATTTATATATTAACATATATTATTATAATATACATATAAGTAAATGTACAAGTAATTATAAATAATATATACAAACAAAAAGATACAATCATATTTTATATAATATATTGTACATAATTTTATTAATTTATAGTATGTATTTTTGTCCTGAACCAGTCTGCCCCATGCTTGGGGGCCAAAATATCCCAGCCTGAGCTGCTGCTCCAGTCTGTGGGTCAGGGTCTAGCAAGAGAGAGAGTGAGGATGAAGGGGAAGAAACCTGAAGAATGGAGACAAGGCAGAGATTCTGATCAAGTCTCAAGTCTCCTTTATTATAGCTCTCTTTTATTGTCTCATTCATTGAAGGGAAGTCCAGGGTATTTATACGCTTTGTCACGTGCCTTGTAGGCACGGATACCACGTGCCTTGCAGGTTTGGATATCATGTGAGCCTTACAGACATGTATAGCGTGGATAGCACATGCACCGTGCTCCTTGCAGGCGTGGATACCACGTGCACCTTGCAGCTGGGGGCACTAAACAGTAAAACAAGATATGTGGGAAAAACAAGATGTTTATCAGAGTGTGCTCAGCTATTTTAGGTTGTTGAAAACAAGTCTCTTGTCAGGGTATATGGCTCAAGATGGCTGCAAGGATAATAGCCGCTTTCTGCTAGAAGTTGGCTTCCAACATATTTTTATATAATTTATTTTATTTATATGTAATATATTTATTTATATATAAAACAATGTGCACTATATAATATATTGTTGATATTTATATAAAATATATTGTAATATTCATCAATGAAAATACAATACAAATAATAAAAATAACTAAAATATTAATAAACACATTAATTTAAAAATTAAACTAAATTTGGTAATATGCTTAGTATATCTCAGTGTAATCAAATAATACAGTTTTAACATAGAAACAACACATTATTTAAAGTAGATGTTATATATTATTTAACAATGAATTTGAAACCCAGAACTTGTTTCACACTAAAATATGTAAATTTACATGTTAAATTTTCATATGAAAGTCTTAAAGCCTTATTTTGAGTTCAAAGTTTATATAACAGTTGAAAAAAATGAATCAAAAGCCTCAGTTATTTAATATAATTAAAGTTTTGCAGAATGAAAACCATTATAATCATATATAGTCATATATGTGTACACATTTATGAGATTATATAATAAAATAATAATTTTCAATATAGGAAACATATGAAAACATACTAGCGTTCCAAATTTGGAAAATTATACAACTTTCAGCAAATGTAGTGAAAGTTATGGCCATGCATAGATATAGGGACAATATAATGACCTATGTCATGATTTTCTGAAGAAACACTTTTTGAAACATGTATTTTAAATGTAGTTTAAATCTTATGTATGGACAGATAAATAAAAGTGATAAATCCAATATGTAAACAGGTAGCATGAACATTGACATGTATGTATGATTTGTATTATCTCAATATTATTTTAATTAATTTATAAATAATTATCATTATTCATATTTTGGACAATTTTAGTAAGTGGTTCTCCAAAGTATAAAATAACTTGATTCACAGTGTTTGATGTTTTTTCAGTTTCCATGTTATAAATGTATCTAGCATAACCAGTATTCCAGAGGTCACCAATGCAATGTCACATAATATAGAAAGAATAGATATATACCATTGAGAGCACACATCCTAGAGAAATATGATAAAACTGGAAAATTGGGCCAGTGAGATGATCACTGAGTAAGGGCATTTTTTTCAATGATTGAGGACCTGTATTAAATAATCAGGATCTACATTGTGGAAAAAGAGAACTGACTCCCACAACTTATCCTTTGACTTCATATATGATTGCCAAAGATATATATGAACCCATATACATACACATACTTAAAAAGAAATGCTATATTATTTTCAAAGAGAGGGTTGATTATTTACTGTTTATAATCCTGGATTTCATATGACTTAATTTTAATAATGGCTGTATTTGATGATTAACTCAGAAAAATCATGAGTGTGTAACATTTAGGTACTGTAATTCAGAATAAGCTGGGCCTATAATATCAATACTAGGTTACAAAGAGGAGCTTAGCATCACAGAATGCATGGCTCTTTTCAGAAATCCAGGCTTAATAGCCATTGTATTTACTAGGATGGTCAGAAGCCAACAGATGTTTATTGCTGGTGACAGTATTCTTCTTGGTAGTAGTACAGTTTGCTCTGTGATAACACTGCCAATGAAACCTGAATGAAAATGTCTTTTTTTTAAAAAGTAGATTGTATTCACTGTCATTACTTCTAATTACCACTATTTTCAAACAATGGTGGAGCAAGGATATAGAAGTAACCAAACTTCCTGGTCTCCATTTATAAAAACCATCTGGTAGTAAGAAACAGTTGTATTATATTCCTATATGAGCTATAAAGGAAGTGTTTGAGTTTATCACAACAGCATAAGGTATCAAAAATATTACATATATTAACTTCAACTTCTTTTTGTACTTTAGAAGTAATATAAATTGTATTTATAAAATATTAAAGGTAAATTTTATGAAGTATCAGTTAAAATTAATTTTTGTACCATGCAAAGAGAATTAGTGTATTCAATCATTTTGTCATCTATTTTCAAAATAATATGTAAACATGAAGAATAAATTTACTATAACTTGAATAACCATAGTCTTTAAGTTAATTTTTAAATTAATCCGTAACTTAACTCTTTCTTTTATGGTGTTATAAATTATTTGTAGCCTACAGAAAAATAATTTAAGTATATATTGAAGTGACAGACAATATATGTTTCTAAAGAACATTATTTAGGTATAACAATATGTGGCTTCTTCTTTTCCCTTCTAAGAGATTGTGTGGATGTTGTTTGTGAGAGCATGTGTTCAGTAGATCCAGATACTGATGAAGTGTGAGCTATGTCCACATCTGCAGCTGTGGAAACATACTCACTGTGGGGACACAGCCTAACCCCAACACTCAAACAGCTTTAAGGTCATCTCTCAAATATTATTTCTTTTCCACATTCAAGGTTAAAGGTAGTATAAAGATGTTTTTATATTCAAGTAGTTTTTTTAATGACTTTGATGTAATTTCCAGTTGTGCTTAGGAGAAATATATTCCAATCTTCCATCTTAAACATCTATCATGGAACTTGGTGACAACGTTGAAATAAAATCCTGTTTCAAAACTCCCATGAGGAGACATCTAAAGATTATCATTGGTAGTATCTGAAGCTCACTGACTCATATTTAGATATGACAAATAAATACAAAATAAACAGTACCAATGTTGAACTGGGATTATACAGGACCAATTTGCTAGGGATTATATCCTTGTGCATGATTCTTAAAACTTCTGTACATATATTGACAAAAATACAGTTACTAATATACTGAATGAATAAAAAGGAATTATATCATTTACCTCATTTTATTTTTTGAAACATGTAGCAATATATTTACTCTGCCACATTCTATTCTCAGTGAAGCTCGGTGATTAGGCAGTAGAAAAGGAGGTGAAGCAGGGAGAGAAAGAGAGGAAGGAGAGGGGAGAAATAGAGGAAGGAGGAGAGAAGAAGGAAGCTATCAGCCATGGAGAACCATGGATGGGTTGAAAACTGCCCTGGGTAGCAACTGCTATCAAAAGGGTAGATATTTGGTGCCAACTCTAATTGTGTGGAGATCTTGTTGATTGAGCATTTCTAAATATATAAATCCGTTAGATAATCATTAAGCTTTAAGAGTTCCATTTCTACCTTACTGCGAAGATGGCATATATTTTCTAGTGTTCAGACGAGCTTTGTGGATCCAGCATGGTGGATTGGCAGAGTTAACTTCCATGCTGGTGTCTCATGGGTGCCAGGGCCTGTGCATCTAGCTAGCCGGAGCCCCAGTCAGAGCCAAGGAGCAGTGGGAACATAGTGGCTGCCTGGGAACAAGCTGGATCGGGTGCAGTTTTCTAAATATCTCCCTCTACAGAAACATCTTAAATAAAGCTAAATAAATTTACTTATGCAAATTTTTACTTCATTGTGCATATTCATACCCGTGTGCCATAGTTCAGGCTTACTCACGTTTATCACTACTACAGGGTTTATTTTAAAGGAAAGACCAAATGGATGTCTGTGGTCCATGCTATCACTAGATATCATGTGGAAATTCATGGTCAGTGATCCTGCTGACTATAAAGCTCCTTTTGCACTGGTATCAATGACCGCAGACTCACAGTTTAAAAAGAGAGACTTAGGAGGCTTCTGTAACAATCTCCCCAACCACCAAAAAGTAACAACTTCAAGAGGAAGCCATCAAAGAAAACTCTTAAAATTTGTGATAAGGACATTGAAGTGTAGATCTCTCCACAATAGATGGCTACAGGCAGCGATCAGGGTGGGGAAGACTTCACTTTCTTTAAGGAACTGGACACCTTGAGTTTGACTACTCTCCAGTGATTATATAGACAATAAAATTTGGACTTTTATTTTATTCCTTCCTTCCTTCCTTCCTTCCTTCCTTCCTTCCTTCCTTCCTTCCTTCCTTCCTTCCCTCTCTTCTTCCCTTCCTTCCATTCTTCCTTTGTCCATCTTTTCTTTTCTTACTTCTTTTAAAATCTTTTTTTTTCCTTTGAGGGGGAAAGCCACAAGTGCCTAGGATGAACCTGGAAAGACAGGGAAGTAAGGGTGATCAGCTGCCTTTTGTGAAACTTCCAATTGGTAGAAATAATTAAATATATATATATATATACATTATAGGATGAAGTAGTGGAGATGTGCCTGATATGCCTATGCAATGTGGTGAGGAATTTCTGAAAAAAATGATAAAATATTAGGTTATGAACTTAACTTCTGAAATGCTTACTGTTAACAGAAAGTATGTGAGTGACCTTTAGACCATATTGAAGTGTATCATTTAGGTGAAAGCAATGGCCAATTATGTAGGCATTCTTTAAGATGCCTTCTGTCATTTTGTTTATCAAGCAATGTACTTTGAGTTCAGTATAAGCATCTGATTTTATAGCATACTACTTGAGGTCAGTGTGTTAAACCACCAAAAAATGAAAGCCTTTGGAAAAGCTATTAAATTGCAAATCCCATAATTAACATATGTACATCACTTTTAATGCACAAGCTGAAGTTAAAGTTTATTCATATAAACACATTGTCCATGTCATTTCACATAGAAAAACTAAGGAAGACTCACTGCAGTGTAATGGATATGAACTCTTTTGTAATGAATGTTTAAATACTTAGAGTATGAGAAAATTTTTAGGGTTCATTCCAAGATAAATTTCTTGAATAAAATTCTGGATAAATGACATTCTGAGAAGCTGTATATTAAAATCTAAACCAAAGTAAACACCAATGAAAATTTTATACTTTACATTTTTTTACGGTCCTGACTGAGTAAAAATTTCAAAACTGTAGTGATCTTGAAAGCAACCATTTTTCAAACATGGTGGAAAGGAAGACTGTTTTTATACATCTTTTATACATGATGGCTCACAGGCACCTGCACACACACACACACACACACACACACACCTATACATACATTAAGATTTGATAATTAACACTTTCACAATATGCTTGAAGCACATAGGAAATAAAGAAAATGAAATTTCTTCGAAGTGTCAATTACAAAATTATTATTTAAAAAGCTAAGGTATTGCCTAATTCAAATCAAAGTCACTTGTAGATATTAGAGAAAGTTTGAGCAACAAAAATTCTAATGTTTTATGCTAAACTGCTATTTTTTAGAATTAAAAACCACCAGAAAAATCGATCTCCTTTTTCTAAAGATGTAAAATTATTAGTCTTATATTTATTCATAAAAACAAAATAATACCTATTTAATACATTTTAATAACTTCATTTAATATATTTTAATAACTTCAAAAAACTTAAGCAAATTTATGCTTTCAATTATTTAAATATTAAAAAGAATTTAAAAATTATTTCTTTGGGCCATTAATGTAGTTCTCCTATGAGACTACATGGACAAAAGGAATTTATTAACAATAACTTGTGATATTGGTTGAATTTATTCAATACATGTTAAAATTACAAACACTAAAAAGTTAAATATTTCTTTATTAAATAATTTTATAAAGATGTATGTCTTCCTCAAGACCACAGTTCTCCCAATGTATTGAATACAATATATTTTTAAAGACTTACTTTCTGTTAATAATGTATATTTCGGTAGATGGATCCTCAGGAAAACAGATAAACATGGACCTGGAGTTATACACAGCTTTGAACTGCACATGTCATATGTTGGAACTGAAGTCAACTTGAGTTCTCTACAAGAGCAGAAAATGCTTGTAAAGCTAAGTAATCTGTGCAATATCAACAATAGACATTTTAAAGGAATATTCTATATAATAATATTAATATTTTCCACTTCAAATGTGTGATGATTTTTAAAATACTAGATCAAAATAAGTTACTAGACAAAGTAGGATTTGGGTCTCTGCTTTGACTTCTAGAAAATAGTTTGTGATGGCAAAGATCAATACAGTTCATAGTGGCTTCTTTTCTGGACAATGCAAATGAAGCTATTTTGTTTTTACAAAGTTTTGATATACTGTATGAAATAGTTAATGATAGATGTGTGTGACCATTAGAAGGATAGTTAAGATTATAAGTAGATTGTAAATTAATGTCTAGCTATCTGTGCCCGGCATCACCACCACCCCCAAAAAACCTGCATTCAAAGTCAATGATATGGATGAATAGTAGCTGCATTCCCCTGTTTCAAATTTACTATATGCTGTGATTCTTCATATATTGTGACTGAACTGTTGCAAGCAATCTTGATCCATCAACACAAATGTAATTATATCTCTCATATGTCATGATTAATTTAATAGAGCCTATAAAATAAAATATGTATTATGGAAACCAGAATCCTTGCAGAGTAAACAACCTGAAGAAGTATATAAGGCAAACTGTAAATACTTACTTTATTTCTTAATTTTAAACTTCATGAACAAAAATACAGTATAGTTGTTTCATGTTGCAAAATATTTGCATAATTTAATGAAAGTTGCATTGTGTCTTAGTAATCATTTAAGAAACTCTTCTAATCCAATTCTTATCCTGGGCACAAATTATCAATGAGCAGTTTTATTTTGAGAGCATTTTGACGTAACTGTCTACACATGACCCTTTTGTAGGGCATACTGTTTCTGTTTAGCTACCAGCTGAGTCTATGTATTCCAGTTGTATTGCATAAAGACTGTGTGCAATGAAGATTTAACTGCCACATAAAATGTGGAGTCATTCTAAAGGCATTATCTGGAACTCAGACTTGATGCATTTACCGTTATATTGCACTTATAACACTCGCTAACTTCAGGATAAATATGAGACTAATGGGACCTGCGACCAAACTGGAGAGCCTGTTGTCACCAACATCTATCTTTAGAAAAACACATTTCTATTTGTTCACTCTAGGTCTAGATTTTTGAAGTGCTTAAAAATAATTATGATAAATGGTTGAAGCATTTCCGAGCATTTTGAGCCTGGAAGTGGCTTGATCAACAACTGCAACCATAAAGTGTTTGTCAGTTTCATGGGACAAAGTTAGTTTTCTTAATTATTTTACTCATGCAATGCTTTTGAAACTGAAACTCTGATGTTCTTGTTTCCTTGGTGTTTATTATTAGGTTCCATTTGGGATAATATAACAGAAATCAAAAGTTTCCTGCTAAATGGCATTTTTCATCAATTTTCTGATAAAATTCTTATTTGTTTGAAGCTTTAGAGAGATCTGGAATGCTCTCTCTCTCTCTCTCTCTCTCTCTCTCGTGTGTGTGTGTGTGTGTGTGTGTGTGTGTATGTGTGTATGTGTGTGTGTGTGTGTGTGTGTGTGTGTGTGTGTGTGTGTGTAAATTATCCTGTGTGGATGTAAGGATGAATGCAGGCATAATAAATGCCTCCTCTCACGTTTCTGCATGTTCCTCACTCATTAACCGTGTAAGTAGAAAAAGCAACTGTGATGAGTGCACATAACTATGACTTTCTACACTTGCTTTGCATGTGATGTAAACTTAAGCCTACAGAAATGTCTACATAGTTATATCTAAGCATGGAGTTTGAAATCTTAAACCAAAATGGGAGTAATGATACTACATAAATAAAGAATGAAATCCCTAGTATTATTTTTAATTAATTATTTATTTTTCTACACTCCAGATTTTATCTCCCCATCCACCTTCCAACTTTTCCACATCCCATACCTCCTTCCTACCCATCCCCCACTGCTGTCTCCAGGAAGATGTCCCCACCCCTAACCACCACCCCACTGGACCTCTAAACTCCCTGGGGCTTCCAGTCTTTGGAGGATTAGGTGCATCATCACTGATTGAACACAGACCCGATAGTCCTCTGCTGTGTATGCAGTAGGGGCCTCATATTAGCTGGTGTATGTTGTCTTTTTGGAGGTCCAGTGTTTGAGAGATCTCAAGGTCCATAGTAAATGAGACTGCTGGTCCTCCAACAAGGTTGGCCTCCTCCTCAGCTTCTTTTAGCCTTTCCCTAACTCAACCACAGGGATGGCAGCTTCTGTCCATTGGTCTGGTACAAATATCTGCATCTGACTCTTTCAGCTACTTGCTGGGTCTTCCAGAGGGCAGTCATGATAGGTCCCTTTTTGTGAGTGCTCCATAGCCTCAGTAATGATCTAACTCACTACCAATCGGATATTAGAAAAAAAAAGTACAGAATATCCAAGATACAGTCCACAGAACTCAAAAAGATCAACAAGCCTGAAGGGCCCAAGTGAAGGCACCTCAGTCTCACTTGATAGGGAGAAGAAAGCAATCACATGTCTGGAGGGAGGGAGAGACCTGAAAGGGAAAAAGAATAGAGGTGGGGTGGGGAGAGGGAAATCCAATCTGGTATTGTGTCAAAAAAAAGGACTGAAGCCTTGAGGGACAGCAGAAAGAATGGAAACAGGCTTTTAAATGTTACTTGACCTTTTTCCCTTACTGCTTTCAATATTCTTTCTTTGTTCTGTGCATTTGGAGATTTAATTATTCTACGATAAGGGGAATTTCTTTTCTGGTCCCATCTGTTTGGTGTTCTGTAGGCTTCTTGTATTTTTATGGGCATTTCTTTCTTTAGGTTAAGAAAGATTCCTTCTATAATTTTGTTGAAGATGTTTGCTGGCCCCTTGAGTTGGGAATCTTCACCCTCTTCTATTCCTATTGTTCTCATGTTGAGTCTTTTCATTGTGTTCTGGATTTCTTGAATGTTTTGAGATAGGAGCTTTTTGCTTTTTGTATTTTCCTTGACTGTTGTGTCTATATCTTATATTGTATCTTCTGCTGCTGAAATTCTCTCTTCTATCTCTTGTATTCTGTTGATGATGCTTGCATCTGTGTCTCTTGATCTCTTTCCTAGATTTTCCATCTCCAGGGCAAAATTGAATGCACATTAATCCGTACCTATCTCCTTGTGCAAAGCTCAAGTTCAAGTGGATCAAGGACCTCCACATAAAACCAGATGCATGGAATCTAATAGAAGAGAAAGTGGGGAAGTGCCTTAAATTCTTGACCACAGGGGAAAACTTCCTGAATGGAACACCAATGGCATATACTTTAAGAGAAACAATTGACAAATGGGACCTCATAAAATTGAAAAGCTTCTGTAAAGCAAGGGACATTATCAATAGGAAAAAAACAACAACCCACAGATTAGGAAAAGATATTTACCAACCCTACATCTGATAGGGGACTAATATCCAAAATATACAAAGAACTCAAGAAAGCAGACTACAGAGAACCAAATAACCCTCTTAAAATGTGGAGACAGGGCTAAATAGAGAATTCTCAAAGGAAGAATCTAAAATGGCTGAGAAACAAAGAAATGTTAAGTATTCTTAGCCATCAGGGAAATGCAAATCAAAACAACCCTGAGATTCTACCTCACACCAGTCAGAATGGCTAAGATCAAAAATCTAGTGGACACCAGATTTTTCCAAGGATGTGAAAAGAGAGGAACACTCCTTCATTGCTGGTGGAATTGCAAACTGGAACAACTACTTTAGAAATCAGTCTGGAGGTTCCTCAGAAAATTGGAAATAGACCTTCCTGAAGACCCATCTATACCACTCTTTTGAGCATATATCCAAAAGATGCCCTACCATGCCACAGGGGTGCATCTTCCACTATGTTCATAGCAACCATATTTGTGATAGCCAGAAGTTGGAAACAACCCAAATGTCCCACAACAGAAGAATGGATACAGAAAATGTGGATAATTTACACAATGGAATACTACTCAGCTATTAAAAATGAGGACATCCCGAGTTTGCAGGCAAATAGATGGAACTAGAAAATATCATCCTGAGTGAGATAACTTAGATCCAAAAGGACATGGTATATACTCACTAATAAGTGAATATTAGCCACTGTCCAGGCCAGCTGGACAATCAAGTGGGACCCTTAGACCCTGTGAAGAGGACTGAGATGCAAAAGAAAGTAAAAAGGCACAGCATGTCAAGAAGTCTGATCAAGCTGGCAAAATTTTTATTGTTCACACCAGTTATATATTCTAAAAAAAGGATATGGGGAGGGATTAGGAAAGGAAAGAGGGCTTTGCAGATGGAGGAAGGTAGCTACAGCTGTGGGGTCTAACTAAGTTATTCTCACAAAGCCTTTCTGTTACCAAAAGATCTAAAAACATCTATCTAGCAGGATGTTGTCTACATCTAGAGATCAGGAGGAAGGGTTACTAAGGTGGGTTGCTATGAGGCCTTGTTTGAAGTTCTGAGAACTGACAAGTGAATCATGGAAGGTAAGCAGAAAGAAAAAAAGTAGATAGGAGAGCCAAAGGTGAATGTTTGCCAAGAGTAAGGCCTTGCCATGGTTTCCCACAAGCCACAAAAGTACAGAATACCAGGATACAATCCAAGCGAGGATGCCTCAGTCCCACTTGGGAAGGAGAAGAAAGCAATCACAGGAGGAAGAAGAGAGGGAGAAATGTGGGTGGGAAAGGGGTCAGGGAGTGGAAGAGGGGAAACTAATCATGTATTGGCTGGGGGAAACAGGATTGAAGCCCTGAGGGCCAACAGAAAGAATGGAAACAGGCAACCTTGGGAGGTAGGAGGTTGGGGAAACCTCTAGAATGTACCAGAAACCTTGGTGTTGAAAGACTCTCAGGACTCAAAGGAAGGGACCTTAGATGAAATGCCCTACAATGGAGAGAGGGAATTTGTAAAGCTCTGAAATAGAAGACAGGGCATCAAGTGGAGGGATGGAATTGCCATCCCACAGTCAAAAACCCTGACCCAGAATTGTTCCTGTTTGAAAGAACTGCAGGGACAAAAATAAAGAAGAGTCTGAGGGAAAGAAGTTTCAGCAACAGGCCCAAAGTGGGATCCAGCTTAAGGGGAGGCCCCAAGGCCTGACACTATTACTGAAGCTATCTTGTGCTAACATAAAGGGACCTATCATGACTGCAGTTGAAAGACCCAACAAGCAGCTGAAAGAGTCATATGCAGATACTTACACCCAACTAATGGATTGAAGCTGGTGACCGCGTAGTTGAATTAGGGAAAAGCTGGAAAAATACTGAGGAGGAAGGTGGCCTCATAAGAAGGCCAGCAGTCTCAACTAACCAGGACCCCAAAGTTCTCTCAAACACTTACCCACCAACCATTCAACATACACAAGCTGATATGAGGCCCCAAACACATATACAGCAGAGGACTGCTGGCTCTGGACTCACTCAGAGAAGACACACCCCCTCAAGAGATTTGAGGCTCCAGGGTGTGAGGAAGTCTGGTTACCTGGAAGTGGAGATGGGATTGGGGACATCCTCTTGGAGACAAGAGAAGGCAGAGGAGGTATGGGATGTGGAACAGTTGGAGGGTGGACTGGGAAGGGGATAAAGTCTGGACCTTAAAATGATTATAGAATTAATTTAAAAATATTTTAAAAAATAGAAAAAGAAAGAAATGTTCAATTTCCTTAGCTATCAGGGAAATGCAAATCAAAACCATCCTGAGATTCCACCTTACATCAATCAGAATGGCTACGATCAAAAACTCAGGCAACAGTAGATGCTGGCAAGGATGTGGAGAATGGATGAATCCTCCATTGCTGGTGGGATTGCAAGATTAGGAAATCAACCTGACAGTTCCTCAGAAAATTGGGATAGCTCTTTCTGAAGACCCAGCTATTCCATTCCTGGACCAAAAGATGCTCCAACACGGAACAAAGACAGTTGAACTATTATAAGCTTTAGCTCTAATGCTAAATATGCTATGACCTGTCCTATATTTAGAAATTACACTGTGCAAATGTTTTACCAACCACTCAAACTCTCTGTCGTCATATTCTGTATTTGAATTTGAAGTAATAATACTGTATTTTGAATTCTTCCTTTTAGCTTACAAATAATGAATACTCACTTATATACTGTCATTGTAAATTATTTTTTTATATGTAAAGCTCTCTTTGTCCAAAATGATTTCCCAAAGCTCTGTAATTGTTTCCAATTTTTCTGCCATCCTATTAAATATTGAGTCCAAATATTGTCAATAAGAATAAAGATTATACTTTACTATAAATTGCCTGGAACATTTTAAATGTCAAAACAATTTATCTATTTTATTCTAAATTATATTTTAATTATATGAATATTATAGGAAAATAGCAAAAGCATGTCAACCTTCAGACCAGCCCTGGGGCAAAGTGGCAGGTAGTTAGAATGAGCACAGGAAAATATCTGACCTAAAAATTAGAATAGAGATTTAAATCTCAAAGCAACCAAGATGTGTGACAGGCAGGCTTACCTAAAAGTCATCAATCCAATTCTCCATGACATTGTGTGCAGCACAGTTAACACAGAAGCATTCCTATGTTTCATTTGCTTCTAAAAAGAATATTTTATTAGTTTAATAATTCATAATGCTATTTATTTTATTTCGGTTTACTTAGATTTACTTACTTAAATTATTCAGAATTAAGTCATAACTTTGTTTCTGTCTTCAGAAGTTACTTATACCCCATGTTGTCCAAAAGACTAATATAATGCCTTTATGTTGCTTATAGTTTACTGATTAATGAAAATCTTCTAATTTACTTTGTCACATATATTTCCATATTAAGTATACTTCAAAGTAATAAAAATATCAGTTCATATTCCTTCCACATAGTGTTTCATAGTTGTTTCATGGTGCATCTTTGTGGACTTTTTTAGATTATTCCACAGTTTACTGTCCTGCAAAGACGAATGCAGCCCTAACTAATAGCTGTGCTGATGTGATGTGGAAGTCAACTTTGTTTTTCTTTAATCTTATGCTTGACATACGATAGTAAAATTATTTGGTAAGCTTTGTTCTTTAGTTGAACTTGTTCTAGTTTAGTTGTTTGTTTATATGTTTCTTTGTTTTTATAATCCTGTAATTTTTTTAGTCACCTTAATTTGGTATGAGACATTCTCATGTGGCACAAGATAACCACAAATGTACTATATAGTACAGTCATTTATTTTATCTTTCTTTCTGTGGCAGGTTCTCAACTACCCCAAGGTAGCCTCAAACTGGCTATATATTAGCTTGAGCCTTTGATCATTCTGTCCACCTCTCAAAGATTGAATAAGTAGGTTTATGCTACCACATATAGCTTGAAGTCACCCTTGAAACTAGTTTCTAAGAAAAGCACTTTATACTGACATGAGGTAGTCAAGACCAATCAAAAAAAGTGTGTAGATTTATTCAATGAAACTTAAACTGTTCACTTTGTAAACATAAATTCATACCACTTAAGAGTGAAACATCCAAAGATTTTACAGTACCTCATTTGAAATAATTCAGTTTGCACAATCAATTTTAGGCAATGCTCATGACATCTTTCTGTATATGTTATCATTCATTTGTTGAAACCTACTCTGTAAAGGACATGGGAGTGCAGAGCAGAGTTAAGCATTTATCTAGATTTGAAAACGACTGTTGCTAGGCCTACCCAGAATGAAACAGAGCCTTCCAATTCTTTCAGTTGTTCCTATTTTGCTATAATTCACTGTGGGTTTGTTGTTTTTTTGTTATTTTTGTTTTTGCTTGTTTGTTTCTTTCCTTCTTCATGTACCTATTCCTCTTTCAGCATGAGATTATTCTTCTTGGATTTTCTTCTTTTCTCTGCTCTTTAGAGAGATTCTATTTCTCAGCTGTCTGGTACTAGATTCACACTTTTCATTGTGTGTCTCAAGGAGAGAGCTGTGCTTGCCATACCCTTCACACATAGTCACATCCAGACAGAAGTTGTGCATTTGGCCCTTGGAAGAGTATGTTCCTAGATGGTCTCACTGTTTCCCCAGGCATAACACTGCAAAGAACAAGAAATCTAACACTGTTGTTATTTTTTTGTCAGACATAATTCTCTGAGACATTGTTATTTTCATAGGTACCCCACCCCCAGATAACAGGTTGTGTTGTCTTTTATCTTCAAACTTAACGATTATTTCTATTGTTGTGCATTATTATTTTATTCACTTGCATAAGACCTATTGCAGATCTCGTGGATAAAAAAAAAAAAAAAAAAAAAAAAAAAAAAAAAAAAAACCATCAGTTTCTGTTGGTGAAGTCGATCACATACCTACTGACTCTTTCATTAGGCTGTCACAAAATGTTGAAGTAAAATTTGCCAGGCTGTATGTGAAAGCTGGGCAAAAATATAGATTTATATACTTTGTCTACATTGAAATCCTGTTGTTGGCAGAATTCAGGTGGAGAACTGGGATCCCCTTTGTTGAGTGATTGACTGGCAGGATTCTTAGTTGTGTTCTGTATTTAGCTATTGTATTAAATTTTATAACTGCTTATAAGTAATCATGGACTCCAAAACTTTTATATATTTTTCAACATATTTTTAATTTAATATCCATCTGAATTTCCAAGGCCTTTCTCACTATGTTCCATTACTAACATATCCTACTTGTACGGAAGAGCAGCTTGCTGTATACACATTTCCCTAATTCCTGAATATGTCATTTTTGTCTTCATGCCTGCCTTAAGATTCATAATCAATCGGTGTTATCAACTGTCTTCCAGTCATCTCTTGCAGCTGCATATATATGCATTTTCTAAAAAGCACAGTTCTTAGCTCCAAGCTCCTGAGTTTTTCTGTGTGGGTTATACATATGTGCATGTTTTACATCCTATGCTTTTCTCTCATCAAGTCCATCTCTGCTTATTCTTTGTTAGCCTGAAAGAGTAAAAATGGACTCACGGAGATATAGGTATAGATATTAGTGTCTGAAATCTCTCAAATTTAATTATATTATCTGCATGATGTTGAAAAATGTCTGTGTCAAACGTTCCATGATGTCCAGCTGTTCTATACTGCTTAAAAGTATGTCTGTTATGTTCTGCTTTGTTTCTTTCCATGTGCCTCAAGTATGGAATGAACATGGTCCTAATATTCATGTATGAAATAAATTTACCATAGCAACTATCTTTCTGGTAATCATTTAGTCAGAATACTTCTTAAACCGGTAGAAATTATTTATGTATTAAATCTCTAGTAGAACATAACAGTGGCAACTGTCTGGGTCATTTTGGAATTTCATGGAGCCCAGATCAGCTTGCAGCTAGAATGTACCATGTTGGAAAATGTGTTCAGATCTACCTTTACTCTCAATAAAAATGGTTGTCCCAGGCATTGGTGAAGAATTTATCCTGTTTTAAAATATAATCCAGGTGATTATCTTCAAAATGAAAATGTTATCCTATGATGAAAATAAGTCAGCCTGTCCCTAAACTCTGTTTACATTTAATGAAAAAAAGAGTAATTCATGACAAGACTTGTGTTTTCTCCCTCTGTCTCTCCTTTTTTTTCTCACTCTCTCTTCAATTTTTCTTCTTTCCTTCTTATTTTCTCTTTTTACTTACCTATTTAAATCTATATTATAATTAAATGTATATTAAAACATTTTCTCAATAAAGTCTTTCTTATGCCTCCCAAAAAAATTCAAAGAAAAATTTATTTAAAAATCTTAATCCTTTTCAGATTATTTTCTTCGTTATGCTGCAACTAGTTTCTACCTTAATATACCTAGGGTTAAAATAGAATTTTCAGCACATGATTCTATTAAACAGAATCTATCTCCATATCTAACCATTTCCAAAATGAGTCTATAGCTTATTTGCATTTCATACCATCATTCTCTAGTTTTCTTCTCATTTTATGTTTTCCTTTCTTTAATTCAAAAAAGTCCTAGAGGCTCAGGTCAGCTGTGCTATTATGCAAAATTTTGATAGCATCAAAGAATCCACTCCTGGGAGACTGTCCATTTAGCAAGCCTCAGGATTGCTAGATAGTTGAAAATGAATGGGGACATCAGGATGCTCTGAGTTGGACACTAATCCACAATCCTACAGCCATGATATATATCTTTGTGTAATAGGTTATGTTTTGTCAGGGCATGCTACTCTGCATTTTTTATTTTTCATGTTGCTTGCCACCTTCTCCTGAAATGAGAAGAGAAATCTTACTAGAAATCCATTCCAGTCTGAAACATGCTTGACTCCACAGGCAGTTACAGCTCTTACATTCAGTGACATTTCCTTAGGCTTCAGATAGATTGAATTCCAGGTAATTGAGTAAACCCATGTTCCATTGACACAGGCAGAAATAGCATTTTGACTATGAATCCAATGTGTTTCATCCTATAAATCATTTAAGAACATGATATGTAAATAGATTTGTATTGTTTTAAAGCCCACTAAGGAATTCATCCTTCTATTCTTTTTAATTCACTTACATTAATTCTAACATGCTATAAAAATGCCATAGTGGTATTTGAATTAACTACTTGAGGTAATTGTACAGTAATAACAGTGACTCAGTTTACTTTTAACATCTGTTCAAATTATTTTCTCAAGATTGTTTCTATAGTTAAAATGACTGAATATGCCTATTTTATAATTAATTATGAAAAAATATTGCCTGGAACTGAGGAAAAATTGCAAATTTTAAAACAATTATGGCATAACTTCAATAAAAATTAACTAAAAATATTTGACATAACAGTCATAGTAAAAATAATTGAGCAAGTATTTTTAGTAGAAATTTAGAGAACTATCAGCAAATTTCAAAATAAATACTATAAAAGAAAAGGTATATATTTAAATTTGTTATGTGATTTGGAAGAAAACCTGTACAGTAGGAATATTTAGATGCTTCTTTATTTTTATTGGATATTCTACTTATTTACATTTAGGATATTATCCTTTCCCCATTCACCCCCCCAGGAACTTCACATTCTGTCCCCCCTCCCACTGCTTCTATGAGGATGTGCCCCCCACACACAAAACTATTCCCCCGTCCCCACCATCAAATTTCCCCACACTAGGGCATCCCACCTTCACGGGACCAAGGACATCCTCTCCCACCAATGCCTGACAAGGCCATCCTCTACTGCATATACTGCTGGAGCCATGGGTCCTTCCATGCATGTTCCGAGACTAGCAGTTTAGACCCTGGGAGTTCTGGTTGGCCGCTCTTGCTACGGGGTCTGAAGCCCTTTCAGCTCATTAATTCCTCTCTCTACCTCCCCCATTGGTGACCCCATGATCAATTCAATGGTTAGCTCCCAGCATCCATCTCTGTATATGTCAGATACTGGCAAAGCCTCTCAGGAGACAACTATATCTGGCTGCTGTAAGCATGCACTTCCTGGCATCTATAACAATGTCTGCATTTATTGACTGCACACTGGCTGGATCCCCAGGTAGGGTAGTTTACAGACAGACCCCTCCTTCAGTATCTGCTTCACACTTTGACTCTGTATTTGCTTCCTTGAGTATTTTGTTACTCCTAAGAAGGACCGAAGCACCCGTACTTTGGTCTTCCTTCTTCTTGAGCTTCATGTGGTCTGTGAGTTGTAAATTGGGTTCTGAGCTTAGCAGCTAATATCCACTTATCAGTGAGTGCATACTATGTGTGTTCTTTTGTGGTTGGTTTACCTCACTCAGCTTATTTTCTACTTCCAACCATTTGACTAAGAATTTTATGAATTCATTGTTTTTAATAGCTGAGTAGTACTCCATTGTGTAAATGTTCCACATTTTCTGTATCCATTCCTATTTTGAAAGATATCTGGGTTCTTTTCAGTTCCTGGCTATTATAAATAAGGCTGCTATGAACATAGTGGAACATGTGTCCTTGTTATATGTTGGAGCATTTTTTGGGTATATGCCCAGAAATAGTATAGCTGGGTCCTCAGGTAATACTATGTCCAATTTTCTGAAGAACCACCAGACTGATTTTTCGTGGTTATACCAGCTTGCCATCCCACTAACAATGGAGGAGTGTTCCTCTTTCTCCACATCCTTGTCAGCATCTGCTATCATCTGAGTCTTTGACCTTAACCATTCTGAGTGGTGTGAGGTGGACTCTCGGGGTTGTTTTGATTTGCATTTCCCTGATGACTAAAGATGTTGAACATTTCTTTAGGTGCTTCTTGGCCATTTGAGTTTTCTCAGTTGAAAATTCTTTGTTTAGCTCTGTCCCCCATTTTTAATAGGGTTATGTGATTTTTCTGGAGTCTAATTTTATGAGTTCTTTGCATATATTGGATATTAGCCCTCTATCAGATGTAGGACCGGTAAAGATCTTTTCCCAATCTGTTTGTTGCTGTTTTGTCCTATTGACAGTGTCCCAAACCTTACAGAATCTTTACAATTTCATGAGGTCCCATTTGTTAATTCATGATCTTAGAGCTTAAGCCATTGGTGTTCTGTTCAGAAACTTTTCCTTGTGCCCATGTGTTCGAGGCTCTTCCCTACTTTCTCTTCTATTAGTTTCAGTGTGTCTGGTTTTATATGGAGATTCTTGATCCACTTTGAGTTGAATTTTGTACAAGGAGATAAGAATGGATCAATTTGCATTTTTCTACATGCTGACCTCCAGTTGAACCAGCACCATTTGTTGAAAATGCTGTCTTTTTTTCACTGAATGGCTTTAGCTCCTTTATCTAAGATCAAGCTACCATAGGTGTGTGAGTTCATTTCTGGGTCTTCAATCCTATTCCACTGATCTAGCAAATTTCTGTACCAGTACTTGCAGGTTTTGGTTTTTTTTTTTTTTTCTTTCACTGCTCCTCTGTAGAACAGCTTGAGATCATGGATGGTGATTTCCCCAGATGATATTTTATTGTTGAGAATGTTTTTCACTATCCTGGGATTTTTGGTATTCCAAATGAATTTGTAAATTGTTCTTTCTAACTCTGTGAAGAACTGTGTTAGAATTTTGATGGGAATTGCATTGAATCTGTAGACTGCTTTTGGTAAGATGACTATTTTTACTATATTAATCCTGCCAATCCACAAACATGGGAAATCTTTCCATCTTTTGAGATCTTCTCTATTTCTATCTTCAGAGACTTGAAGTTCTTGTCATACAGGTCTTTCACTTGTTTGGTTAGGTTCACTCCAAGATATTTTATATTATTTGTGACTATTGTGAAGGGTGTCATTTCCCTAGTTTCTGTCTCAGCTTGTTTATCCTTTGAGTAGAGGAAGGCTACTGATTTGTTTGAGTTGATTTTATAACTAGCCACTTTGCTAAAGTTGTTTATCAGTTTTAGGAGTTCTCTGGTGGAATTTTGGTATCACTATACTATCATATCATCTGCAAATAGTGATATTTTGACTTCTTCCTTTCCAATTTGAATCGTTTTGACCTACTTTTTTTGTCTGATTGCTCTGGCTAGGAATTCGAGTATTATATTTAATTTTTCTCATTGTCTCCTATCAAGCTAACCATTTTAACAGTTTCACAATCCACTTTCCCCTCTGTCTTGGAAATCTACATCAATCTACAATGTGTTTTCTATTTCTCTTTGTTTCTCTTCCTTGAAGTTTTTATATTTTAGAGGCTGCTGTTCTAGTGCTGCATACATGCATATTTTTCAAATCTGCTTTTGTTTATGAATTCTGCTCTTATTCTATTTTAGTTAATGTGTATACTGTATATGATCACTATGCTTTTAAATTTATGGAGGCAGAAATTTATTATGCTTCAAATAAAACATCCTGTATTGACTTTTCAGATCAGTTTTAGATGATGATTAAGCCTGCATCTGTTGACTGGCCATCCATCTTTAGAAGCCCCGGACTTATATCAAAATTATTTAAGAAGGTAATGACAGGGCAGATATGTTCTTCAAAGTCATGTTGACATTTTAATTTCTATTTGATTGATTCATCATTTTCTTTTACAAATGAGCTTCTAGTCTATTTAAGGGAATTATATTTCATTACAACTAATACAAGGAAAATTAGATACCTAATTAATTATGAATTAATTTAATTAGTTTGAATATCTTTTAGAGTAGTAGATAATATTACTATCATTAACTTCACAGTTAGTATATTTTACCCAACCAATCTATGTCATTTATTAGTCTTGGAAAATCATATTTTCTATGTATCAATTTGTTACTAGAAATAATGGTTGGTGTTCTCAAAAGATGAAAAAGCTTGAGGTGTGAAGAAGATTTTACTGAAAATATTGGGTACATTAATTTTTCATATTGCATTTCAGTGAGCATAAACACTCATGATTTTTTTTTCAAATTTCAGATAGCTTAATCATGGAAACAGTATCAGTTACTCAAAAATAGACACAGATCACACCAGCTCCATAATTTCTAGATATAATGTTTATATAACACCTATATCTTCCAATAAGGGAGAAAGATATTTGCTTTTTCAACTATGCCCAGACTTGTACAGATCACCACATATTAGGGTACATGCTATTTTATACACTCTCTACTGACAGAATTTTAAATTTCATGACTAAGTTTATATACCTCTTAAAAAATAGAAGGGTCACATATCCTAAAATCAAAGATTTTTTCATTAAATAAATGAGATAATCATCTTATTCATTAGCTATAAGTCTGACAATATATTTGAAGCACATTATATTCAATTTGATGATACATTTGCTAATATAACTTTTATTTAGTTGCAGATTTCTGCTATTACATTTAGTTTGCTGTCACCTATATTTCTTTTTTTAAATAACAATAATTAATATGAACTGGTTGTATTACACAAAGTAATTTGAAAAGCTAATGTTTTACTCTTGTAAATTTGGTCTTGATTTGAACTGCTCTATTTTGGTTGTCAGATAAAACACGACAAAAATCACAAAAGTGTTTAGAAGTGGTCTATTTTATTATTTTAATCATTCATGGAATTATAGTGCTAAGATGATAATTTTTCTTAATCAATGTATACATTCCACATGAATTTCACTTAAAAACTCATACTTAGTTCTAATGCCGTTACAGAGACCTAAAATTTTCTCACATAAATTGAAGTATTTGAAATTTTGTTATGGTGTACAAAATTCTGTCTACCTAAAACTCGTATCTACCTGTGAAATCAGAATGTGACTTTTTTTGAATCTACAAAAATGTATTTTGCTTAAAAACATGAGAGAAAAAGAAAGAAGAGAAACAACAAAAACAAGGCCATGTATAACCTAGAATGCAAGTCATAGTTTGGGTTGTAATTGGTTTTTCTAATAACACACTTTATTTACAGATTGAATCTAATATGATTCCTATACCAAAGATACTTGCAGTCAATAACTATTGATAAATAAGCAGGAATTGAAAGTCATTTAAGTCTTTAATTACATAGTTTGAAAATAATTTTTAATTTATTATATTTTATTAGTTAAAAAACATTTAAATGTAAGTATATTTTGGTAATATTGTCCACTTCCCCAAGTTTGTCCAGATTTTCTTCTTACTGTCCTACACACTTAACTTCAAATTCTGCTCAAAATTCTCAAGAATTTTCTATTTTAGTAGCAATGTAGACTAAGTTCATCATTCTTTACATTTTTTTGTTTTAATTTCTTTCTGAAGTCATTTGAATTTTACTTCTGATGTCTAAAATAGGTTTCTAAATTTTCTCATTGCACCAAACATTCTAGATGGTCCTAATTTATTGATGATGCAAAACATCTTGTGAAGAAAAGACACACTGGAGGTATTGTGCTTTGGGCTCCATGATGTCTTGCACCAACTGTTACATGGGGTGAACTAATGAACTCTTATGTTCTTGGTTCATATCCAGACCAATTATGGTTAATAAAAGTACTTCTTGGAGGCTCACTGTCAATATACAGAATCATTTGTCATAATTGTGATTATATATCCTAGCTAACAAAGTGCTTAATAATAATTCTGAGAAGTAGTTTTTACCTGTAACATCAGTTATTTTTTCCTTTTTAATTATCATTATTCTGTAATCATTTTTTATAGTCCAGTCCAGAGTCCCCTCCCACCCTGCCCTCTGACCCCTGACTGTTTCTCATCTCATTCCTCCTTCCTCCCTGCGCACTCCTCCCCCAGTCTCCAAGAAGATGTTTCCACCCCACCTCCCACTCCACCAGACTTTCCTACTCTCTGGATCCTCAAATCACTCAAGGGTTAAATGCATCTTCTCTCACTGAGGCCAGACCAGGCAGTCCTGTGCTGTGTATGCGTCCGGGGCCTCATATCAGCTAGTGTATGCTGCCTGGTTGGTGGCTTAGTATCTGAGAAATCTCCATGGTTGATACTGGTCTTTCTATGGGGTCACCCTTGTGGAAAAATACAATAAAAAAATTAAAATCTAGCTTTGGATGATATGAATGATCAAATTACTAAGTAAGTTTTGTATGATATGGTAGTACAAAACTTTTATTCTGGAACTTGGTCAATCTCTGTTAGTCTGAGGTTAGACTGTTCTTCAAGTAAGTTCCAGACCAGCCAGGATTGTACACTGAGATTCCATCTAAATGAAACTTAAATTTTAAAACTGAAGTTCTAATTAAAAGATTAGCTGTGGCATGGAGCAATAGGATGGACTTTGAGGTATGTAGGTATTCATGTTATTCTGCACATGTGTGTTTGTCTGTGTATGGGTGGGTACAGATACATGTACACATATATACACATATGTCTGGAGGGCAAAGGACAGTCATTCCTCATGTCTTATAAACTTTTAAAATATTTTGAAACAAAGATTCTCAGAGTTCTGGAATTTACCTAATAAGCTAGGTTGGTTGGCCAGGAAGCTCCAGGAACCTGCCTTCTTTGCCTACTTGTCTTGGAGATTACAAATAAGTTCCAATGAACCAGCTTTGCTGAAGATATTATCAGGAGACTGAATTCATGTTCTCCTGTTTGTAAATCAAGAAGTTCGCTAACAACTCTTTTCCCAGATATATTCTAATATTTAAAGATAGACTTTTTAGAGACAATTTCTAAACTAATTCATATTAAAATTTCTAAACTCCATAATCTCATATTACATATTTAGAGAAATCACTCAGAACAGGTTCATATAAATGTGTCTTTATTGGATGCATTTTCATAGACTGTAAACTTGAGTTAAAGTTCCTATGTTTATATTCATTGTGATCCATTTCTAACTAAATAAGTACTGCTCAACACCTGCTTCCCACCACAGGATGGTCACACATTGGTGGACCCATTCTGAGTATAGCTGCCCCACGCATAAGCAACTTTACAGTTTCTATCTATCTTTCTTCTGTATATATGGCAGTACTGAGTCTGTGATTTTTGAAAATATTCTCATATATTTCTGTGGGGTGGTGGGTTGTAAGAAGCAGCTGGGTGCTTGGTCGAGCATGAGCTTAGAACCCCGGAACCTTACTGGACGGCAGTTCAGCTCTGCTCCCAGACCCTGATTCTTTTCATTTAGCCTCAGCCCTCCAACAACCCCTTCCACAGAGAAGTCTATGGCCAACAGTCACATAAGGAGGAACAGACCTCAGGCCCTAGAGAGATTTACATACTAATGAGGTACCTGAAGGTCAGAGGGTAGAGCCAATTAAACATTCTTCCCCAGCCCCTCCCCCTCTCTCTCCCTCCCTATTTAACTCAGGTCTGCCTGGGTTTTGGGGGTTGCATCCAGATCCATCCACCATCCGCCATGACATTAAAGCCTGTAAAAACCCATGGACTTTCTCGTGTCATTGGGACTGCTCCTGTGAGGAACCATGGAGGAGGCCTTTAGTGAGCCGCTGTCATGCCTAACTTTCAGCCTGGTGGAACCCAGAGTGTTCCCAGCCACCTACCTACAACCTGGTGCAAGGAACCCTGCTTCTCCAGCCACAATCACCTACATATTTCAATTCAAGCTGTAATAATCTATCAATATTGACAGTTACTGATCTTACCTCACAGTGTTCATTTTATTGCTATCTTCAAACTTTTGTGGTGATGTTTTAAAATTACCCAAGCACTCAATATTTTAACATGTTTCATTAAGTTCTCTTTTCTAAGTAAGAATCATGTGAATATGCTCACTCTGTATCCCAAAAAAGCCCTGACCAACTTTATGGCAAATTTCTCAACCTCTTATGATGTAAATACAATCTTACAGATAGTATGCCATAGACATTTTAGACCAAAATATACTATATAGCAACAACATCAGCTTGCTGGGGACCTAAATTTATGCAAAATATTCCAGTAATAATTTCAGTGTTTATGCAAAGTTCACACAGATTCAAAGCAGTATATTCCCTACTAGGTGACTATCTAAGGCGATGCAATGTTCTATTATAGTTTTATTTTATTTTCTACATTTTCCAATTAAATTTATTAATATTGACACAGAACTACAAAGGGAAATTATTAAGAGAAAATATAATTAACCCCTGCATGTTTAGAAGACCATCAGTGTTTTCCATGATGAATGTACCAGATGACTTCTAAAGCTCACTTGAGATTCTATGGTATTATGCCATAGTTTTAATGATCTGCTAAGTAATTTAATGAGCCTTGTTTTCATATTATTCTGTGAGCTCTGGAGAGTATTTTAATTGTCCATAGAAGGAGTCATTTCTAGCCTTATGACTTATTTTTTTTCTGCCTACCCCATTTCTTTCTTTTCTTTCTCCTTTTATTTTTAAAGTATGCATTAATGTTTATTTGTCTCTGTAAACAATATGATTGATAGAAGCAGTAAAGAAAGCAAAAGCGCTCAGTGAATCTATGCTGCCTCCTATTACATCTGGGGCTCTGATCCTTAATTGCCTGTCACAGGCACTGAGCCATGCAGGCAGCAGGGCTGCCACCTCCTGTTTGGTCAAGTTGTCATCTCCTATTAATGTGATCCCTGTTGTTTTCCCCTTGCCTCTATTTTCTCACTCTAGATGTGATGAAAATCTATTTTCTACATGTGCTATGAATGTACCAAAATTTTATCTTTGAAGAAAAAAATTAAAAAGAAACACAAAGACTTTTACTTCGAAAGTGACTTTTTGCACAAGGGCTACATGGTATTTTCTCTACTGTGCCAATTTTAATAGCTTGCATTTTTTTCCATTTTCTGTATCACTTGGCTATGTTCATAGCAATAAGGGTCATCTGGAAAAAGTAATAAAACAAAAGCAAAAAACAAAATATAAAATGCAGGGAGAGAACTTGAGGCAAGGTTGAATATACCCAAAATGTTTGTTTTTCTACAAAACTTTAGGACAAAGTTACAGAATTGAGGATCCTGCTGTTTTGTGGCTTTACTCCATTAGCACAAGAGGCAGATTTCACATTATATTCACTAATATTGTTTGTGCCCATGACTTACTTATTTATATATTTATTTATTATTTATTCTACCATCGATACAGTTGCAAAGTTCCCCTCAAAAAGTTTAACCAGACGACTTCATCTATGAGAGAAGATTTCTGGAATATAGAACAAAACTTTGGTCTGAAAAGAAAACAAAACAACCAATGTTTTGTTGATAGATCAATGTCCTGTTTGGAATATGAAATGTCCTAATGAACTCTTATGTGAAAAACATTGGTATCACAGATGGTGATGTTAATTAGGGAAGAAGAGGAACATTTAGATATGGAACATATCTAGGAATAGCAGGTTGCCAAAGGAAGGTTATGGCTGGAATCTTGTCTTTACCTTTTTCCTGTCTTCCACTCTCCTTCCTGTCTACCACTGTAATGTTATATGTAGCTTATCTTTCCACTTCCTTGATGCAAACTGATCCTTTTTACTTTTGCCATGTTTGTCAACACTGATGGCTGGAAATATAAAGTGAAATAAAAATGGATTTCCATAATTTTCTCACATATTGAAAACAGTGATGAGAAAAGTAATTGACAAGATAAATTAGTTTTGGAAAGGAGATGTCATCTATCACTAACACTACCAGAAATGTGTCATGTGTTTTAGAAGCTTTTGAAGCTAGTTTTCAAGATTAAGGTGGATTAATATTTTATTGGTATTAATACTTTATTGGTGGTGGTTTGGTGGTGGTGATGGTGGTGGTGGTGGTGGTGGTGGTGGTGGTGGTGGTAGTGGTGGTGTGTGTGTGTCTGATCAGATGTCAGGAATTCAGAAGTCTTGCTGTAGAAAGCCACAAGCAATGAGCAGAACCAGTCTCAAAACGAAGAAAATAAAAACTGCAAATGACAAGAACATGGGCCTGAGAGACCCCAAACTATTGGGTTTCACATTAAAATATCATCTGTCCTGATTAACGGATATGGATTCATAGGATTTATTTTTTTCTGTTGTTTTTCATTCTTGGTCCATTACTTTCTTTATATTCAATTATTGCCATTTGTAGTAGAAAAAGTTACTCTATGTCATTTTATATTCAAATTTTATGGGGTGAGTTTTCACCAGGGCTTACAGGTGAAACTGCCATAAGTTTCAGAAGAGAACTTAGGCTTTTGTATAAGGTTGCAACAGTTAACACTTTGGGACCTCTTAAAGATAAATTAAGTACATTTTGCATTATGAAATATCCAAGAAATGCAAGAGCAGGGAGGCAGGAGTATGTGAGTGGGTGTTGTAGCACCCTCATAGAAGCAAGGGCAGAAGTGGTAGGATAGGGGGTTTGGTAGCAGAGGGGAAACCGGAAAGAGGATAACATTTAAAATGTAAATAAATAAAATATCCGAAAAAAAAAGAAAGAAAGAAAGAAAGAAAGAAAGAAAGAAAGAAAGAAAGAAAAGAAATATCCAAGAGCTTTGGGGTCCATGAGCACATTACATTTTGTGTATGAAGTGTCTTGCACAATTTACATACCCCCAAGCTTATGATAGACAGAAAGCAAAATAATACATAAGATGTGATTTATACTACATATGTTTCTGTAGCCATGGCTGCCTTCATGTATACTTTTTCGTTGGTGGTTTAGTCCCTGGAAGCTCTGGGTGGGCCTATTAGTTGATATCATTCTTCCTATAGTAATTATCTTCAGATCCTTTAGTCCTTCCCCTACCTTTTTCCATTAGAGTCCCCAGGCTCAGTCAGATGGTTGGCTGTGAGTATTTGCATCTGTATTAGTCAGGTGCTGGTAGAACCTCTCAAGGAGCAGCCATACCAGGCTCCTGTCAGCAAGCATGGTGAAGCAGGAATGAGTGAGAAGAGGATCATCCTCATAGAGGCAAAGGAGAGAGGAAGGGGGGTGGGATGGGAGGATCTGTGGAGGAGTAATCAGTAAAGGAGTTATCATTTCAAATGTAAAGGAATAAAATGATTAATTAAAAAAAAATGGTATGATCTCTAGGAATCTTGGTTTTCAGACTTCTGTTCGTTCATGATTGATTCCTAGTGTCTGGATCTTCCAATACTTTAGCTACTAGATTTAACTCCTATTGCACTCATGAGCAGAATTTTTCATTATATGTGTGATTTTTTTTTTAAATCACTATTGACTAAATGTTTCCAAGGTAATGTGTTCAGTTAGTAACCCAGAAGAAATTTGGGATCAGGTAGGCAATATGTACAAGTATGACCCACCCTTGCTACCTTACCACTTGTGTTTTTATTTATTGTTAATATAAAACAGAAACTACATGGCTACTCAAACTTTTGAAGGGAAATATTTTTCTCAGAACAACCAAAAAAAAAAAAAAAAAAAAAAGATGTGGCGTTTTCAGTGGGTATCCTCTGCATTCAACATGACTACATTTTGTAAACTCTTTTGTAGGGTTCATTCACACTGATGCATTGCAGAATGTTCATGATGAAGTATCCTTGTAAGAAAGCTTGCTCTGAGATTTCTTTTGAATATGAATGGTATGACATCAAGGGTTGTTTTAAGGATTCAGGATTCACTCTGGAAAGCTTACTTGAGAAAGTAATTTTGCAGTCTGAGGTACCCAGCAGCTCTCTTTACTCAGCAATACACAGATACATTAAGTGAGGGTTTAGAAAGGCAAGAGAGGCTTCTCTTCTCTTTAACCAAGGGGAAGGCTTGACTTTCAACAATCCCCAGTTTTTACATCAGTATTGTACATAGACAATTCTAAATCTCCTCTCTTTAAAATTCAGTCAGTAAGATTTACGTACAAAGTGAATGAAATATGCTCAGAGAAGTTAATCTTGAGATTTTACCAATTTAAGTAATTTGACAGAAAAGTTTGCTTGTTGATAGAGTCATCTAGAAGGATATTTTCCTCAGTTGCTTCTTTTGTGTAGTACGTGAAATACAGACTATAATTTGCAGATCTTAACACATACTTCAATGTAAAGGTCATTCTTTGCATAACAATCTGTCGGAACTTATCTCCTACTTCTGCCTCAATACCATTCTATACTTTCTCTCCAGAAATTATCAACTCAATTCACATTTATAGAATCATTTTCACAGTGTGCCTATCAATTTCAGTAACTTTATTCCAACCAAATTTTCATAGCATCCATCTGGCTACAGTAGAGATAATTTAGACACTATATGGTACTTCGTACTCAATCTGACAGGTGTAATATTTTTGGTAATAATGTATTTAGAATGGAAATAATTTTTTAAAGGAGAAGTTTAGGAACTGGAGATATGGCTCAGAGGTTAAAAACATAGGCTGCCCTTAAAAAAAAAAAAAACAACACACACCTAGATTAACTTCCCAGCACCTATAAGGTGTTTCACAACCATATGCAACTTCAATTTCAGGAGATCCAATGGCATCTTCTGGCCTTTGAAGATACCAGATATGCACATGGTGCACACACATACATGTAGACAAAGCACCCATATATACATAAAATAATAAATAAATAAATAAACCTAAAATATTTTTTTAAAAGATAAGTTTATAGATTTAGATGAAAATCAAAACATTCAAGGTTTCTTTTATTAAATGATAATATATCTGAGAGTCATATTCTTATAGTTTGGAACTATTTTTATCTTTCTAAGGTCAATGTTGGCAACTAATGCAAAAAATCCACGAGAAATTAAAATGTATCTAAATAAGACCAATTCTGGTTCATGGTTGAAGATATAAAATAGAGAATCCGCCTTCTGATAGCTTTATTAATTACTTGCTTGGGACTGAGGCAACCCAAGTTGAGGTTTCTCCAACTAATCCTGTGATCCTGAATTGAATATAATTAAGAAATCACATATAAAGTATTTTTTCTTCCTGGACCTGTACACAATAGTGACTATGGTAACACAAAATAGGTTAATATGTGAGTGACAATGTGGTATGTTGTCTTGCATGTGTGAAGCATGTAATTTCCTTGGCTCTAACACATGTTCATCCTGTAATTATTTTCATTGTGTTTACAAAATAAAAATTTATAAACTAAGTTGATTAAAACCTGGCTCTAAACCTATACTTATTTAGCTTAGCACAATTGCTTAATGGTTTAGAATCAACCAAAATTTTATCAATGCTTAGATGAACATGTGTTCTAGTCCAGCCATTGAATGATACTTTATTTTTTCTCTTAAGTCTAATAGTTAAATCACATCATTATTTACTGACTCAGAACTGACAGCCTTGATCCTTATTGACCATTCTCAAAGTTTTTGTTTCCATTCCCACTGAAAATGAGACATGTTTCTTTGTTTCAAGTTTTCAGATGGACTATTTTTTAGCCTACCCTGATACAAAAGCTATCTGTTTGTTATAGGTGTAAGATTTGCTGTATTATGTGTGAGACATGACTTCTGAATCTCTGTCCTACCCTTTTCATAATTGCCTTCCCTAGTTTATCTGTGTCCCCATCAGATGCCATGCCTTTTTACCTTCTTGTTTTTCAATGTTAGCAGTCATTTTCATACTTGTGAAAGCAACATGTTTCTACCTCAAAGTCTAACACAGCATTTACACTGTGTTTCCTTGACCTATCCATCAGCACAAAAGCCACTGCTTGATGAATTCAGCCTGTGTAAGTTGTTCTCTGCCTTTCCCTGTGCAGATCAACATTTCAACTCATCTACTATTCTCCAATATTTACACAGTTTTGCAACAAAATTACATAGACATGCCAATAAGAAAAGGAAAGTGTTTTGGGTCAAAAATGCAATATGCTTGTCACACAGAAATGAATTTATTTTCTTAGGCTTCAATTTCTCTATTCTCCCTTGTCTGATTTTGCTGGAAAAGAGGTCAGAAAAGAATCTATTTTGTACTATGTGGTTCTCTATTATTGCTATCCACTATACAGATAGGTAACAAAACAATACCCTATCAAGTATTAAAAACTTAGCTAAAAATAGAATAAAGTGATTTTTTTAAAGGCCTACACCAGGACAGACAAAGTAAAGTGAAAAGACTGCTGCAAAGTTTGGGTATTGAAAAGCAGAAAAACAACCTGTTAGGGAGAACTATGCCTAAGCCGTACCTTGGTTCTGTCCAGAAACTTCTGAAGGAATCCAGGAATAAGTCAATGTGTAGCATGGAATCTCAGATCAGGAAAAATAGAATAAAATGAAATGAAATAAAATAAAATAAAATAAAATAAAATAAAATAAAATAAAATAGATGCATGAGATCTCCTTGAAGTCAGTTTTCCTATAGGAAAAAGGAGAGGAGAGTCCATGAAGACAAGTAACAAACAGATTTGAGGCACTGTGTCTCTTTCTTAACCTTTGAACAAGGCAAACTCTCTAAGGTACAAAATACTTTAAAATGTAACAGGAAAGTTAACAAAGAAACACTCAACAAGAAAGCTGAGAGGCTGTTGGCTGGGAACACCAAGTGGATCTGAGTTGTGGTTTGTGTTTGAATACTTGCTTCCCTGCTGGTTGAGCTATTCTGAAAGCTTGTAGAATCTTTGGATCAGGGGCAGGCCTCAAGGTTTTGCAGCCTAGGAAACTTCCTGTAGATTCTCTGCCTCCAGACCATGGACGCAATTTATCAGCTGTCTCATTCTCCTTAGCTGTCACCATGTCTCCTTAGCTATGATCTGTCATATTTCCTCACACTGTGACCTGAAATAAACTCTTTCTCCTTCAGGTTGGTTCTTGTGATGTATTTGGTCATAGCAATGAGAAAAGTAACTTTCAGAACTGATCTCAGATTCATTTATCCCAGTAAGCAAACTACATGAAAACCTCTATGCTTCGTGGTGAAATTCTCAACTTTGGCAGTATGGGCTCACTGATAGTAATATATAACACCCTTATCTTTAGTTTAATACCAGAAACTGGGAGTTCTTTAAGTCTCATCTGAGCATATGGATATTGAGGGAAAAATGATTCTATACCTTTCACTGTGGAAGATAGCTTATGTTTTTGTTAATGGGATATAGGTAGAAATTCATGTCTACCTTGAGTATCACACTTCTAATTCTTGTACAATTTTCTCTCTCCTTTGATCAAAATTAGAAGATCTTGAGGAGCAGAGGGTGCTCATCTGCCTTGGACTGCCTGATTAAAATGATTCTATTCCTAGAGGGAAAGCAATAACTTTTCCCTGGAGATTCAATGTTTAACAATTAAGAGTTACCATAAAAAGTTTAGTGAGATAGCTCAGCAGATAAAGCTTTCTTTGCAAATCTGGTAACCTGAGTTAAATCACTGGAATCCACATAAATAGTTCTCAATAACAAAAATGAAAAAGGGATTAATAGGCTAAGGAGGAGGATGGCCCCACAGGAGACCAGCAGTCTCAACTGCCATAGACTCTGGAGATCTCTCAGACAGTGAGCCATCAACCAGGCAACAAACACTAGCTGGTCTGAGAACCCTGACATATATACAGCACTGGACTGCCTGGTCTGGCCTCAGCGAGAGAAAATGCATCTAACCCTTGAGAGACTTAAGGTCCCAAGGAGTGGGGAGGCCTGGAAGGGTGGGGATGTGGGGTAGGAACATCTTCTTGGAGATGGGGGCTGGGGGAAGAGGTATGGTATGAAGAGCGATTGGGGGAAGGGAGGTAGACTGGGAGGAGGATGAAATCTGGACTGTAAAAAAGGATTAAAGAATAAAAATAAATTAGAGAATAAAGCCAATGAATTTAATCCAACAAATCATTTTACATGACTTATTAAAATATGATTTTATATTTGAAACATCCTTATGATTAATAATACTAGTAAAAATGAACACAGCAAATTAAGAGAGAGAATTTTGAAAAACCATAAATATTTTTAAATGACTAAAAAGCATATCAGTTCTATGCAAAGCATTAAAAACTTGGGATTTTTAAAGTTACTAATTTCTATGGAAACTACAAAGATAGGTCATTTAGTTATGAATATGAAAGATGTCAATGTGAAAATTTTATTATTGCAAAAGAGACAAAATTACAATATAGTGTATTAAGAATAAAATATGCTTTTGTTTTTACTTCACGAATAGGGAAATCTTTTCTGTGAAATTAAATTTTCTCCTCCTTGGTCAAAGGAGGAACACTTGTTTTATGATATGAAGAAAACGAAAAAGTACAGTAGGAAAATATCTGACTGGTTAATGTCAGGTCTCTTTTCCTCAAAGAATTATGGCAGATAGGGCTTCAGTGTTATTTGAGTAGACTGTGTTTGCCTTTCTATAGGAGAAAAGTAAATGCTATTTTGGAAGATTCACCAGCTTCCCTAAAATTCTAGCGTTAAGACATTCACCATGATTAACTCTATATTGTTTTGGCATGATCTACCACAGTCAAGCATATGAATCTACCCCAAACCATTGTCAGCTAATGGAAATATTAAATAGGGAGGATTTGTTTAGATATTAAAACATTAGAGACTTCTCTCTCCATGACAATCGACTCCAGACACATCTGTAAAATGCTGATTACCAAAATAAAAGAACAAGTAAGGAAATGTAGAAAATAAAACTCAGAAGGTAGGAGCTAGTAGTAGTTTAAGAGAAAATTATAGGTAATATGAAGGGATAGTAAACAATAAAAGACGCAGGGAGAATGAAAACAGAGGGTCTAACCCAAGCAGTCATTCTAAGGCATAAAAGGAAAGAGTGCGACACAAAAGTATTTCAAGATAACTTATATTCTGGAGAGATAGGTGGAACTGATGATTGATATATACAAAGGCAATTAAGCAAATGAAAACAGAAACATATTAACTCTAGAGAAGGTATATCTTTAAAAAGGACATATAATCATAGACTCAGCATGACTGAATGGCAGGTATTATTCATATAGCTATATAATAAAGACATGTATTATTTACTTAGCAGAAAATTGCTTTGAACTAACTCTTAACACTAGAAAGGAAGTGTGTGTATATGCATGTTTTTGTATGTGCATTAATGCATGTATGCATATGTGGATGAATACATGTGTGTATGTGTGTTTCCATGCATGCGTGCGTGTATGTGTTTGTATGTTTGTGTGCATCTGCATACTTGTTACAAGTTTTAGAAATGAGAGTTGGAATTTTGTAGTTAAAGTAAAAAATATAAATATTATTTTATTTACAAAATCATTAATAATAAGTGTAAATACCAGGAAATGTACTTTAAATGGCATAAAATTATTGACACAAAATACAGTGATTCTTCATTATATTATTATATTGCTTTAAAAGACTTATGGCATCTATTTCAAAATATATTTTTCATATATTGCTTTGACTTTAAATTAAATGAACACATTTAAAAATAAGTAATCTCTCTAAAAATATAACTATATCTCATATATTCAAACCTGTGTATGACCACTTACCATCCTACTCAGAGTTTGGAATGTTACATTTAGGTAAATATTTATAGTGCTCTCTGATCATCTACAAACATTAATTTTTGAGAATATTTCTATGACATATTTTTAATATAATGAAACATAAATGTTTAATTCTAATATCTTACTTTAATGTTTTAGATGATGAGATGTTTCTGTTCATGGACATATTAAAACTTTTAATTCATAAAGATTTATCTATAAGCTATTAATCATGTTTTTGAATGAGTCAAGAGACACAGGAACAAATGATGGATAACCATCTCTGTGCTCTTAATTCTTAAGACTGAAAATTGCTAGTCCTAATTTGTGTATGTGTGTGTGCAAATATGCATGTGTATGCACGTATTCTTGTGCCTGCATGAGTGTGAGTACATGCATGCAAATAAATGTGTGAGTTTGTGTGTGTGTGTGTGTGTGTGTGTGTGTGTGTGTGTGTACTGTGGAACACCAAAAGGACTAATTATTTTCTTCTTCACTTTGTAAATATTCATCTTTGACTAGGAAATGTTTGTAGTTCCTGTTCAAGGAACATGAGGCGGTTTGCAAATATTTTAGATTATTTGTCAGCTGAAAATGTTTTTTTCAAAACCAGCAAATGTCTGCTCTAGCCACTTTCCATACATCACAAATTGGAGAAAGCATGAGCTGAGCTTTGTCCTAAGATTCACTTCCTGGGTCAAAAATTATGATGAGATTATACTTCTTTCTGTCATGCCTGGGAATGTCAGTACTGAGGCTACCATGTAGAGTTTTCTGATGATTCAATGAAATAATTAAGGTAGAGGTCTTAAGTCAATGTGTGGAATCTTGCACATAATCAACTCAGAAAGAATTAGCGTTAGCCATGTAGACCTCCCTTGTATTCTCGTGGTAAGCACTGAACCAGAGTGAAACCTTTATGATGGTCTACAAACCTGTGTAAATTGATTTCCTGATGACCTATCAGTTAGCAAAGCCAATGTCAAACTTGTTTTCTTAGGCTATTGCTGTGGTCCAAAGACTAATGAGATTATCCAAAGAAAACAGGATATGAAACAACTTGTATTTAAGAACTTACACTCAGCTCCTCCAGATGATATTTTCAAGGTTGATAATGACTTCCAGTACAGAAAGCCTAAAAATTACAAAAGCAACTAATAGAATTTCTTATTACATTCTAAAAACTAATAGTTATGGATATAAATATATCTCATCCACCATAAAAGAAGCTTTGCAGCAGATGGAAATTCACAACTGTTCAAAATGCAAAAAGAAAACAAAAGACAAAACAAAAAAACCAATAGGACATATTCACCCAACCCCACTTGGTACATCTTCAATACAATCTCTACACCATGCTCAGGGAACATGGCAGAAAAAAAAGCAAAATGACTGTAAGACCCAAAGAACTAGGAACTCTGTTGCAAAATTGTATTTTCTAAGTATTCTAGTGGAAGCAACACCCAAGATACAAGAAATATTAACCAAACCATAACAATGACAATACCTAACAATATGCCGGTATAGATAGAGGAAATATCATGTCCCACCACTCAGAGAAGAGCTACTTGAACAACCAATTAAAGAATAAGATTACTTACTTTTTTAGTGGATGACCTTTTAGTGGGTTTATTTTTTTAGCCATGATTTTTACTTGAAAACAGAAGACATTAAAATTGTGGGAGAAAGAATAGGGAAAGAAGAAGCAATAGAAGTGATATACTTATATTTTAATAAAACTTAAAGGGAAAAGTATATTGCAAAATAATAAACTCATTTGAAAACTATGTAAATCTGATACTTTATTGTCAATAATGTTCTATAGTTTTGATATTTTACAAGTTCCATTTTGTATGACTGATTGTGAATACTTTAGGTATTTTGTGATAAAGTAATATAAAATATTATGAATTACTCAAAAGAAGAGCAGAAAAGGGAAGAGAAAGAGGAGAGGCTGATTGTTGCTCTTTGCTTAAATAGTAAGGCCCATTCTTCTAAAGCCAACAGACATTGAACGTCTCCTCTCAATTCAGCTACTCATTGTGGGTACACCAATTCTTTCCTTTAAATATTTACTAACAGTACTGTGAACTTACACATTTGCCTTTGTATTCTTACTGTTGCATTCATTCTGTTAGTTTGCCAGATTCACTTTCTGTGCCTCCGGATATTGCTAAGACATATGCCTGACCCCATGTTAACTAGGTTTCTAAGCCTTATAAATCGGCTGTTCAGCTGGGAATGTTCTCTCCTTTGTCCTTCTCAATGATAACTTCCTAATGAAAACATTTAGAAATGCCCATCGTGATTGTCGTTCACCTGTGGCATCACCCACAGCAGAAATAAAAATAGTTCTGCTTTAAATGGGGATCTCAGCAAAGACAAAGTGCTAATACAGAGTGTCCTGTCTGTGGCATCCTGTTATGGCTCATGACAGAAAGTGAAATGGAACTGGACGCAGAGCAAATTGCTTCATTAGCAACGTGGGTCAAAATAGCTGTGAAACCACAACCTGCACTTCCTGATACATGGGCCGTGTAATTTGATCATTTATATCCCACCACACTATCCCTTCTACTTAAGCTGGGAGTGTTTTAAGTTTCAGTATGTTCTCTGTTAAAACTCAAATAAAGATGATGATGATGAGGAGGAGGAGGAGGAGGAGGATGAGGAGGAAGAGAAGGAGGAAGAGAAGGAGGAGGAAGAGGAGGAGGAGGAGGAGGAAAAATGATAAAATATATTCATCATTATTGAAATATAGAACACAATATTGGCACAGATAAAATTGTAATGGGGTAATGGAAATTATTGACCTGTTGTTTAATATTCTAGTACATTCAGAGTCAAAATGTTTTCATGAGAAGTAAAACATTTATTATGAATCACTAAACAAACAAGCAAACAAAAAACCCACAACCTTTTTTGATGTTGTTTACTGATCTAGTTAGAGTGGAAAGGAATTAATATTTTATAATCATCAGAATTATCTGGATATTGTAGTGCATGCACTTGGGAAGTGGAGCCATAAGGGAAAATAAAACAAAATTTGTGATCATCTTGCCTATGTGAGAGACAACTTGAGCTGTATCAGGCTCTGTCTCAAAATAATGTTGATGATGATGATGATGATGATGATGATGATGATGATGATAATGATGATGACATAAATATAAAGAAAATAAAATATAGCTGTGGTGATATTATATGAGTGAAAAGGAGATTACTTTTAATGTGTCCTTAATACCTTGTAGTAAAGAGCTTTCTTGGCACACACCTCTTGCTGATGCTGCTATGTGATAGCAGTTGACAGCTGAATAAAAAAAAATATGATATTCACGACTACAATGACTGATTGTTACATTTGGTCTCAGTGAATGAAAACTTCAGCAAATTTGGAAGTGAAATGGATTTTGTTTTGTTTTGTATTTGTTTTTTTCTCTGTTGAAGAATTCTATTACATAAATTTAAAGTACAATGCCTTTATCAGGGATTGTAAATTATAAATTATATAATACAAAATAGTTGAAAGCCCAGTGACAATTACTTTAAAATATTTCCAGGTACAGTATGGTGAGAGAAAAAGAGAGAGACAGAGAGACAGAGATAGACAGACAGAAAGACAGAAACAAAGACAGACAGACACAGAGAGTGAGTAAAAGGGAGAGATTTGATCTCATGGTGTTGGGAGCTGCTGCCTTTTTTAAAAGATGGTGTACTTGAAAGTTTTTTGATCAGATTTGTACACAACCTTGAGATAGATTTCAGATACTCATTACCTATGTAACTTTGTCTCTCTTTGCTTGCAAGCTGCACCTAGACAAGTGGCTTCTTCTGCAGTTTAAAGTATAATATATTGCTACCTTCAAGTCCAAAAGAAAAGAAAAATGTGATCCTAGACTGAATCCTTCAAAGCTGTGAAGTAGACTTTAATCAATATTTTGATATTAATAGTTTATTAATAATTAGTATTTTAGATTGATTACCACAGAGACTTTGTTATAGCAATAGAAAGATGACTAACAAAGAGTGAAAAATAAAAAATAATGTGAGTCTTTTGTTAAATAATACGTTGTCATCTATTTTATATAGAATAAGACTGGAGAAACTCTATCCAAAAAATTCTGGATGATGACTATATGAAACCTGATGAGTTATACAATCTCTTTAAGAAGTACTCGACTCAGTTTATTCAGCACAAAACACACTTTTGTTTGTTTATATATGGTTGCATTTTAATATAATTTCTTTACAAAATTGGCAATATTGGCCTGAAAGTAATAATTTTCCAAATAGTTATTATAGATTAACTTTTAGAGACTCATTTCCAAAAGAAATTTTGTTATCCAGGTAAGTTAATGAATGCAAATTTATCAGTTTGACAGAAAGATCATAAGCATTTCATAGAATATTGTAGTTGATTAAATCTGTTTTTTTTTTTAGGTCACTTATAATTCAAACTGCATTTGTAGAAGTTATTTTAAACAGTGTAGAACATTAAATTCGAGAGTCAAGCTAAGGACCTTTGTTTAGAATGATTTGGACAAAGAAGACAAGGTATGTGAAATTTTTAATTTTTTTAAATTTTAGAATATTTGCAAATACATAATGAGTTATTTGGGGAGTAAACATAAGTCTAAGATTATAATTCATCCGCAGTTTTTGTAAACTATATCCAAGAGACTGGGAGTTTTACACACTATTGTTAGTGTGCTTGTGTTTTCATCCTGTCCCATGAGTTCAGGTGTGGAATTCTACAGTTGTTATAACATGAAATAGTCAAAAATTTAAAGAAACATTTTGTATTTTGTGGTTTTAGTGTAGAAGTGTTTGACTGAACATTAGTAAACAATTCTGTTGTTGAAATATACCGGGATTAAAATTGTTAGTTTGCATGGGAAAAGTTGTACAGAATAGATTGGCCACACTTTAATCCAAGTTCAAGTTAACTTCTGAGGATTTGATTTTTCTTTGACTTATTAAAAAGAAGTTTAGAATAAATGCAGGATCAGATCATGTACATGGCTCTGGTTTCATAACCACATTTATACATTTCCTTTATAAGTGATGAACATTTTTTCCATTACCAATTTTCTTTAACTTTGAATATTAAAATAACACAGGATAAAAACCACGGTAAACTAAAACAGTAACAATAATATGAACTGCATCTTTAGATTGTGTCTCATTTCTCGTTAGAACAACAGTAAGGATAAGAGTCACTTTTAATTTTTTAAATTTATTTTATTTTAGAGGTATGAATTCTTTGCCTGCATGCAACTCTGTTCATAATGTGTATGCCTAATGCTCACAGAGGCCAAAGTGTGTATCAGATATCCTGAAACAAGTGTTACAGATGGCTGTAAGCCACAATACAGGTGCTGAGAATTGAACTTGGATTCCTGGAAGATCAGCCAGTGTTCTTAATTGCTGAACTATCTCTCTAGCCCTGGTATTCTTTTTTTTTCCCAAGGGGGAGGAGGTTTATTCAGGAGATAGGGCAAAGGTGGTGAGAAGAAGGTGGAAGGATAAGAGAGAAGAGAAGTAGAGGCCGGCCATGACCATGTGGAGAGAGAGAGAGAGAAGGGGAGAGGGGACAGAGAGGCAAGAGGGTAAGAGAGAGAGGGTAAGAGATTAAGAGTAACCCTGATATTCTTATTTAAGCAACAAACATCACTGCAATTTAGAAATTAAAATAACTCAAAAAGAGAAACAGAAACTGCAATTTTTACACTCCTTGCTTGATTGCATGTGTACATAATATGCATCAAACTATGAAGATTTTTTTTTCTGGTTTATGGTCAAGAATTAACAAAAAGAAGTTTTTGTTTTTCACATTGACACAAAGAAAAGCAAAGTAAGCATCCTAATGTTTGAATACCTTTTGAAAAATTTGGAGACTTCTTATCGTTTCCTATATAAGCTCATCTTTTATACTGCCCTCTATAAATTTCTGGAATTTAGAAACATTAAAATGACCACATTATAACAACGTGCTATAGATTTATTTTATATTCCGGCAATCTATTCATTTCAATTAAAGACAGAAAAATAAAAATACATCATACTATATTAATTTATTAACCAGTATGGACCTACTCACTGTCTCATCCCACCCTTGAATGTGGTTCTAACTTCTGTGGTCTGTTTCTTAGTACTACTTAGCTAATTCCCAGCATGCTGGATCTACTCTTAAGGTCCCTTATCAATTCCATGGAGGGTTAAGAGTGCCACTTCAATTTAGTTAGTGTGTCATCTTGGAGAAAGCTGTTTAACCATACAGAAAAGCAATTCTCTGTGGTCTCCAGATATTTTAACCTGCTACTTTCAATTCTAACTAGAAGCATTAGCATTAAGTTCCAATCTGGTCTAATCATTGCCTTGTTTGGCTCAGAGCTTCCCCATAGGAAATCAAATGTAAACATTGCTTTAAACCTTCATTCCTTACAGTGCACCTCAGAGTGATGTTAACAGCCAAATGCCTTTATTTATTTGTTTTTGTTCATCTCCAAATGGGCATCAACAACATTAGTGTATGCATACAAATTGAAAGCCAGTTTAAAGCTTGTTTTCTAAAACATCATCAATTTAAGAATGTAAATATAAAAGACACAATTGAGAGTTGAGTAAAATCTCCCAGCCTGTCCTGTTTCTGCCATTCCACGATTCCCTTGCAGGGCTGGGTAGAGCTGGGGAAGGAATCCTAGGGTATGTAAAAGATGGACTCTGCTTTGTGTGACCTTTGTGTCTACTTGTGGCATATATAGCTTTAATTGCCTTTTCCCAACTCATTTCATGTGACATATGGTACTTAAGTAACAGAGACAATCAATGCTCCCCTACTCACTCACCCATGTGAAACAGAAAGTGCCTGGGAACTCTCTAGCAAGTGTGTTTATATTATTTTTACTCATTTTATTTTCAGGGTTATAATATAAGTCCACCAGTTTATCCCTTCCCTTTCTTCCCTTTAAACCATCTTATACACCTTTCTTTACTGTTTTTGTCAAATTCATAGCCTCTTTTCCCATTAATGTTATTTATTACATGCCTATATGTACATGCATACCTATACATTTCTAAATATAACCTGCTCAGTTCTATGTACTATTACTTGTATGTATGCTTTTAAGCCTGATAATTTGATACCAGATAACAAATTTATGTGCTTTTTCCTGGGGATGAAAATTTCACATTGCACTGGTACCCAGGAAGCAGAAAGTGAGTTGGAAGCTGAGTTAGATTTTTAAACCTCAAGGCCCACTCCCAATGACTGACTTTGCCCAGCAAGGTTCCACCTTCTAAAGGTTCTACAACCTTTGAAAATGACACCTCAATCTGGAGACCATTTCACACAAAACAACAGTAAAGTGGTTCTTTGCTCCTCAGTCAAATTATGTCAATTTTATTAGAAATTTTATCTATAAACTTCACCATATTATGCTCTATATTCTGCACATGTGTGTTTCTCATTCTTTATCTGCCTCTATTTCTGTGTGTGTGTGTGTGTGTGTGTGTGTGTGTGTGTGTGTATGAGAGAGAGAGAGAGAGAGAGAGAGAGAGAGAGAGAAAACACATACTGGAATTTCTAGAAAGTGCTTTTCTACATTTTACCAACAATGCTGTATTGAACATTGATTTAATTCTTTGAGATGAGTTGCCTGCTCACATCTAAGTTTTTTTTAGAAGTTTCTTGCAATATCCACTTAACTGCTGTCCTGTCCAGTAGGACATTAAACAGGGGTCCAGGGAGAACACCTGAGAGAGAGCAGGGAGTAGCAGACAAAGACGCAAAGAGTGGAGACCTGTCTATAGGCTGATCAGATCGCAATTTTTACTTTTTCACACAGGGGTTATATACACAAAAAAGGCAGGATGTGGGGGAAGGGGATGACACAGGAGCATAAGTGTTTAGAGTGAATACAGATATCTTCCAGAACAGAGTATCAGCTGGGTAAAGCTTCAGGGGACAGGTCACTCCGACTCCACCTATGAGTCACTTGTCCCTATCTAAGTTAGGGAAAATTAAATAAAATAATAAAATAATAATAATAATAATAATAATAATAATAATAATAATAATAATAATCCATCAAGGGTTACTTATCAACAGGGTTTATGGCTAGAGCCTGACAACTGCCCACCAAATCTGCTTGTTTACAGTAGCTTCTAGCCATCTGTTTCAAGGGTTTTTTCACAGAGACCCAAGCCTTTGTGCTAGCAGTCTGGCTTTAAGCTTATGGCTAATTCCAGGCCTTCAGTGTATAGACAGAGATGCCCCTGACAAACTGTGGCTCATAACTTATAAAAAGTTATAACGCTCATGAGGTAAAATGTGATTAAAGTGTCTTGTGCACACTTCCTAGCAGCAGGGCTTTTAAAATACAGCACAACCTTTAGTGTTGGATTGTACACTGCTGCTGTGTTGTATTCTGTCCCTCAAGTTTTAAAAACATAGTCAAACACTTTTAAATCAGTTTTCTAGTTTGACTTTTATTAAAAGTAGATTGAGCAAACACACAATACATTTCACCAACTTGACCAGTAAAAATGGTTTCTGAAATAATATAATAATTTCAAAAAGTAATATTGAGAAATTCATATTCCAGATTTCAAACTTTAAGATGATTTTTGCTATTTCCAAAGTATATCTGAATAACTCATTCAGATAGAAACAGAAGTACAAATGAAAATGAGGTATGTTGAAGTTTAAAGAGGCAGAAATTATACAGGTGTATTAGGTTTTAAATTTATGAAGTCATTAGCTATCAGCACAGGGTGTTAGGTATGTGTCACATGGCATTTCTCAAACTCATTTGATAAAGAACCTTTTTTATCCTTGCTATGCACATTTTTCATGAACCCTTTTGAATATACTATGTGGCTTCGGCAATAAAATTAGCCTTGGGTAACTATTAAGAAAATGCAGGTGCCTGGGATCTTGAAGCCCATAGTGGAGTATTCTCATGGGTGGCTGGCAGTAATTTACTACTTTCCTTTGTTCACAGGAGTCACAGAGCCATGCTGAATAATGACTAAAGTATAATTAAATATATTGAGAAATGCTTCACAATATAAAAGTCTGGAAGCTAATATTAAACTCTTAATGTGACCACCTAGAAAACACTAAGCCCAAGTGCAGTTTCCAGAGTCTTCTGGAATTGTTGACAGTGAGGAGGGAAGTTGGCCCTGAAATGTGTAATAAATCATGGGCCATTTGACAAAGATGCCAAATGAGGCATATGATCCCAATAAAAATGAACTCTGAGCTTGTGCAGCAGGGGCAGGTGACAAAGAATTATGTCCACAGACAGAACATATCTCATGTATGACATTATGTGTAAAATACAAATTAACTCTTTATAGTACCCAAGTGAATAAGGGGATAATATCACAAAGATCTTCGTGTAAGTTTTTGTTCTCATCTAAAATCTTATTTTCTAATGGTGTTAACAATTTTATAAGAATCAAACACATTTTGAAAAGGATAGAATATAAGAAACATCATGAATAAAAATTCATTGCAATCATACACAATTCAGATGTCTACATCAACTACTCAGACATTGGAAACTCAGGGCTAATACAAACCCCACTTTATTTATTCTTTGTGTGTTTCAGAAAAACTGAAAGTCTATTTGGACAAAAAAACCATCAAATTTGTGTGTTTAATATTTATTTATAATATATAACTTATAAGAGTGTGTTGACATAGGGTGAGCAAACCACTGTTTTATTTTATTCATTTATCCTCAGCACAAAACATGCTTGATTTCTATGCCAATTTTACAATTCTCTAAATAACATTTTCTATTTGGCAATAAGAAAATACATCGGCAAGTTTGCACAATGGCCCAGGAAGAAACATAGTTCTGCCAAACCTGAACACCTGAGCTTGATCCCAGTGATCCAAATGGTAGAAGAAGGGAATGAACTCTTGTAACCTGTTTCTCACATCCACACACGTGTAGTCTTGCATGCACGAACTTAAACATACCCAGACACAACATAAATGGTTATGCAAATTAAATTCGAAAGGAAAACCATGGATCTTTACTTGAGACATTGTTAGTTTGAAAAATCTAAGCCTAGTTCACATGTCTCCACCAGTCAAAGATAGTTTACATAGCCAGGTTGGGTATTAGGTTACACTTCTGATTGAGCATTACCATACTTGTAAAGCCTTTGATTAACATTTAAAAAAATTGTATAAAAGCAAAATGGAAAAGGGGGCACGGGATAGGGGTTTTCTAGGGAGGGGAAATGGGTAAAGGGGTTGGCATCTAAAATGTAAATAAAATATCCAATTAAAAAAATAAGTATGAAAAAAAAAAAAAGAAAAAAGAAAAATCTAAGCCTACAGCTACTTCTGACTTTCCTTAGCAAGCAATAATCACTGTAGGTTAGAACATCCTCTGAGTATGCTCAGGAGAGAGGAACTAAAGTGCCTTGGGTAAGAAAAGTTTACTGCTAAAGCAGAACTCTCATTGTGAATAGACACACGGAGCTAATACAGTTCATTTTAATAATAATAATAAATAATAATAATGTAATAATGATAATAATAGTAGTAGTAGTAGTAGTAGTAGTAGTAGTAGTAGTAAAACACTTGAAAGCATCAAAGGTCTCTATAAAAATAATCAAAAATTTAGGCTATTATTTTCCCCTGGTCCTCTTCTAGTTTATCTTAAATCTCCCTCCTGCTATTGCAAATATACTATGAAAAAAGATTTGGGACTGACAAGGTCCCCATACAATAGAAAACAATTTAACTTCATCCCACTGTTTGATGTTGTTTCTGGTTAAATTGAAAACAAAGCTAACCTCATCAAGAAGACGTATTGAACCTATAGCTTATAGTCTACATGTGGCAGCATGAAGCCAAAAATGTTTATGAATACTGCCTAACATAAAATAACAAGCTTCAAAAAATTACATATATTTTGAGATTTCTTTTTAATTTATACATTGATTTTGCAGTTCTGAGGATGAAATCTTTAGATGATAGATATTACATTAAACTATCAAAAGGTCAGACATAACTGCTAGATAAAAACTCATAAGCCCTAGATACCTAGAATTCATCAGTTCTGGTGATTCTCATTTTTAGATCATCCTTTCACGGCACTTGTCACTAGATAATGAACTGTGATTGTGGACACTTGGAACAATTGAATGCTCTCCATTTGTAGCACACATGCTCCAGCCACTGATGTCATAGAAACGGGGAAACCAATGACTGAGCTCTATATATCAACAGCATAAATAGTCTCCGAGATGATACAATGATAGTGTATTTTCAGCTCATGTTCTGTCAATCATTGTTGTATGAAGTAGTATCATTCATCATGCTTGAAAACTTAAGTGGACTGGGAGAGTCTGAAGATAGATTTTTTAAGTGACTATTAAGGATCTCTCATCAAATTACACTTCGAAGGAAAGTAAATGCTAAGCTATGTATTTTGATTAATGTATTTCATTAGATATAGATAGAAAGACATACAGACAATAAATATACAGATCATGATTATATATGTGTATATGTATATTTTTGATAGAATCAAATTCTTCATATTTTAGATGTGTATAAAAGTCATGTGTTATTTGTTATTTGTCCTTTTATTCCTGGATTTTCTTATTTAGTATAAACATGTCATATATGTCAGTGTCAAATAAGATCACATGTTATATATTGATGAATTATTTTATCCACTCATCTAGATTAACACAACTGTAATCCAAAAATAGATTATTGTGAATAGCCCAGCCAACAACATGAATAAGCATAAGAAATCTCCAACATGTAATCCTATTCCCACTGGGGATTAAGTAGAATTAGTGGATCGTATGTTATCTTTTGTCTTGTTTATATGAGGAACTTGTATATAGTATTCCAAAGTGTCTCTACAACTTGCTTTCTCACCAATGATTTAAAAGAATTCTCCTTTCTCAAAATTGACCCCTTCATTTGTTAACTTTGGTCTGCTTTATATTGGCTATTCTATCGGAGGTGAGCCAATCCCTCATTGCAATATCCGTGTGAAATCCTTTAGTGATGGGTATCATTAAGCATGTTATCATATATGAGGTTGTTTATGTTCATGTCACTGAATATACTTTCTTCAGATAATATGGTTATTTAAATTAAGTTATTTATATATTTAGTCTTGAAAATTTTAGAATTTCTTATAATTTCTGGTACTAATCTCCTTATAAATAATTGGTTTACAGATATTTTCTGTGATTCACCAGGTTGCCATTTCCTTAAGCTGCTTCTTTCTTTTAATATTCAAGCCTTTTGTTGGTTATAAAACATTTTCAATATTCATTTTTTTTTACTATTAGGTTTTCTCCTCCTCATTCTTCTTTTGTATTCTTATTTCTTAATCTTTTTTTCTTTGATATCTTTGCACAGGATAATAGTAATAGTAAAGTACACATGTATACGTTTTATGAAAAGTGATCACAATCTTAGAGATAAAGAAATCAGGTGAAATAAATATTCATTCTGTATCAGTGTCTGCTTCATCTAGAACTCCTCAGACCTTCTTAACTTGCTTTTACTTGTGTTACAAAATTTCATTTATAACTTGTTCTTTTCTTAACTCCATCACTTTATCTAGTGAATAACTTTCTATAACATGAATTAAATATACATTACAGAAAAGCACAGTTTCCAGATCAACACACTTTAATTCCTATGTATTCATATATATATTTCATGCTTAAAATTTTATAGATGGTCCAAGGGATTCAGAGTCTGTAACCTAAAATCATATACTCATTTTTATGGCATTCCTATTACAAAGCAGTAAAGATAAGAGTTGATAGATATTAACTACTTAATGTTGATAATATAAAGAAAGAATAGTACCTGTTTTAATATAGAAATGGTTGAGTTTGCATTAAAATCATTACACAAATAGAATAGCAAATGTCTTCACATATTATTATCGACATTGAAATACTTGTAGCTGAACAGCAACAACAATAACAACAACAAAATCAACATTCCCTTGAGCCCCTTCATTTTCATCCTCAATTTATTCTAGTTCTATGTCTTCTTTCCTTGCCATTCCACTGTTAAAAAATTGCTCAGAAATATTAGGAAACTACATAATTCACTCATGGAAGTGACAGTCTAATCATCATTGGGTTGAATTATCTGTAAGTAGACTATGCCAAATCTAAAATCTAATATACTGAAAGAGGCCAAAGTAGTAGAAAACAAAAGAGTCTATGGAACTTAACCTGTAAGAATTTCTAATACCTCAGATATCATTAAAAGGTAAGAGTTCTCATGCAGAGCCAAATACAGGAAAAAGGTAGCAGCAACAATACCTGTCTCCTTCACCTGGCAGAGCCTTGCATATGTGAGTCAATGGATATAACACACTGCAGCCTTGGTTTAATTTGCACCCATAAAATGCTTTGCTACCTTCTTCTCACAGAGATACTACTGCTGTGTTCCTTTTGTATAGATCAGGGAATATTGTGATTTATAGAGCTATAAAATACCCAGTGTCAGTCTTACAGAAGATCAGATGTCAGATGCTTCCCTGTGATGATGTTTAAGCAATGAACAACTTTACAGGAAAATTCTATGAAATTACAACAGCAACAATAAAAATAAGTTAACAAATTTTAACAGGATTATCTATTTTAAAAGTTAGAACTTGAGAACAAAATGATTTTATTATCTCAAGTAGAAACTGGGTTAGTGGAATTTGCATCTGGTTAGGCTAGATTGCACATGAATCCAACTGAGGCCTAGGCATCATAGCTGTCAACATTTCCTCATATCCTGCAGAGAGTGTCTTACAAAAGATACTTCATTATATAGTGTTATTTAAACCACAGGGAAAAGCACAGACAAATATTGAATATTTGTGCTTAACCTATTGGTTATTACAAAAACTGACTCTTTTGGAAAATAACCTCCTAAAAATCTCAAATTTAGGAATATTGTTGATTGGACAATTCATTCACAAAAACTATGAAAAACGAGAGTATTTGCTTAAATCCAGAATATCTTCATATTATGTTCCCCACCTCAATAAAGACAGCATACCAACTTAGTAACCTAAGAAAGAAAACCCACAATCTTGCACCTAAATGACGGTGATATTAGTAACCTGGGAAAGGAACCAGAGCAACCATAACATTTTCCTGTCACCATCTTTAACATTTTCATATCATCTACTCAGTCTCTGCACTGCTCAGTGTCCCTAACATCTGCATGTCTCTCCATTTGTACTGATACTTTATTTAATCCCTGAAATATGTCTGTGGTTATAGATTCCCTGAATGTTATAACTCCTCCCTGGTTCACTCTACAGTTGTAGAGGCAAATTAGCTCTTAATTTACTGACATAATGAAGTAGAAACTTCATTGAATTTTATGAAGCCCTTCATGATCTTGATCCTTGGTCCACTTATTAGCAGTATGCCTTAATCAGTTAGTTACCAGCAATCACTGTTCCACTTTATTACCTTAACTCTGGGTTTTTGTTCAAAGATTTCTCAACTCATAATACTTATCCATATCACCTCTGGTACATAGATAATTGACTGATTATCCAGAAGTCAATACAATATATAATATTTTCAAATAAGACTTCAGAAATCCTCTAGTAATGCTAAGTATATTTAAACCAATGCCTGCATATACCATAGCATAAGGAATAGCACTGCTTTGGAATGAAATATCTATGTCTTTATAACTTTAATAAGATTTTATATTCCTGAAATGTTAGATCTCATAGAGTACCTTGTTTATAGCAAGAAACGAATACATATTGCTTGAAGAAAATTAATGTATAAAGCGCTGGAATAATTAAAACTAGGATACAAAAACTTCAAAAAAAAGTTAAATTATGAAAATGGTTTGTGTCTCTGATAAGAAAAATAGCTAACAGTGTACATGTTCAAAGAGATATAATTATAAAAGCAATCACAATGACATTGTTTTATCAAATTTGTACATTTCAAAGTGGGAAGTATAAACAACTCAATCTCAGTCCTCAGAATTGTAGTAAACAAATGACAGTAAGATATACTCACCACAGGAGTTTTACTGGAATTAGGAGAGAAAATGGGAAGGAATATAAGTGGAAAAGAAGAAAGGATGGATGGGAAGCAGGAGGGGTAAGGAGAAAACCTAACAGCAACAGACAGATTGGTTTTCTTGTACCTGAGATGACAACTTCCTGTAGAAGAAATTCTATGAATGTTTGCTCCCTTTATAAAATGAGCTTTCACTTTCTCAAACACCTCAGAAGCAAAAAATAGTAACTAATGTAGTACCAGCAGCTTCTGATACAGACTAGATCTTAGACTGATCATATCTTGAGAATCTTTTCCTTACGTGGGTTCAAAAACAAGGACAAGGTACCTTCCAGAACCTGAGAAAACTTCTCTTCAATTTGACGGTTTTTCATAGTTTCTTTCAGCTTTTATTGGGATTTTCTCTGTCTTCCGTTTCATCTGGCAGAAGTGTGGATTGTAAGTATGTGACTGTATGCTCAACTGACATGAAAGAGAGTAAGATTTTTTTTTTCAGCTCATCTTTAACTCATTTAGAATCAATCCTGTCTGCCAAAGGCATCTTCACTTTCAAAGACAATCCCTTATCATGTACATAGATTATCAAAATGTGCCCTGGGCTATCTGTGTCAAGTACATGCCAGCCGGTCACCTCAGACACATCCTTAAAAATGTAGATAAATTGCTTCCCCACAGAACACTGAATTAGAATGCCTGTGTTTTTAACAAGCTCCTCAGAATGATTTTACTTGGCTTTAAATCAGCTGCAAGGTAAAATTTGTACAAGTTAAGCCACATTTCCATGATGTACAATGTTATTAGAAAAACCTAGATTCCCACCTGGATTCTGTAATATTATTTGTTTGATAGGTTCATTCTACTCCATCCTGGAATTATATGAGCCATTCTGAATATGTAACTGATAGTTAAAGATCTAAATAATATTGGAATCCTAAAAAAAAAAGTTCTGACAGAGATAAAATGTATACAGAAGAGGCCAACAACACAACTAGTGCCCACAGTTTTTGTGTCTCTCTGAGCTTAGTGTATCTTTCAGATTGAAAAGAAACTAAGCAGGTCTATTTCTTATGTTGTAATATTACTTAGAAGTAGTAGTGTCTGCAATAGCATTCACAGGTCATGTATTAGGATAAATAGCACTCCCAATTATATCCTTATCTTAATCTCCTAATTAAGATATAATCTAATTGGTTGGATTTTTGTGAGGTTTTCTTTTGTGTGTGTGTGTTTTGCTTTGCTGTTTTGTTTTGTTTTGTTTTTTCACCTTGATATAAGCTAAAGTTACCTTGGAAGAGGGACTTCGACTAAGGAAATTATCTTGTAGGCAAGTAAAATTAGCCTGTAGGCAAATCTTTGAGACATTGTCTTGATTGATATAGGGCCCATCCCACTGTGGGCAGTACCACCCTTGGGCATTTGGTCCTGAAGTTCACAAAGAAGCAGAATGAGCAATGCAAAAGCAACAAGCCAATAAATAACATTCATTTATGGCTTCTACTTCAGTTCCTGACTCCAGAATCCTTCCACACTGGAACTTCTGCCCATATTTCCCTCAGGGATGTATGATTTATTCAAAGTGTACACTAGCACATTCCTTTTCCTCTCAAAGTTTCCTTTGATTGTGATCAGGCATAGAAATTTAGCTAGAGTACTGTGTATATGCTGTCTTATACAGCAAAATAGTGGTGGCTTACAGAATTATCTTGTAGGTATGGAGATGTGAAAATTATCTGAATACCTCAGGTAGCCACATTGTCATGATATTGTAAATCCTAAGAATAAGGTCTGTGATGGTAAGGAAAACCTGATGGGATGTGGGAATAGGGAGACACAGCTAGATGCTTCACTTTGGTTTTCAAGTTAAGGAAAAAAGAAGAACATCAGAAGTGTGACAACTAGTGAACAGAAAGAGGAGTAGTGGGAATTTTAGAACCTTCTGGAGGAGTTTCCAAATACACTGCCATTGACTTCCTAGCATAAACTTTTATTTTCTGATCTTCAAAATGGCAAGATAATACATATTTGTTTTCTACTATGCTTCTTTGGTGGTCTTTTCTTTTACTGAATTAGTAAAAAATGTAAAAATGTTTCTGGCCAAAATTTACCACATTCTGGCATTATGTATTTATGTTGTGTTTCAAAATAAAATATCTTACATGTGTTTGATCAATAAAATATGTGGCATAAATAGTTTAAAATAATCTAAATCTACTGAGGATTATTATTTCCTTTGTTTATGAATTCATCTGTAAACTGGTTAATTCTATGAATCTCATCTGAAAATATCAATATGTATATGAAAGGATAGTCATTTATTTGGATTACAATATTGTTCTAAATCCTAATTAAGAACTTTAGCCATAAAAAGTTAATCATATGACTGACAACCTAGTTCTCATATCAAATGTTTCACTTTATTACCAGTGAATATAAAGTGTCCATAAATGAAATACTTTGCTCATATGTATCATTGAGTGTGCCTTGGAATATTTAGTGAAATAATGACTGAAAAATGCTGCTAGTGTGAACTTAAGCCTCATTGATATGTACAATGGCCTGTCTTCATTCAGTTGAATCTAACACAGTTACCGTTAACAAAGTTCTTCTCTGTATGTCTACAGGTACCTTACTAGAGTTTCTAAGATTACTTTAGTCCAACACATAACAAACATACTAATCCTAGGTAGTATAAGAAGGACAGAATCATATACTTTCTTATCTTTAAGTGATGTAAAATGCATGATGTATAGCCTATATTAGAAATGACGTGTCACATGAATAAAGCAATATGTTTACACAAAATACAGAAAAATTTACAGGTTATACATAAGTATGCTGGTTATTGCTATCAGTTTTATGTTTAAACTTTATTTTTGATAGTTATATCACACTGAATTTGAAGAAATTATAATTGGTCATGCCTAGTTACTCATATTAAACATGTACATAGATAATTAAGCATGGTAAGATGTGTAGAAATACTCTATTAACTAGACATAAAAATAAAATAGCATTTTATATTTTATATTTTTAAATTATATACATTATTATGGCATATATATACACACACTTGAAAAATTAAGGTATGAATACATATATGATTATTTAAATACTCAGCTGACAGACTATATGAAAAGTATTTTTAAGCAAAAATATGAACAAAACGAGAAAGTTGATAGCACTAACAAAACAGAAACATTTGTTTTTATTTTAAAGCTAAAATCAAATTTGATACAGTATTTTAACAATTATATTTTTCAGCTTATAAAATATTTATCATACTATAAGAAACAGTGTCTCTGTTAGGATTTTAATTGTGTTGACTATGTACCATGACTAAAAGACAAGCTGGGGAATAAAATGTTTATTTGGCTTATACTTTCATATTGTTTACCACCAAAGGAAATAGAGAGAGGAACTCAAACAGGGCAGAAGCCTTGGGGCAGGAGCTGATACAGAGGATATGGAAAGGTGCTTCTTACTGACTTGCTTTGAATGGTTTGTTCACCATACAGTCATATAGAACCCAGGAACAGCAGACTAGGCATGGAACCATCCACAATGGCCTAGGTTGTCCTTGAATAATCTATAATTGAAAAAATGTCTTACATCTGGACCTCATGGAGGAATTTCCTCAACTGAGGGTCCTTCCTCTCTGGTGACAAGCTTGTGTCAAATTAACATAAATCAGCCAGTACAGAAAGAAAGAAAAAAGTAATAAACCAATGAAAAAAACCAGCTCCTAGGGAAACAGTGATGAAGGTACTGTTTTTTTTTCCATCTCAGGAACATCTAAGATGTATGTATTATAGTTACCAGAAAACACCTCAAGAAAACTAGTTTGGGTTCTTTTGTTTTGTTTTGTTTGTTTTGTTTTTCTGGAATTATCTTAAAATATATGCATGTATTTGTTGATATATCTAATTTAACCACTAACAAAGCATTAAAATATTGAGTCTAGGGGATGGAGACATTACTCAGTGGTTAAGTGCATTTCCTGATCTTCCAGAAGACATGAATATGGTAAAAAGTTTTAACTTGAGGTAACTCACAATTACTACTGATTTGTACTGAGGAGACTCCAATGTCTTCCTCTGATTCCTGAAGGGAATGAATACAGGTATGTAAAGTTCTATAGTGTAACTTAAAGCCATAATTGAACAATATAATAACAAAACATCCAAGTAGAATTTAAAACATTTTCCAAATAAATGAATATGAAAACACAAAATACCAGTAGATATACAATATAGTTCATATACTCTTTACAGATTGTTAACATTAGAAATATTAGTAAATAGAAAGAATTTAAATAAATTATTTGTACTTTAATCATAGAGATAGTCAAAGCATACATAAAGTCAAAGAAAGCATAAATCTCATGGGTTTTTTTTCTAGTAGATTTAGTTTTAGACAAGGAACATAATGCAAAACATTTGATTATTTGTAGCCTGAAGAAATTCCTCAGTGTATCAGCATCCTTGCTGCTTTCATAAAGGACCTAAGTTTGACTCCTAGCACTCTAATCAGAAGATTCAGAACAAATTGTAGTTTGTTTTTTATGCTGAAAAGTCCAAAACATTATTCTAGCCTCCTTGAGCAAGTAGCAACAAGGTATGTAAAACACAAATACATAAAAATAAATAAAAGTAAATATTTCAAAAAATTGTGTCTATTTTTTTCAACTTTTCATTACCTTAAATCTAATCTTCTTCCCAAAGTTCCTGAGTTTTTGAGAGTTGCGATGGGTATCTGTTGTCTATGATCATAACTTAGTACTATACCATTCCATGTGTGTTCATGACAGCTATGACATTGAAACAGAGTCTATTCAGAGAGGTCTGGAATATAAAACTGCCAGGTAGCAACATTTGTATCAACTCTGTAACCCAAATCACTATTCAATACCTCATCTATGTTCAAATGGTTCTACATTGTTACTAGTTTCCAAGTGCTATGGTTGTTCAGTTTTTGTTTTTCTGTTTGTTCTTTTGTTGTTTGTTTGTTTTTGTTTTTACCTTACTAAATACTTAAATATGTAGCTAGAAGATGTGCCTGGCAATAAATATTTACTGACCAAATAATGAGGGTCATTTGATTCAAAAGACTTTAAAAGATTTTATTCTGATTGTATTAGATATACCCCCAAATGAAATTCCTTTAAATCTTCAGAAAATGTTGAGAAAATAACAAAATTTTACTGAGTATATGAAAAGAGATTGTGATCTCTTTCTCACAGGCTAATCCAGAGTACTACTATAGCTTTCACTCTCCTTCCTGTGTCAGGTGTGTATAACTTACTTGATATGAGGTTTATCTGGACACTTCAGTGGTATGACACTTTTACACTTTAAATTAGCCCACTTTGGAATTACTTTCCACACATGAAAGTCAGTCAAGCATGATGATATGGCACTATAGTTCTTAGTAAAAACAATATTGGGCTGTCTTTTCCCTCCTTGTCTTATTCCACAGCAAGAGCAGAGATGATAGAAGTGTCAGCTGCCTGCTACTCTTTAGAGGCATTGGCTGCCCTTTGTCCACCAAGGGCAGGGGCATATTGCTGATATCATCCATTATTGCCACCACACTCTCTTTCTTTCCCTCTCAAAACCTGCCCAAGACTCTTCTTACTCAAACATCAGATCACTAAGGCAAAACTTGTCCACTCTGGAAACCAGTCTGGCGGTTCCTCTAAAAATTGGACATAGTTTTACTTGAGGACCCAGCTATACCACTCCTGGGCATATACCCAGAAGATGCTCCAACATATAACAAGGACACATGCTCCACTATGTTCTTAGCAGCCTTATTTATAATAGCAAGAAGCTAGAAAGAACCCAGATGTCCTTAAACAGAGAAATGAATACAAAAAATGTGGTACATTTACACAGTGGAGTGCTACCCAGCTATAGAAAGCAATGAATTCATGAAATTCAATGTTCTTCATGAAAATGGAGGGAGCTAGAAAATATCATTCTGAGTGAGGTAACCCAATCACAAAATAACATACTTGGAATGCAGTCGCTGATAAGTGAATATTAGCCCTAAAGCTCAGAATACCCAAGATAAAATTCACAGACTACATGAAGCTAAAGAAGATGAAGGACCAAAGTGTGGATGCTTCTGTCCTTAGAAGGGGGAACAAAATACTCATAAGAGGAAATACAGACACAAATTATGGAGCACAGACTGAAGGAAAGGCCATACAGAGATTGCCCCACCTGGGGATCCATCCCATATACAGTCACCAAATATAGACACTATTGTGGATGCCAAGAAGTTCATGCTGACAGGAGCATGATATAGCTGACTTCTGAGAGGCTTTGCCAGAGCCTGACAAATACAGAGGCAGATGCTCACAGCCAACCATTGGACTGAGCACAGGGTCCCCAGTGGACGAGTTAGAGAAAGGTTTGAAGGAGTTGAAGGGGTTTGCAACCCCATAGGAAGAACAATATCAACCAACCAGACCTCCAGAGCTCCATCGACAAAAGAGTACACATGGAGAAAACCATGGCTTCAACTGCATATGTAGCAGAGGATAGCCTTTTTGGGCATCAATGGGAGGAGAGGCCATTGGTCCTGTGAGGGCTCAATACTCCATTGTAGGGGAATACCAGGGCAGTGAGGTGGGAGTGGGTAGGTGGGTGAACACTCTCATAGAAGGGGGATGGGGATGAGGATGAGATAGAGGTTTCTAGGGGGAAACCAGGGAAAGGGAATAAAATTTGAAATGTAAATATAAAGAAATATCCCAAAAAAAAAAACCTTGTATTTGCTAATTGATATTAGTATGCCATATCTTTAAATGAATTTTCACAGGATTGTGACTTTAAATTTCAGTTTCAATATGATGGTTTGATGCATGACTTATGACACTGTTATTTGGAAGAGAATGTACTATTTCCTTTGATATATTTTTTATTTACCATTAAAAATTAAGAACATTTTTTAATTACATCACAAGCAAAAACAATAGTAATGTCAAATTTAAAATAAATAGGATTAAATTATTTTTATTTCAAAGGATAATATAGAAGTTGTGTTTATACAATAATAAAAATATAAAATTATAAAATTATATGTCATAGATTTACTCAGGGATCACGGATCAGAAAGTTCCTTGGTTGAAGCCATCACTGAATTCACTTTAAATTCAGACTGTTTGAAACACAAAATTTCCAGAAATATTTAGGTCATCCTAACTTATCATGGAAAATAACAAATGAGTTACAATCCAGATAAACAATATATTTTGTGCAAATCATATAATCTAAAAATATTTACAAGTAGAAAATAAGAAATATTCATCTAAGAAGTCAAATTGAAAGTGTTTTGATTTTAACCCTTATATCAAAGTAAACATATTCCTTATTGTTAGTTGGTCATTACAATTTACAAATGCTTCAGAAAGATTTTGCAATTACAATCTACTCCATAGCCAGAAGAGTAAGGTAAGAATTAGATACTTACATGAACTGTCTTATAATGTATATTACTAACTAAAACAATTGATTTTAATAATAATAAGTAGAAAGTATGAAAATATGAAAAGGAACAAAAACATGGAAAATGATTAAAATATTCAAATGTATAATTTTTTTGCACATGAGAATGTTTTACTTATAAAGTACAAACCAACAGAAAGCCTAAATAGGTTGCTTTCATGTATGTATATGTAATTGTGAAGAAATAGAGGCCATGTATTTGAGTGAGAATAATTGAGTGCATGGAAAATGTTAGCAGGATTAAAAGAAGGGGGAAATTACATAATTATATTTTAGTTTCAAGACTAATAATAATTTAAAACTGAATTTAAACTAGCAAGCCACTAAGATCTAGTTTTAATCATATACATATATACACATACACATATACATACAAATACACACACACACACACACACATATATATATATATATATATATATATATATATATATATATATAATTTGTAAGGGCTATGCAGATTTGTGGCCTAGTTACACATCTAAGTCACACACATTTTCTAATGATGTCTCAAATCCCAACATACATGCTAAAGGAAATAGTGTTGGTCAGAGCTAAAGTGGCCCAGAGGAAAATGGATAGGAATTTGCAGATAGAACTGTTCCCAGAGACCTCCAGCTTTGAAAAGAGGAATTACTAGCTATAAAGGGTGCCTGACAGCAGAATTTCTCAAACATTTAGCACATTATTTGTCCCAAACCACAAAACTATGTGTAAGCACTTCCAGCAAATCTCAGAAGGGAAAGAAAACAACTCCTACTTGTTAAAAAAGAATCTCACAATTTGTCACCTTGGAAAATTTCCATTGCAATGTCTTTTGAAAATTGTTTTGATGGGAGAGTTTTCAGGGCAGAATTTCCTTCACAGTCCTTGGTGCATATATCTCATGTCACTTCAGCACAATGATACACAAAAGAGTCCAACGTATTAAACAAAATACATGTATGGTGGTAGGGGTTAGAACATGCTCTTATGTATTTCATATTGGTTTAAAACTGAAAAATTAATAAATCATAAGAGCAGAGGTCCCCCTACAGATGTTAGTATGCTAACATGATGGTTTTGTTTGTTTGTTTGTCTCCATGCAGGTACAGTCTCTAAAAGGAGCCCCAAAATATTAACCATTTTTACATCCAAGTGGAAAACTTGTCCACATAGCATGCACTAGACAATAGAATCATGTTGGCTTTTTGATTAGAAGATTGAGCCATTCTATTATTTTCACTTTATTCTGCTTTCTAAAAGTCATTTTGAAATATTCTGTGTTATATATCTTTCAATTTTAATACAAGTATTAATTTATCAGTGTATAAACATAAATTATCTCTGACAAACATTATTTCATTTAGAATCTCTGCTGGGATTTGGGACATCATTAGAGAAATGACTGTGCTTGTGAATGTGTGTCTGGGACAAAAATATGCAAAGCAATCACAAATATATATATATATTTGACTACTACCCTGTCTTCATCTTTAAATATAAATATTATCTAATATTTGATTATTAGCACTTTACAGACAAATATTCAGGGTTTTTTTACTTTACTTTATATCATTTACAGTGTCCATATACAAAGGTATTTCTCAATACTCCTGTGAGTTTTTGGTCAAATTAAGGTCAAGAGGCTCAATGACTTCCTGAGAAAAATCTTTCCTTGCAAAGTGAGATGACAACTTTCTAAGCATTTTCTGAAAAATCTGCTACATTATACATTGGCAAATGTGGGTTGAAAAAATTAGAATTTAACACTATATACCACATAAGATATGTGTAGTAATATTTTCCTACAGTATTGCAATTTTCTACAATTGTGCTGAAGGGAGAGCTGATTCTGCTCATTAATCTGATTGCCCATGAAAGATTTCAAGGAAACATACCTTGTAAAGTCCCTAGGCTATAAGTTAAGTCTGCCCCCCTTAACAATTTTGAAAACAATAGGCTCATAACATGTTGTGATGGAAAGCATGGAAATCAACAACATCCTAACCATTGAAAGATACAATAAATATGTCAATCTCATGTTTGAGTCTCTATAAACATTTCTCATCCCCAATTACTAGTATTTCTTTTACTCCCTATTCATTTCAAGTGGCGTGTATTAAAAAAAAAAAAAAAGGAATAGAAGAGAAAAATAAAAAGATTTGGTTTTGGGACAAGCCTTCTATGAGTAAAACTTTAGATGTATTGAAACTGAATTGTTCAGTCAGCAACCTGATTCTGAAGACATTTTCAAAGTGGGCACAGAACTGGAAACCTAGGGATTGAGATTTAGTCCAGTGGTGGAGTGTACACTGAACAAGTGCCAAGTCCTAGGTTGGAATTTCAATCCTGGGATCAAAAAGAAAAGAGTTGACTACCTATACACCATCTCAGGCTCTTGTATTTTAGTCCTTTCCTTTTGACTGAAGATGCTTAAAGGCAAACTATTCAGGTTGCCAGTTTTGTACAAATATGACCAAATCTGACATATGAGATGAAAAAGTGAAACTTCAGTTTCATGAGGTTCCATTTGTCAATTGTTGATATTAGAGCCTGATCCACTGGTGTTCTCTTCAGAAAAATTTCCCCTCTGCCAATGTGTTCAAGTTTCGTCCTCTCTTATCTTCTATTAGATTCAGCATATCTGGTTTTATGTTTTCCATGAGCATGGGAGATCTTTCTATCTTCCAAGGTTTTCTTGGCTTTCTTTCTACAGAGACTTGAAGTTCTTGTCATATAGATCTTTTACTTCTTGGTTAGAGTTATGCCAAAATACTTTGGCTAACTCTAATCAAGCCTGGGACCTCATGAAACTGAAAGGCTTCTGTAAGGCAAAGGACACTGTCAATAGGACAAAACGACAACCTACAGCTTGAAAAAAAACCTTTAGCAACCCCACATCTGATACAAGGCTAATATCTAAATTATACAAAGAACTCAAGAAGTTAGTGGTAAAAAAGCAAAAGGGAGGAAGGGCAATGGAATAGAGGGTTCTAGGGAGGGGTTAATGGGGAAAGAGAATGACATATGAAATGTAAAAAAATAAAATATCCAGTAAAAAAGTAAAAAAGGAAAAAAGAAGTTAGGCTTCAGAAAAACAATTAACTCAATTTAAAAATGAGGTACAGAGCTAAAAAAAGAATTCTCAACTGAGGAATATCAAATGGTCGAGAAGCACCTAAAGAAATGTTCAATTTCCTTAGTCATCTGGGACATGCATATCAAAATGTCACTGAGACTCTACCTTATATCAATCAGAAAGGCTAAGATCAAAAACTCAGGCAACAGAAGATGCTAGTAAGGATGTGGAGAAAGAACATTCCTTCATTGCTGGTGGGATTTCAAGCAGGTACAACCACTTTGGACATCAATCTGGTGATTCCTCTAAAAATTGGAAATAATTCTACCTGAAGACTCAGCTATACAACTACTAAAAATATATCCAAAAGATGTTCCAACATATAACAAGAACACTTGCTCCACTATGTTTATAGCAGCCTTATTTATAATAGCCAGAAGATGGAAACAACCCAGATGTCCCTCAATGGAAGAATTAATACAGAAAATGTGGTACATTTACACAATGGAATACTGCTCATCTATTAAAAATGAGGAGTTTATGAACTTTGTAGGCAAATGGATGGAACTAGAAAATATCATCCTGAGCGAGGGAACCCAGAATCAAAATGACATACATGGTATGCACTCACTTATAAGTAGATATTAGCCAAAAAGCTCAAAATACCATGATACAACTCACAGACCATATGAAGCTTAACAAGAAGGATGGCCAAAGTGTAGATGTTTCAAATCCATTTAGAAGGGGGAACAAAATAATCACTGGAAGCAGAGGGAGGGAGGGACCTGGGTCAGAGAAGGGAAAGGGAAGAAAAAAGAGGGGACAGGATCAGCTATGAGAAGAGACAGGAAAGAACTCCAAAGGGCCTAGAAAATGAATAGAAACATGTAGCAGTGGGAGAAAAACACTAGAAACTACCAGATGCCAGGCATGAGAGAGGGTCCCCGGTACCAAAGGGGATGACATTAACCAAAATACCCAACAGAAGGGAAGACCTGTAGAGACCACCTCTAGTAGATAGACATGGCCCCTAGTTGAGGAATGGAGCCGCCCACCCATCTCAAAATCTCAATTCATAATTGTCCATGTCTAAAGGATATGCAGAGACAAAAAATTAAGCCAAGACTGAAGGAAAGGCCATCCAGAGACCACCCCATCTCTGGGATACATCCCATCTGAAAACATCAAACCCATCACTAGTGCTGATGCTAAGAAAGAAGTACATGCAGAGAGGAGCCTGGTATGGCTGTACTCTGAGAGGCTCTGCCAAGACTTAACTGAGACAGATGCAGATACAGCCAACAATTGAACTGAACCCAGAAATTCTAATGGCAAAGCTAGGGGAATGGCTGAAGGAGCTGAAGGGGATTACAATCCCATAGGAAGAACAACACTATGGACTAACAGACCACCCCCTCCCCATCAGAGCTCCCAGGGACTAAACTGCCAGCCAAAGTACATGCATGGGCTTGTCCATGGCTCCTGCTACATATGTAGCAGAGGAATTTCTCATCTAGCACCAGTGGGAGGGAAGCACTTGGTCCTGTAGAGGCTAGATGACCCATTGAAGGGGAAATTTAGAGGGGTGAGGCAGGAATAGGTGAGTGGGTGGGAGTTCCTCCTCTTAGAGGCAAAGTGGAGGGGGTCGGGAAAAGGGGGTTCATGAAAGGGAGAATATGAAGGGGGATAACATTTGAAATGTAAACAAATAAAATGATTAATAAAAAATATGTATTTTTCTGGGAATGGAAAAGAAGTGACACATCAAAGAACACTTCTGGGGAACTAAAGCAGCAAGAAACAAATCTCTATAATGATGACTGTGAGAAACAGGCATGTCTGTTCAAGAGGATTCCTACAGCTGAAGCAAGTATGATGAAACTGTGAGAAAAATGCCATAACAACATTATAGCCCTCCTCCATGAGGGTAGCAGATTACTCCACCAAAACCAGCAAGGCACATTGAGTGGACACTCCTGAAAAATAAAAATAGTCACAACTAATTAAGGTTTGTGTGTGCATATATGCATGTTGTGGGCACTATTATTGTTACTTTAATTTCCTTTCAACATAAAGGCCTTTCTCGGAAGTTGTCATTGTAAGGCTAGGGATATAGTTCAGCAGTACATATATTGCCTATCATAAGCTAAAATAATAATGAAACAATAATAAAAATTTTAAAATAAGAATAGCAACAGTGAAAAATAAACTTTGACACTGAGGGATTGAACTGGTATGTTTCCAAAGAAAAACTTGCATATACTATTTCATGTGCTTCTTACTCTCATTAAAAGGCTTTAGAAGAGAATAAAGAAAATAATAATCTTTTTTTGTTTTGTTTTGGTTTGGTTTGGTTTGGTTTTTTTTTTGGTTTTGGTTTTTCGAGACAGGGTTTCTCTGTGTAGTCCTGGCTGTCCTGGAACTCACTCTGTAGACCAGGCTGGCCTCGAACTCAGAAATCCACCTGCCTCTGCCTCCCAAGTGCTGAGATTAAAGGCGTGCACCACCACCGCCCGACGAAAATAATAATCCTTAAAGTGTTAATTTAACACACAAATTAGGTTATCAGGCATGAAAGTGACTTTGGGCTAGGACAGGGAAGTTGGCTCAGATATTTTGGTCATCCTGATAAACCCTTAGAAACAGTGATTACAGGAGTGTTCACAGATTGTGTTTAATGCTTTGCTTGTTCTTTTACTATTTGTGTTTTTTTTCTTGCTTGTTCCTTGATTATTTGCATTTATTGTATTGTTAGACCCTCAACCTAGAACTGACCTTAATACATGCATGCAACTAAAATGGTATAAAAGCAAAAAGGAGGAAGGGGATGGGATAGGTGGTTCTAGGGATGGGGAATTGGGAAAGGGTATGGCATCTGAAATGTAAGTAAATAAAATATACATTAAAAATGACATGAAAAGCCAATTGTTCTAAGGATTGATGATTTTAGTCACCTAAATGAGTTTGGGGTTTTCTCACACTGGAAACAAAACAAAGCCTCTGGACTATTTCTGCTTCAATGTAACAGAAATAGAATTGCTAAAAATGAACATTTCAAGTAGATAATGTTGATAATTTTATGTATTTTAAAATTTAAAAGGTTTGCTGACATTGTTGATAACTTCAAGATAGGGCAAATTTTTGCTTCAAAGCCATCAGAACTTTTACTGTGCTATATATTTGAAACCTTGCAGAAAATTTTTTGTAAGTTGCAGATGGCAAAACATAACAGACTATTTTAAAACAGCACACTAACGTGCAAAGATAAGAAGTGCTAAAAAATATTAAAAAATCAGAGACTTTGGGCCTATATTCTTAAATGTACTTGTGTTATATAAAAGGAAGTGATTGGTTATTCTATAGTAAATAATACCAATAATTACTATGTTATTTTAAATGAAAATAGTGTTTACCACCTACAGAGTCTCCATCTTCAAATTCCTTACAATAGTTACCTAACTATAGGAACTACATGATAGATATTTAATATTTCTAAATGACAGTTTTTGAGCTGTGAGTAGAATGAAAAAACATTTTACTGTGGAAAATTTCTTCAGTAAATTAGATGAACTTACAGAAATTTTGCAGAAGCATGATTCAACACGAAGGACCAAATGATGACTGGGGAGATGTCTCAGTGATTAGGAACACCTGTTGCTCTTCTAGAAGACCCAGGTTCTTTTCCCAGAACCTCCATGGCGGCTTACAACCATCTGAAACTCCATTTACAGAATGTCAACAGCTACTTTCAGATCCACATGGGTATTATGGCTGCAGGCAAAACACTTACACACATAGCATAAATAAATCTAAAAATCTTATTTAAAAACTGATAACAATCTCTGAAGAATAGAAAGTTCCAAAGCTAAATAGCACTTTATTCTAATAAAACATTACCCTTTTGTTTGGTATTTTTAATTTTCGGGGTGGGGAAGAGAATGTGAGTCATCCTGTAATGCCACAACTGGTTAAACAAACTTTAAAAAGTAATATACATTAAAGATGGTTGTCAGTGCCACATTCACTTTAGAAAAACTGTTTTCTAAAGTGAAGAATAGAGAATAGAATTCTGAGTCTCTGCTTTGAATCTATTCTCCTTTAACCTTTCTCTGAAAAGACAAGCCAGACATCATTTTCAGACAATTGTTATGTTCAGAGAAGCAGTAAGAACAAATATGCATTCACATTTCAAGTGCAAAGAACATTTTAATAGCATTAAAATAATTTTGCCTTGTTAGCTGCAGGGCTAACAAAAATAGTCAAAGAAAAATAGCCCCTAAAAGATGTTGAAAATGTATTTAGATTTATTGCTGAGCTCCCTTTGCAGTTACTGAGACCTTTGCTTTTGCCAACTGATAATAAATGTCATGTATCTTTCATAGTCACGTCCCTAGGGAAAAAAAGATCTCAGAATTGAGGTAAAATGTTCTTTATCTTTTCAAAAATGACAGACAATCCAAATAAAAGATTAAAGTTCTAAGATGTTGATCCTTCAAAGTTGAAAAAAAATCTAAAAATAACACTTTTCCAGTGTTAAATCATCTTAATTAAACAAGATATATTTCATCTTGGCTTCTCAAGTAATAAATTAAATAGAAATACCACATATTGGTCAATAGTTATTCATCCTACCAGGCATACAAAGAAAAAGTATACTGCATTTTTTGGATGGTTGAAGAATTTCGTAAGCATTATTAAACATTATTAACATCACAGAAAAAAAAACAAAAAACTACAAAACAAACAAACAAGCAACAACATCAAAACCCTAAGAAGAAAGGACCATGATCTCCCATGTACTTCAGGCACAAACAAGCTCATTCTGCCTTATCAACAATACTCCTCACCAGAAAGGCACAATCTTACAGTGGGAGACTCACCATTTATAAAATAATGGTGATTTCTACCTGAAGATGCATCTATACCTCTACTGGGTATATACCCAAAAGATGCTTCAATTTATAAAAATGACACATGCTCCACTATGTTCATAGCACCCTTATTTATAATAGCCAGACGCTAGAAACAACCCAGATATCCCTTAACAAAAGAATGGATACAGAAAATGTGGTACATTTACACAATGGAATACTACTCAACCATTAAAAATAATGACTTCATGAAATTCACAGGCAAATGTATGGAACTAGAAAATATCATCCTGAGTGAGGTAACCCGGACACAAAAGAACACACATGGTATGTACTCACTGATAAGTCAAAAGCTCAAAATACCCACAATACAACCCACAAACTACATGAAGCTTAAGAAGAATGAAGACTAAACAGTGGATGCTTCAATCCTACATAGAAGGGGGAACAAAATAAACACAGGAAGAGCTAACAAACTGAAGGAGCTGAAGGGGATTGCAATACCAAAAGAAGAACAATATCAACTAACCAGACCAACCAGAGCTCCCAGGGACTAAAGCAACAAATAAAGAGTATACATGGAGGGACCCAAGGCTCCAGCTACAAATGTAGCAGAGGATGGCCTTGTCTTGCATCAATGGGAGGGCAGGCCTTTGGTCCTGTGGGAGCTTTTGCCCCAGCATAGGGAGACTCTAGAACTATGAAGTAGGGGTAGGTGAGTGGGTGGAGGAGCACCCTCATAGAGGGAGGGAGATGGGATGGGGCAGTTTGTGGAGGGGGTACAGTAAAGGAGAATATCATTTGAAATGTAAACAAATGAAATTATTATGCAAAAAGGACAAATAAAATTAAACATTCTTTTGCAAGTATATTCCTAGGGAAAATGGTATACTGGTATAAGTTTACATTACGAATATCAACTATTTCGTATGTTACTTTATTCTTACCCATGAACATTAGCTTTACCTGTAGAAGCCTCAAGTTTGTTTTTCAATCATTAGAATAGTCTTCCTGCCATTTGTGTTTATATAAAATCAATGAGTCACAAATAAAATAAAACAAACATGACATTTTTTACCCCCAAAGGACTTTGATTAAACATGTCACACAGATGTTTACATACCAATGTATTTATTGCAGTATTATTTATAATCAACTTGAGTTTCCATTAGCAAAGGCTCGCTTTTCCATTGGCCCTCTGTCTTGTTTATACACATTGTTTCCTTCCCCTAAGTTTTCTATATTAAAATCTGAATGAAGATCCTCCTCTTTCGCTACATTTTCTGACAGTCTTCCTGAGGAATCAATTAATCTGTTTTTTATAACAATGTTCTGTTTACATTCCAGTTAGCCTCTTGTCAGCTATCTTTTCTTTTATTTATTTATGTTGGGATTATTTTGCATCAGAGGCTTATTTTTATTTCATTACAATAGTTATAGCACACTGAGAGTATGAGTGCCACAATAAATACAGACTGGCACTCAGTACCTCATTTACAAAACATAATGTTTCCAATTCACTTGGAATCACCTCCATGTTATAACCCTATTCTCTCTCCTACTCACAGTGTCCTGACTGTAGAGGTTGGATTCCACTCACTTCCTTGAATAGTAGTTTCTCGTGTATCTTAAATATGATGTTACTAATTCAAAAAGATTTTCTCTGATGATCTCCATAGGTATACTGTGAAAACCTCACATGTGTGCACACAGACACTAGTGCATGCATGAACATGCATACATATACAATAAGTCTACCAAATAATAAAAAAGTAATAAAATTTTAATGAATTTTAATTTTAGTGCTAAATGTTTCTTTGATGTTTTAATAAATTATACATACAGAAGACATTTGATAGATAGAATCTACTCATGAACAAAATTCCCATACTAGTTATAAATGAAGTAAAATTCATAATGTCTAAAGTTAGTCCACCTCTGAATTTGGGAAGCAATCTTAACTAACTCATTAAAATGATCTGCTTCACTCATTACCATTCTATACCAATGCATAAAGATGTCCCATAATTATTGATTTTTTTCAAATTATCCTTCATATCTGGTTTTGGTATCAGTAGTATATGGTAGTTTCATGAAATAATTAAAAATAGATTCCTTTTTATTTTTCCTTAATTATTTTTCTTTTTTAAGTTCTAGTTGTTACCCGCCTCCTGGTCTACCCTCTCACAGTTACACATCCCAGTCCTCCTCCTCCCTGTCTCCAAAAGGATGCCCACATCCTCCTATCCCACCTCATCTCCACCAGGCCTTCCCACTCCCTGAGGCCTCAAGTCTCTTGAGAATTAGGTGCATCTTCTCTCACTGAAGCCAGACTAGCCAGTCCACTACTGAATTTGTGTTGGGGGCCTTGAACCACCATGAGGTTGCATTCTTTTTCATTCTGCTCTTCTGTGAACTTTTTTTCTTGCAGAGAATGATTTGTAGCATAAAAGAATCTTATAATTTATGTTGAAACTATTTAAACCTTTTATTTTTAAATTTTGCTAAAATACATCATATTAGAACATACAGTTTTGATCATTTTAAGTGTATGTCTGGGACACTAACGTATGCACCACCATAATCATGCTCATCGGTCCTTTACCAAACTTTTTCTTTTATCCAGTAGGCACAGAGTCTGTGCCCATTAAGCAGAAACAAATGGCTGTATTCTTATCTGTTCACTTTTAAAATCAGTTTTAGAATATCAGTTTTAAACATAATAAAGGTGTCTGAGCACCAAGAAAGCTTAAGGGAAGAATATAAAATATTTCATTTACAGACATTTCACTTACACGAGAGGACACTGTATATGTACAATACTAGAAGAAACCAGCATCCACAAGGTTTCCTTCACAAGCAACATTCTTATTTGTCTAAAATGCAGCAGAGACTGAAAAATTCTAGGGTCCAAAGTATCCCTCAATAGAAGCAGCATCCACATGGCATTTGTGAGACTTCCCTAGAGTACTCAGTGAAATAGAGTCTCTAATGAACTGCAAATTAATCTGTGTTCAGTAAAGAAATAGCCATGTGCCTTGTTAGGCAAGATTCAGAGTGCTGAGTCTCCAGCTCATGCCCTCTGAATTTTAACACAGATTTCTTCCAGTAAGACATTCTCTCAAAAATTGAGTGGAATTGTTACTACAATGATGCTTCTACTAGAAATTGCAAAAGGGATGTTGGGCAAAGAAAAACCTATGGATCTTGCATCTTCTGTAACTGTGAATATCTTTCTAAAACCAGTTCTGAGTCAGGTGTTTAAACCAGGAAAATAGGACCAAAAATATTACAAGTGCTCATCTCCACCACAAGTTTCAAAGATTATTCCTACCTACCTGTCAATATCTTCTCAAAGTAGCTTCTATCCTGTAGCCTTGCCTGTACATATCCATTGTGCTTGGAAATTCAGTCTTTTAGTCTGGAAGCTTTAAAATGGATGACTACTCTGTTGTGAGGATCTTGAGACTTAGCTCTCTCCATGTACAGCTTCAGAGAGACCAATGGCTCAGAACTGTGTAGTGGAAGTAGTTGTACATAGAAATGAGTCCCTTCATCTCTTCTCACTGCATGTCAGCAATGTGGCTTTGATAGTTTACTTTCAGTGACTTTACAGAAAATTAGCCATGACTATATATGAGTACCAGTAGAGGACATATTGGCATATCGAAATAACACAAGTGGCCCACATCAGAACCATAGTCAGAGAAAGTCACTGAAGGAGTCATCTCCCTAGTTTCCCTGGTTCGTTTTCATTACTTCAGGACAAGAGTGTATGATGTACTGCCACAGTTCACAGAAATTCACATGCGCTCAAAAAATTTTTAATAAATTACCAGATTAAAATATATGAAGGATATTGTAGGTTAAGCCTTCTTGCTGTTGTTGACCCAAAAGACAATCATGCAAATTATCAAATGAGTGGGCAATGCTCAGCTCCAAAGTATTTTTATTTGAAAAATAGGTAAAGAATCAGATTGGGCCCCAGGTATGTCACTGGTCCAGTTCGACATCAGAATGAGCTTTACACTCATATTCTCCTGGTTTCAATAGGGAAGAATAAGAAAAACCTGCAGGCAAATTTCCCAGCACCACCTTCAGGCTTATCATTAAAGTCTTCCTGGTTATCATTTAACAAAATAATAATGAGATTTAGCTCATTAAACTAGCTCCTTTTTTTATTTCTTTAAAATACATTTCAGATTTTATCCCCTCACCCAATTCCTCCCACCACCCAGGAACCCCCTATCCTGTCCCCCCTCCTGCCTCCACAAGGGTGTGCCCCCACTTACCCCCATTTTCCCCTCCCCACTCTCGAATTCCTCCCTGCTTGGTGTTCAGCCTTCATGGGACCAGGAATCTCCTCTCCCACTTATGTCCAACAAGACCATCCTCCCCTAAGTATACAGCTGAATTTATGGGTACCTCCCTTTGTGCTCCCAGGCTAGTGGTTTAGACCCTGGGGAGCTCTGGTTGGCTGGCACTGTTGTTCTCCTCTTGGGGATACCATCTCTTTCAGCTCCTTCAGTCCTCTAACTTCTTCACTGGGAACCCTTGACCAGATCAATAGGTAGCTCCGAGCATCCTCCTCTGGATATGTCAGACTCTGGCAGACCTTCGAGGAAACAACTGCATCAGGAACCTGTCAGCATGTACTTCCTGACATGCATATCGGTGTCTATCTTTGGTGGCTGCACATGGGATGGATATCAAGGTAGAGTGTTCTCCCGATGGCCCTTCCTTGACTTTCTGTCCCACATTTTGTCACCTTATTTGCTCTCTTGAGCATTCTGTCACTTGGTCTTCCTTCTTCATGAGCTTCTTGTGGTCTGTTAGTTTAATCTTGGCTATTTCAAGCTTTTGGGCTAACATCCACTTATCAGTGAGTAAATACCATGTGTGTTCTTTTGTGATTGGGTTACCTCACTCAGGATGATATTTTCTGGTTCCAACCATTACCTAAGAATTTCTCGAATTCATTATTTTTAATAGCTGAGTAGTATTCCATTGTGTAAATGTACCACATTTTTTGTATCCATTCCTCTGTTGAAGGACTTCCTGGTTCTTTCCAGCTTCTGGCTATTATAAATAAGCCTGCTATGAACATAGTAGAGCACATGTCCTTGTTATATTTTGGAGCATCTTCTGGGTATATGCCCAGGAGTGGTATAGCTGGGTCCTCAAGTAGTGCTATGTCCAATTTTCTGAGGAACCACCAGAATGATTTCCAGAGTGGTTGTACAAGCTTGCATTCCCACCAACAATGGAGGAGTGTTCTTCTTTCTCCATATCCTTGCCAGCATCTATCATCATTTGAAATTTTTATCTTAGCCATTTTGACTGGTGTGAGGTGGAATCTCAGGGTTGTTTTGATTTGCATTTCCCTGATGACTAAGGATGTTGAGCATTTCTTAAGGTGCTTCTCAGCCATTAGAATTTCCTCAATTGAGAATTCTTTTTTTAGTTCTGTGCCCCATTTTTCAATAGGATTATTCGGTTGTCTGGAGTCTAATTTCTTGAGTTTTTTGTATATATTGGATATTAGCCCTCTATTGGATGTAGAATTGGTAATGAACTTTGCCCAATCATTTGTTTGCTGTTTTGCCTTATTGACAGTGTCTTTTGCCTTACAGAAGCTTTGCAATTTTATGAGGTCCCATTTGTCAGTTCTTGATCTTAGAACATAAGCCATTGGTGTTCTGTTCAGGAACTTTTCCCCTGTGCCCAGGTATTGGATGGTCTTCCCCATCTTCTCTTCCATTAGTTTCAGTGTATCTGGTTTTATGTGAAGGTCTTTTATCCACATGGATTTGAGCTTTGTACAAGGAGATAAGAATGGATTGATTTGCATCTTTCTCCATGTTGACCTCCAATTGAACCAGCACCATTTGCTGAAAATGTTGTCTTTTTTCCACTGGATGGTTTTAACTCCTTTGTCAAAGATCAAGTGATCATAGGTGTGTGGGTTCATTTCTGGATCTTCAATTCTATTCCATTGATCTTCCTGCCTGTCTCTGTACCAGTACCATGCAGTTTTTATTACTATTGTCCTGTAGTACAGTTTGAGGTCAGGGATAGTGATTCCCCCAGAAGTTCTTTTGTTGTTGAGAATAGTTCTCACTATCCTGGGTTTTTTGTTGTTCCAAATAAATTTGCAAATTGCTCTTTCTATCTCTAAGGAAGAATTGATTTGGAATTCTAATGGGAACCGCATTGAATCTATAGATTGCTTTTGGCAAGATGGACATTTTTACTGAATTAATCCTGCCAATCTAGGAGCATGGGAGATCTTTCCATCTTCTGAGGTGTTCTTCTATTTCTTTCTTCAGAGACTTGAAGTTCTTGTCATACAGATCTTTTACTTGCTTAGTTAGATTCACTCCAAGGTATTTTATATTTTTTGTAACTATTGTGAAGGGTGTCATTTCTCTAATCTCTTTCTCAGCCTGTTTATCCTTTGAATAGAGGAAGGTTACTGATTTGTTTGAGTTGATTTTATATCCAGCCACTTTGCTGAAGTTGTTTATCAGGTTTAGGAGTTCTCTGGTGGAAATTTTAGGATCACTTAAGTATACTATCATATCATCTGCAAATAGTGAAATTTTGACTTCTTCCTTTCCTATTTGTATTACTTTGACTTCCTTTTGTTGCCTTATCACTCTAGCTAGGACTTCCAGTACTATATTGAATAGGTAGGGTGAGAGTGGGCAGCCTTGTCTAGTCCGTGATCATAGTGGAATTGCTTCTAGTTTCTCTCCATTTAGATTGATGTTGGCTACTGGCTTGAAGTATATTGCTTTTACTCTGTTTAGGTATGGGCCTTGAATTCCTGATCTTTCCAAGACTTTTAACGTGAAGGGATGTTAAATTTTGTCAAATGCTTTCTCAGCATCTAGTGAGATGATCATATGCTTTTTTTCTTTGAGTTTATTTATGTAGTGGATCACATTGATGAATTTTTGAATATTGAACCATCCCTGCATTCCTGGGATACAGCCTACTTGATCATGATGGATGATTGTTTTGGTATGTTCTTGGTTTCAGTTTGCAAGAATTTTATGGAGTATTTTTGCATCAATATTTATAAGCGAGATTGGTCTGTAGTTCTCTTTCTTTGTTGGGTCTTTGTGAGGTTTAGGTATGAGCGTAATTATAGCGTCATAGAATGAATTGGGTATTGTTCCTTCTGTTTCTATTCTGTGGAATAGTTTGAAAAGAATTGGTATTAGGTTTTCCTTGAAGGTCTGATAGAATTCTGCTCTAAAATCGTCCGTTCCCCGCCTTTTTTTCATGAGGAGACTTTTAATGACTTCTTCTATTTCTTTAGGGGTTATGGGACTGTTTAAATGGTTTATCTGCTCCTCGTTTAACTTTGGTACCTGGTACCTCTCTAGAAAATTGTCCATTTCATCCAGATTTTCCAATTTTGTTGAGTATAGGCCTTTGTAGTAAGATCTGATGATTTTTTTTTTAATTCCTCAGTTTCTGTTGTTATGTCTCCCTTTTCAGTTCTGATTTTATTAATTTGAATACTGTCTCTGTGCCTTTTGATTAGTCTGGCTAAGGGTTTATCTATCTTGTTGATTTTCTGAAAGAACCAGCTCTTGGTTTTCTTGTTATTTTGTATCGTACTTCCTGTTTCTACTTGGTTGATTTCAGCTCTGAATTTGATTATTTCCTGCTGTCTACTCCTCTTGGGAATATTAGCTTCTTATTGTTCTAAAGCTTTCAGGTGTGTTGTCAAGTTGTTACTGTATGCTTTCTCCAGGTTTTTTTGTTTGTTTGTTTGGTTGGTTTTTGTTTTTTGTTTTTGTTTGTTTGTTTGTTTGTAAGCACTTAGATCTATGAGTTTTCTTCTTAGTACTGCTTTCATGGAGTCCCACAAGTTTTGGTATGAAGTGTCCTCCTTTTTATTAAATTCCAAAAACTTTTTAATTTCTTTCTTTACTTCTTCCTTGATCACGTCATCATTGAGTAGAGTGTTGTTCAATTTCCACATGTATGTGGGCTTTTTGTTGTTTTTGTTGTTATTAAAGACCAGCTTTAGTTCATAGTGGTCTGATAGGGTACACAGGATTATTCCAATCTTTTTGTAACTGCTGAGGCCTGTTTTATGAACAATTATATGGTCTATTTTGGAGAAGGTAAAATGAGGTGCTGAGAAAAAGGTATATTCTTTTGTTTTAGGATGAAATGTTCTATAGATATCAATTAAATCCATTTGGTTCATAACTTCTGTTAGTTTCATTGTGTCTCAGTTTAGTTTTTGTTTCCATGATCTGTCCATTGCTGAGAGTGGGATGTTGAAATCCCCCACTATTATTGTGTGAGATGCAATGTATGCTTTGAGATTTAGTTAAGTTTCATTAATGTATGTGGGTGCCCTTGTATTTGGGGCATAGATGTTCAGAATTGAGAGTTCTTCTTGATACATTTTTCCTTTGATGAGTATGTAGTGTGCTTTCTTATCTTTTTTGATTACTTCTGGTTGAAAATCAATTTTATTTGATATTAGAATGGCTACTCCAGCTTGTTTCTTGGGACCATTTGCTTGAAAGATTGTTTTCCATCCTTTTACTCTGAGGTAGTGTCTATCTTTGTCACAGAGGTGCGTTTCCTGTATGCAGCAAAATTCTGAGCCCTGTTTATGTACCCAGTCTGATAGTCTACTTTTCTTTTATTGGAGAATTGAGTCCATTGATATTAAGAGATATTAAGGAAAAATGATTGTTGCTTCCTGTTAATTTTGTTATTAGATGTTTGAATTATGTTTGTGCAACTATCTTCTTTTGGAATTGTTGGAAGATTACTTTCTTGCTCTTTCTTGGTTGTAGTTTCTCTCCTTGTGTTGGAGTTTTCCATCCATTATTCTTTGAAGTGCTGGATTTGTGGGAAGATATTGTATAAATTTGGTTTTGTCATGGAATATCTTGATTTCTCCACCAACAGTAATTGAGAGTTTTGCTGGGTATAGTAGTCTGGGCTGGCATTTGTGATCTCTTAGGGTCTGTATAATATCAGTCCAGGATCTTCTGGCTTTTATAGTTTCTGGTAAGAAGTCTGGTGTAATTCTGATAGGGCTGCCTTTATATGTTACTTTGTCTTTTTCCCTTACTGCTTTTAGTATCTTCTCTTTGTTTTGTATATTTGATGTTTTGATTATTATTTGAAGGAAGGTATTTCTTTTTAATCTAATGTATTTGGGGTTCTGTAGGCTTCTTGTATATTTAAGGACATCTCTTTCTTTAGGTTATGGAAGTTTTCCTCTATAATTTTGTTGAAGATATTTACTGGCCCTTTAAGTTGGGAGTCTTCCCCCTCATCTATACCTATTATCCCTTAGGTTTGGTCTTCTCATTGTGTCCTGGATTTCCTGTATGTTTTGGGTTAGTAGCTTTTTGCATTTTGCATTTTCTTTGACAGTTGTGTCAATGTTTTCCATGGTATCTTCTGCACATGAGATTCTTTCTTCTATCTCTTGTATTCTGTTGGTGATGCTTGCGTCTATAACTCCTAATCTTTTTCCTAGGTTTTCTATCTCCAGGGTAGTCTCCCTTTGAGATTTCTTTATTGTTTCTACTTCCATTTTTAGATCCTGGACGGTTTTGTGTAATTCCTTCACCTGTTTGGTTGTGTTTTCTTGCATTTCTTTAAGGCCTTCTACCTGTTTACCTGCGTTCTCCTCAAATTCTTTGAGAGTATTGTTTATGTCCTTTTTGAAGGCCTCTATCATAATCATGAGAAGTGATTTTAATTCTGAATCCTGCTTTTCCAGTGTGTTGTGGTGTTCAGGACTTGTTATGTTGGGAGAACTGGGTTCTGGTGATGCCAAGTAACTTTGGTTTCTGTTGTTTACATTCTTTTGCTTGTCTTTCACCATTTGGTTAGCTGTAGTGCTACCTGCACTCACTGGTTCTGACTCGAACCTGCCTTTCCAGTTATCTTGGTTGTGTCAGAACTCCTTGGGTTCCAGATGTCTCTGTGAGCCTGAGCTCCAGCTGTTCTGGGTACAGTAGCTTCTCTAGGATATCTCAGGATATGGTATCTCCATGGTAGTAGACCAGATAGGTGTTTGCTGCTCTTAGTGTAGTCACTCCTCTAAGATGCCTCAGGATATGTTGTCCCCTGCTCTGAGGTGAGTGACCTCTCTAGGATGTCTCTGAACATGGTTTCTGCAGCTCTGAGGGCAATGGACTCTCTAAGATGTCTGCAGCTCTAAGGGCAATGGCCACTCTAGGATGCCTCTGTACACAGTTTCCACAGAGGTGCAGATCAGCTGGGTGTCTGCTCCAGCCCCCGGGATCAGTTCGAGGGGCAGAAGAGGAGTGGTTTTCTGCAGGAGCAGACTCTGGATGCCAGGTGCACTCTGGGGGCTCCCTACTGCCTGTTGTGCTTCTGGGGCCTGCAGCTCTGTGGGTCTGGCCTCTCTAGGATGCCTCTGGATGCAGTTTCCACAGGGAAGCAGATCAGCTGGAAGTCTGCTCCAGCCATCGGGATCCGAGCAAGGGGCTAAACTAGCTCCTTTTAAAAATATTTTTTTATATCTATGAGTGAAAATACTGAGTTCTTTTTGTTTAATCTTTATTATTAAAGTGTGTATTAGCCTACTTACTTGAATTTTCTTTTGTTTCTAAAAAATTACTAAGGAAATTTGAGTTGTGGTTCAAAGCTCTACTGTCTGTATCATTCCTTGAAAATAATGAGAGACATCTTGGATCCATGTGCTATTGACTTGTCCACAGCAGTAAACTACAATTGGTATTGTTTCATAAAATTGTTTCCTTTACCTCTACATTAAATTAAGATAATTTAATTTATAATCATATAAGGTCAGAGTTTCCAAACATACACCAAAGAATGTAAAATGCTGTTGTAATCTCACAAGCACACAAATGGACATTTAAATTTTCAAAGAAAGTTAGTAATTCTTCATAAAATTTAGCTAAGAATTGAATGGTTACTATTATCAAATTATTGATTCAGACTGGTCCTTTGAAGCCTTTTACAGAAAAAAATCCTTGTTCAGTAAACTTTGCTTCTTTTATTTACAAATTATTTATGTATTCTCTTTTCCACCTTAGATTTCAAATTATCACCAATTCTAAAGCTCTCTGTAAAATTCTCAAATTTTTCTGTTATCATCTCCATTATTTTATCTTATTGATGTTTATGAAGGAAGTCACTGAATTAGTCCTCCACATACAATGTGCCACTCCCATTATGGAGGATTAAAATGCCCATCTTAAAATACATTTATATTCAGTAAGCTGGGAGTTCATTAGGACTCTGATTTTCTTCTGCAGCCTTCCAACACCTCATCAATGCCAGAACTTAGCAAAATTATTTAGCAAGTGGGAAAATTCTTTAGAAATAGGAATCTGGAATTACATGATCTAACTCATGTATCCCATACATTTCAACTGAAAACTATCTTTACAGACAACTTTTTTAACTACATGTCACCCTACTGTATAAGAACACAGCAAGTCTGAATACATCCAAATTGATTCTTAGTGATATTTCTAAATTGATTATTTTAATGCTAATTAAAAACCACATTCAATTCCTCAAATCCAATTTCAATAAATAAAGAAAATAAACAGTAATATATCAAAGGTTCTATAAACAAAAATATGTATAAAAGGCAAATAAAATACATGTTTAATGTGTAGTATATGATGGTTTAAATAAAAAAATTGCCTCATAGTTTCAAACATTTGGTCCCCAGGTGATGGTGCTATTTGAGGAGGTCTTTAGGAGGTTTAGGTGGTATATTCTTTCTGGAGGAAGTACATAACTGTGGCTGGCCTTTGAGGTTAAAGCCCTTGTTTTATTCCCAGTTTGTTCTCTCTGCTCTGCGCTGTTACTGCTATGCCTGCTGTTTACAGAAATGCTTCCCTACCATGATGGACTCTTTCCTCTGGGACTATAGGCTAAAGTCTTTCTTCTATAAGTTGATTTTGGCTATGTATTTTGGCACAGCGACAGAACTGTAACTAAAGTATATACATTGAACAAAAATATAATCTACAAACTTGGGTTTCCATCAAAAAATTAAAATTTATAAGATCAATCAAGTCTTAAAACTATCAGAGCATCAGAAAATGACATAAGTTCAAATTTTATTACAAATACAGAAAAATACTATCAATTTCAGAAACAAAACTTCATATGAAGACAAATTTGTAAGTCATTTTAGCCCTGTAGCTCACAACTATTAGGTGTTTTCACAAGAAACGCTTGGAATACTAAAACTTTTCTGGTAACTTCTCTGAAGAGCAAATGACCTAGCTAGTGCTTGGCAATTTTGCTTCAAGATGAAAGTATGTGGGGAGGAATAAAATTTCCTAAGCTTCTTACCCCATATCAAGCTAGCTGCTTTCCTGAATGCCTTCACTGTAATGTGTTAGGGAGATATGCTGAAGTACTCAGGAAGACATATTTTCCATCTGGATTATATTCTAGGTGTGAAAGTTTGTTGTTGAAAGACAAGTACTTGGCAAAATTCTAGAATTACAGGAAGTTTTCTAAATAAGTGAAAAGAGAGAAATTACTACAGTCAGAAAATCTGATTTTTTTTCATTTTGAAGCTGACATTATTCTAAAATCACTATCATTTTATATTTATTATTCAAAAATCTCTCTTCTTTGGAAACATTTACTTGCTGAAATTGAATAGAATTTGTTTATATAAATATACTTAAAAGTTGCATTTTACAACATGGCCTATGCTAACAGTAAAGGCGAATTTGAGGGGTCAACAGGAAAGTATATTGTCAAATTATTTTTTATCACATTTCAAAACTTTAAAACAGGCTTGCTAAGATGTCATTTAAGCACTAGTTCTGGATGTCCAGATGAGTTTCTTGGCTTTTCTTCCTGCATTCATTCACAGTTTGTGGCTCTCAAGATTTCCTGATGATCACTGTGCTCTCACCCACTTCTAATTAACATTTATCAATCTACACAGTCAACACAGCTTCTCTAATAAATTTTTTCCTTATTGGGCATTTTTAATTTGGTTTCTCAGAGGAACACTCATAATGCACATATTTATACTAATTTTCATCACAATACCCAGATGAGAGAGTGACTAATTTGGAAATCCCCTCAGTCTACTCTTTTCACTAGTCTCCTAAGTTTATTCCCCCAAAACATATTTGAGAATCATCTTGGTTCCCACATATCACTCTTTGACCCCATCCATTCTTCATTAACTTAAAGGTCTATTATTTTTATTTTATTTTTCTGTAAATGACCTTTAAACTGGTCTTCCTGTCTTAAAATGTTTTTACATCATGGCATAAATGTTGCCCAACATAAATTCTTATAATGTTAATGAAATAAACTGAGGAAATGACTGCGGAAGAGGACTGAGGAAATGTCTCTGCAGCTAAAGAGCTTGCTGCTCAAGTGTGAGGATTTGAGTTCCTAGTTTTGTAATCCAATAAAACTACTTGATGCCACATGAGTCTACAATCTCAGTGTTCATATAGTGAGATTGGAGGTAAAGACAGAAATGTTCTCAGAAGCTGTGAAATAGCAACTATGGTAAAACACACACATACACACACACACACACACACACACACACACACACATGGGGCTGAGGGAGAGAGGGAAGGAAGAAGGGAGGGAGGAATCACATAGACTCTCTTCTAAGAAAGGTGGATGAAAATTACCAATAGTTCATCAGACTCTGTCCTCTGACCCCAATATGTGTGTCATGGCATACACATGCCAAGATAGACAGAGAGACACACAGAGAGGGAGAGAGAGACAAAGAGAGATACCCATATGTTCACAAAAACAAGAAAAAGAAATTGTCTAAAGTTTCTGCTAAGATTGTGAAAATAAGCTGGATGTTATAACTCAAAAATCTCTTAGCCACTATGAGCACATTTCTTAAAAAGACAGAGACATGAAAATCTACCCAGGTATCTCCCAGTATATTCTTAATAAACTTAATATTTACAAATATAATATATGAAAACCATCTATCTTAAAAGTCTCTGATGATTTAGTAAGTGGTACAATCAGGAGTGAGGTAATACCATTTGAAAAACTGTTTGCCCTGTGTATCCAACGTTTGGAAAGATGATTTCTGCCTTGTGAGAGAGTAATAAACACTTGGAACCAGTACTCTGGCTGTCATAAATGAGCTCCAATGGAAATTTTATCGATTTTTTTTATCTTAAGAAAGACAGCTTTTATTTCTCAAAGCTAAAAGATAATTCAGTGGTTGTGCCTAAACATGAAATCAGAATGCACTGAAGAAGAAGTAATAATAACACAGGAAAACAAAGAATTAAACTCACAATTTAATTGAGGCGTAGATACCAATATTGGTCTTTCTCATCTAACAGTATAGTATTAGAGCTTAATTTAATACATTTGAATAGGCATTAATTCAGCCCCAAGTAGTGGACTTCATTTCAAACAAATGCACATCTGATTCCATTTTCAACCTAACCCAAAGCAGCCTGATTTCAACATAAAAGATGTAAAATCGGTATGCAAAATGGTCTTTGAAATGAATGCAATATATCAAGCACTGGGAAGCTTAGGTATTAAACATGGAGAAAATGTGAAAAAAATCTTATTAAATATTTTTTACTATATATCTGGATTTGTTTCTTTTTTACTCTACCTTTAGGTCCTGAAAAAGTGAGCAAGGTAATATATGAATGGCAGAGTAAAAATAGCATTCTGCTATGTCTCATCTCCAAGGAGCTTAAATCTTTTGTAGGAGTGATCTTATTAATCCTCACTGCATCCCTGCAAGCTAGCTGGGTAAAAAAAACTATCATTTTACACATGAAAATTGTGGAACAGTCACAGTTCTGTTGAAATAAAAATAAAATGTAGTACAGTACCCTTTGACTTTGGTTAAGTTCTTCTGCTGGCTGGGTTAATTACCTTTAAGATTAGTTTATTTTGTTAGGCCTTTCCAAGATATAACTTTCATTTTATCTACAAAACAATAGAGTTCACAATTGAACATTTGAAAATAACAAAAACAATAACATAACAAAATTTATAACTATACAGATCACAAAAGATAGAATAACTCTAAGAAGACAACATTATAAAATAGTATTAGCTTCAAGCTAAATTGACATCCCCACACATATGTTAGCCATGTATTTAGTAATCATTTTATAATTTTTGAATACACATTTTAGTCTATCATTATAATGTTTGTTTTTTTAATTTAACTGAGATATTGATTTTAATATCTGTATGGTGAGTATTTACAAATGTGAAATGTTGATAATTTAAAGTGTTTTGAGCTCTTACTCTCTTACTCTCTTAATCCCTTGATCTCTTACCCTCTTTCTTACCCTCTTGCCTCTCTGTCCCCTCCCCCCTTCCTCTCTCTCCACGTGGTCATGGCCGGCCTCTACTTCTCTTCCTCTCTCCTCTTATCCTTCCACCTTCTTCTCCCCACCTTTGCCCTATGTCCTGACTAAACCACCGTGTGGTCTGGAGTGGTCTGTTCTGAACTGTGGTCGGTCGGACTTCTAAAAACTAACACTGGTGCATTGGCCGAGTTCGAATACTTCGAGAATCACTGTGCTGCTGGCTTCTGCAGCTGCTAGCTGCTGTGGCCGGGCAGGACCGAAGCCACATGGCCTGCCTCTCCCACTGCTGCAGCCATTGCCTCTACACCATGTGGACTCCATCGCTGCTACCTGCCATCACCGACTACGTAAATTTTCCACCGCTGCTCCAGACTAATTCTGGCTGCGGCCCACCACATGGTATTCCGCCACGTGGGTTAGGCAGCCAGACAGGCCCACACAGACCTCAAGGTTCCACTTTCCTGATACCAGACTGCATAAGCCTGCAAACACACACTGGCATATTGATTGGTAAGGAGATTCCAATTGTAGGGAGGGACCCTAGACGCCCAGATAAGGCCTGGCCAGCTTTCCCTGGGCTGAGAGGTGTTGGCATTTCACTGCCCCAGTCCATATGACTGGTCTCCTAGCTGAACTACTACTTAGGACATTGGCCACTGGGTGACTCCTCCCCCTAGAAAGCAGTTTACAGTCTCCCTCCAGGCTCTGAGCTCTTGCAGCTGCCGGAAATCCTGGTACCCAGTTTAAACTGCTTTCATTGAACTCCAGTAGTTTGTCGAGACCCCTAGGTAATCTCGTGACAACCTGCTTATCTAGGCTGTTGCCTGAATTCTTACTGTCTTTCTATCGGGACACCAATACAATAGTTCGGTAAGCCCCCTCTCTCACCCAACGGGTGCTATATTGTCTTCAGCCGCACCCCTAGACACCCCACTGGGTTGTCTTTTTAAAAACCTCAGATCTCTAAAATTAACGCCTGATTTGAGGCCTTCCAAATTGATACATCTCTGCAATAAAGTCTGGACTTAGTATCCTCTAGATAATGGTTTAAAATGACCACCTAATGGCATGCTAGACCCAGTCATTTTAAAGGGTCTTCATACATACATAGAACAGTCTGGTAAATGGAAAGAGGTTTCCTATATCTAAGCATTCATCTACTTTTGCTCTAATTCCTCCATGTGTTCTGCCTGTTCCCCACCCCAGGTTTTTTTTAGCCATCCGCCACTTATCAGAGTAATCATCCTCATGGTCCCAAGAAAGATTTCTTGAGCTCAGAGCTAGCTAACCCTTTTCTTCCCTGACCCTCGTTCTAGAGCTCCCCTTGGGTGAGACACTTCCCCTCTCCTCTTGAGACAGTCTCTTTCTCACAGCTGAGTACCCCAGGCCCAGCCTGGACAGACTGTTCTCTCTCTCAGGAGCACTGGCTCCAAGCTCTAGTCCCTAGCTGTCTCCCCCAGGGGTCAGTCCGCTGCCTGCTGATGTAGGCCTCTTCTCCCCCCTCTGTCATTTGCTACTGGCTGTGACTATTTGGCTCAGCTGGTTTGCCTGAAAAGAAGTGAGTCCAGGACCCTGCTTGCTCCCTTCCCCTCTGTTCCTTAGCTCTGCTCTGGGTCTACTTCTTACATTCTGCCAGGAACCCTCTCTGAGACTTGTTTACCCTGTTCACAGCCACCTAAGCAAATGGCTTGGCTGCCCGCACAGTCGAGAGAGGCTCTCTTTCTCCCTTTCTGCCACAAGAGCAGCTGCTGTGATAAGGGACTTGTGCCTGCTTTTCCTTAACCACTGCAGACTAGCCCAAAGGCACTGGGTGGTGACTTCCAGCTGCTAATAGGATGCCCCGCCCTACTGCCACAACCGACCTGACCTGCAGCAACTATGCCCTCAGCTGCGGGCCCATAGCCCCAACCTGCCAGCCATTTGATCCTATGCCATTATTGCCAGCTTTCTTATTCTGGTCCTAGCCAAATGTTTCCTTGCTAATACTAAAATGTGCTTTTCTCTACCTACAGAACCTACCAAAGCTACTTAAGACTCTTTCCTATCCTGTCTTAATAGATTTTTACTACTGCTATTAAATTCTATTCAGTTACAACCAATTCTATGGCTCTCAATCTTGTCAGAAGTCTGCTAATACATTTAAGTTTGTAGCCGACAGAATTCCCAAAGCCTGTAACAGCTGACCCAAGATGGTTTCAGAAGACTTGGACACCTAGAAGATACAGCTTGGGTTGTATGTGATGATATTGTCACTAATGTAGTGGACAAAACTGGATACCCTGAGTCAAATGACTTGGCTAAACCAAGGTAAGTCATTTCTCATGTCACACATATCCATTCCTCAGAGAAAAAGCCCTGCGTTTTCTGTGTTTGGAAGCCAAACTGACTTCGCCCAAGAGACTATGGACACCATGGGAACTGTTGGCTAGTGGACTCTGTCAGTTTTTAAAATAATATATAACTGGTAGATTATTGTTTACTCTTTCAGACTTCTGACTACATTGACAGCTAAGCTTTCACAGATGTAATCTGTTACCTCATTACCTAAACTCAGTTGCCATTAATTAAATGCTTCATATTTTCTCTTCTTGCTGTGCCACTGTCCTAATATTATCTGAGTTCCTATAAACTTGCCTACCTCTAATAAAACATTCCACTATACCATCCAACAAAGGTTCATCTTAAAGACTGCTCCTGTTGTTAACTTATGCTGTTATCTCTTTTGTAAACTTATAAGCTACAGGAAACCCACTCAGATCTACCTCTCACTGACAAAATAGATGCCATCCAGATAAGTACATCTGCCTAAAGTTCCCACTTACTACCTATTCCAAAGGGTGGGATCCCTCTGGGTTTCAAATGTACATCTTAGAAAAATTTTCTTTCCCCCAGATGTACTTAATCTTATTCCCTACATCTTGTCAAGTCCAGGCACATCCAGAACAGCTCCAGAGAAGCAACCTCCAGATGCTCCATCTCCTGTCACACACACAGCTGCTTCTACTGGACCTGTTCCTTCTGACCTATTCTCAGATGGCTCCATAGACCCTGGACAGCAGAAAACAGCCAACTCTCCTAAGACTGGACAAACATCCCCCATACCCATTCTTCTAGGTTCCCCCTAGAGACACATCGCCCCCAATGCCAGCAGGAAGTAGCCAGATATTACAACGTCCCTATTCCTGCTTCATTGTCACCTCTTTCTAATTTTTCTTTTTTAATTAAACCAAAATGGGGGAATGTTAGTATTCTGTCTAAACTCTACCTCCACAGTTACCTGGCAACAGCCAGGTATACTCCTCCCCACAGTTACCTGGCAACTGCCAGGTAGGCCTTGCCTACTATAAAAGGGGCTGCTTGCCCCCTCCTCTCTCTCTTACTCTCTTACTCTCTTAATCTCTTGATCTCTTGATCTCTTACCCTCTCTCTTACCCTCTTGCCTCTCTGTCTTCTCCTCCCCTCCTCTCTCTCCACATGGTCATGGCCGGCCTCTACTTCTCTTTCTCTCTCTCTCCTCTTATCCTTCTACCTTCTTCTCCCCACTTTTGCCCTATCTCCTGAATAAACCTCCCCCCCAGCCCCCCACCTCCGCCTCGGAACCGTGTGGTCTGGAGTTGTCTGTTCTGAACTGTGGTCGGTCGGACTTCTAACAACTAACAGCCTAAGCTGCAGGTTCACTGAAGACCGAGGTGTTCTTGTTAAATGAAGACGGGAATGAGGAGAAGAGAGCCTCATGTTCTGTGGGAGAAACGAAGATCTTACCCACCTCAGATGCTGACCACCTCTTATTGAATCTCATCCTCCTCCTTATCCTTCAGTGCTCCCCCCAACGGCAGGCCCCAGCCCTGCCTCTGGGGTCACAGGTGACCGAAGTTCTGGCAGTGGAGGAGATCACAGCTCCTGTAGAACCCTTGGCTCCCCCCAGCGGAAGGGGGCCAAGAGGGTCCGGCTGCCAGGACTCGGAGTAGTTGGGTGGTGGCCCCCGAGACTACTTTCTTGCCTCTGCAGGCCTATGGACCACCTGATGATTAGGGCAACCAGCTTTTCCAGTATTGGCCCTTTTTGTCAGCAGATCTCTATAACTGAAAGACTCATAACTCTTCTCTTTTTGAAAACTCTCAGGCTCTAATCAGCCTGATTGATTCCTCTTTTTACATCAGCCCACTTGGGATGATTGTCAATAGCTCTTACAGACACTCTTTACTACCGAGGAAAGGCAGCATATCCTCTTGGAAGCCAAGAAGAATGTTCCTAAGACAGATGGAAGGCCTACTCCCCTACAGAACGAGATAGACGCAGGGTTCCCACTGACCAGACCTGATTGGAATTTCAGCACGCCTGACTGTAGGGAGCATCTGAAGGTCTATTGCCAGGTTTTAATGGCAGGTCTCTGTGGGGCTGCATGGCGCCCCACTAATTTGGCCAAGGTAAGGGAAACGGTCCAAGAATGGACTCTTCCTAGAATGGTTGAAGAAGGCTTTCTGCCGGTTCACACCCTATGACCCTATGTCTGATGAGCATAAAGCATCAGTGATAGTAGCCTTCATTGATCAGTCTACCAGTGATATTAAGAAAAAGCTCCAGAAGTTAGATGAATTACAGGACAAATCTTTGAGAGATTTGGTGCGGGTAGCTGAAAAAGTGTTCTATAACAGAGAGACTGAGGAAGATAAAGAAGAGAGAAAGCAAAAGAGCAGGAAGCTAGGGAACTGAAGAAAGAAAGGAGACAGGAAAAGAACTTGACCAGAATCTTGGCCACAGTAGTCAGATAGAGTCAAGGGGCAGGAGAGAGAGTACCGGGCAATTGAAGGAGGCCTTTAGATAAGGATCAGTGAGCTCATTGCAGAGAAAAAGGGCACTGGGCAAGAGATTGCCTGAAGAAAAGGGGGGATAGACCCCACTAAGCCCCTCAAGGTGAGGAAGCCCCACACCACAAAATACTGGCCCTGGCCAAAGATAGTGACTAGGGAGGACAGGGCTCGGATGCCCTCCCTGAGCCCAGGGTAACCCTGAGAGTGGAGGGGAAGCCCATCCAGTTTCTGGTGGATACCGGAGCCCAACATTTAGTCCTTTTATAAACCATGAGCCCATTGTCTGGCAAGAGGTTGTGGGTCCTGGGAGCTACTGGCAATAAACAATATTCATGAACCACCCGAAGGACTGTGGACCTCACCGTGGGCCGAGTGTCCCACTCATTTTTAGTCATTCCAGAATGCCCCTACCCTCTCCTGGGAAGGGACCTGCTTGCAAAGATTGGAACCTAGATTCACTTTCTTCCAGAGGGCTCCCAAGTAAAAGACAGACAAGGGAATGTGTTGTATGTGTTGACTGTACCACCTGAAAGAGAATCTTGGAGATATGGACTGGTGGTTGAGGCAGTTCCCTCAGGCATGGGTAGACAAGGGCTCTGCCTGGGGAAGGTCCCACACACGCACTCTCACCTGTGCAATGCAACTATCCAGGTAATGCAAAAAGACAGTGCTAGTTGCCTACTCCCCCTGGAGATGATTGGTGGGCATGTGGGACAGGACTTACCCCAGGTGCTGGACCAAAACCAAGACGTCTGTAGCCCTAGCTCTACAGCCTGAGTACTACTGAGGACTTAGAGAGGCTATCGATGTAGATATTCAGGCTATGGAAGACTCAATCTCTAAATTACAGGAATCCTTAGCTTCTCTTTCTGAAGTAGTCATGCAGAACAAAAGGGGATTAGATCTCCTTTTCTTCAAACATGGCAGGGTGTGTGCAGCCTTGAAAGAAGAATGTTGGTTTTATATAGATCACTCAGGAGTAATCAAAGATTTCATGGCCAAGGTCAGAGAAAGGCTAGCTAAGAGGCAAAGAGAAAGAGAACAGAATCTAGGATGATTTGAGTCATGGTTTAATAAATCTCCCTGATTTACTACCTTGGTTTCTGCCATAACAGGACCCCTTATAATCTTGTTTCTTTTGCTCACCTTTGGCCCCTGCATTATAAATCGCCTGGTCAAATTTGTTAAGGATCACATTAGTCCTGTACAAGTGCTTATGCTTATATAACAATATCACTCTGTACACCAAGATGATAACTGGTGATTCCAAGATTGGAATCAGCCACAAAAAAAGGAGGAATGTAGAAATGTCAGGTCTCAGTTAAAACTTAAGATTAAAAAGAATCTCCGGTTTTCAGTTTAAAATTAACTGCCCCAGGACACATCCCAGGAGGAGTACATTCCAAAGACTTAAACACACATTCCAGGAGAAGGGCCCAAGATAAAATAATCAGGAAACTGGGCCCTTAACTTAATAAACCTGAGTAAACAGAAGCCACTTAGCTAACACTCATTGTTATAAAGATAATGTGCAAATCTGAGTTACCTAGAAACCAGGGCTGGGAATGGCTGTTTGAGTTGAGCCTTTGTGGTTATTGTTTAAGAGGTAATTGTATTCACTGCCATCGTGAATTCTGTGAAAATGATATATAAACTGCCCTTAGCTTTAGTTCGGGGTTCCTCTTGCCTGTGTGCAAGGGAGCCCCAGTACATCAGTTATCAATAAGCCTCATGTTATTCCATTAAAAAAGAGTGTTTTGAGGGGAAACAGGTTGGAGAAATGGCTTAATAATTAAAAGTGTTTCCTGACGTTCTTGAGGACTTGAATTCAGTACCCTATACCCATGTCTGGTGACTTTGCAACCATCAGCTTCAGGGGATTTGATGTCTTCTTCTGGTTGCCACTGGAACCTACATTCATACACACACACACACACACACACACACACAGAGAGAGAGAGAGAGAGAGAGAGAGAGAGAGAGAAAACATGTATCCTCACACAGCACATACACACACATATACATATTATCCCCCCCCACACACAACACAATTATAATTAAAAATAAGACTTAAAATGTCATCTATTTTATAAATGCAAGGGTGAGCATCATCCAGCATTGGTTCTGTATCTGCACCTAACTTTTCTTCCATCAGGGAAACACTTGTCTCACTTTTGAACCTTGGATTTCCAATAGCTTTATCATCCTGCTCCCAGTTGCAACAAAATGTCATCTTCATAATCACTGTCACCATCATTCTTCATAGATGGCATTTTAGCAACGAGATCTTAAGACCTTTGAGATAGTTTGTGTGATGGTATTTGTTGTTAGAGAGATTAAAATTCCCTGACAGTGTCTTTTACTATTTATGAATCTGCATTTTTATTCTGCTTCTTCATTTTCCTTATTTATCTACTGTCATTTTTAAAATTATTTATCTGTCATATATTGCATCCAGACCACAGTTTCATGCCCTTGCACTTCTCCCAGTCCCTTCTCCATGCCTCCCTTCCCCCTTTGATATCAACCAAACAAGGCATAACAAGTTATAAGAAGACTAAATGTGTTTTGGTAAAAGTGGGTTTGATCACCAACATAATACAAACTGTTTTTAGAAAGGAAACCATTAAAGAAGACAAACAGGAAAGCAATAAAGTTGTCTTAGATAACCATGAATGATGTCTTCACGCCTTGGCATCGTAAATATTCAGAACTATGGGTGGAGATATGGTAACAGTGAACAAAATGTCTGAGCATGACCAACAGAAACATTTTATGATGCCAAAATTAAGTATTCTTAAAATATATTAAATTCCAATTTAATTTAGTTAAAAAATAATTTATATTGACAGGGTTCTATAATTCTATCTAAGTATTGCTTCCCCACAGAAGATATCATTTCCTTTAAAACCTTTTTAAACAGGAGAAAATATTCTGATACCTATATTGAGTTTGAAATTTTCTTGATTTTATTTACTTTACAGGATTATATTTTCACTAATATTAAATTGATCTTATGTCATCTAGGCAGACTTTCAGTAGTCATGTTTTTCTTCTACCCTCAATTGTATCACATTGCTTATTATTTCTCTGGGATGTCCATGTTCTTGCTGGGTTCTATTGCATATACATCTACTTTAAATGTATCATTTGATTATTTAGATGAATTAAACTGTCAACCTCTACCACTTTCCCACATATCTTTTCAAGCTTTGTATATTTTGACTCATTTATAGCTCCATTTCATTATAAAGCTGCTTATTTAGCTAGCATGTAAATAATCTTTCTTGAAAATGCTTTTCCATATTCCAGCAGCAACTTACTTTTGTGTAATTTTGGGGGTTTGGTTTAAATAACACAGTGACATGCCTTGAAGAGTCAATGTTCCAAGGTAAGAGTATATCCAGTGGGTGCTCACCTACTCAGATGAGAAGGGGTGGGGGGAAGGGAAAGGGTTGTGGTAGGGGGTGATTGGGAGGGGGCAATGAGTAAGATATAAAACTGTTAAGTAAAAATTAATCAATCAATCAATACCACAGACTTTTTCCTACAGACTTATCTCCTGGTTCTAAAGTCACCAGGACCAGCCCCAAGTCCTCTTCTTTTGTGCTGCTCTTTGATTCCAGCTGTTCTGAGATTCTCTTATTCTGTAAGGCAATGAGCTGAGGCTCTAGTTTTCTGTTTTCACAGAATGCCACCATTTCACTTTATGTCTGCTTCTATGGTTACTAAACCAAAACTTATTTTTCATTCCTATTTAAACTCTACTATTGTTTCTGCTAGCAGCTTCTTTATGAATTGTGTTTGTAAATGCCATTGTTTAGCTTTTGTGAATTCTGCTTATGTTCTCTTGTCTTTTCTCATTCTGCATTTCCCATTTACTGTCCCTGGATTTGTACTTTCATTGATTTGATATGCATATATTATGCACTGCACACACATGTAACTTTAACATTCAAAGGCAGGAAGATGACTGCAAGTTTGAAAGTACCTTAGCCTACAGAAAGCTAAGGCCAGCCATATATACACAAAGGGAAAAATAAAAGAGATAAAGAGGTAATGAAGTTTATTTTTTTTCACTTTTAAATATACAGCCTATATATTATTAGATTTTTCTTGAACCAAGTTAGTCTAGCCCTTTGGTCTCTTGCCTTAAGACATTCAAGGTTAATTATTTAAGTTGTTTTCTTACATTATTTTCTTAAAATTTTGAAATGTTCTCAGAATTTAAATTTCTTAACCAAGTCATATGTAATTATTTAAACTTAAATATTTGTTTGGGTTTGCATGCAGCTAAAGAAGGGTTGCTAGTAATAATTCTTCAAGTCAACATTATTTTCAGTATTGAAGATTTAGGTTTCAGAAAAGAATGGTATTGTGCTCTGCTCTGGGAATTCAGAGGCTACAGAATATAGTGGAAGAAGATGCTGGTGTGTTAATTATAGCTTTGACAATTCTCCAGATGTCCACAGCTCGTGATGTGGAATCCAGATGAGCTGTGTATCCCACCTGCACCTGTACACTGCTGCCACAGAAATTCGAACCCTACTGCCGCAGGTGGGTTATGGCCACCTTCCAACATCCATCTCCTGACACTTTGGCTGACTCCAGGGAAGAGGGTAAGATTTGCTTCACAAAAAAAAAAAAAAAAAAAAAAAAAAACAAAAACAAACCATTTATGCTTTCATTAAAGAATGAATAATGAATAATCAAGAGTCAAGGGGGCTGCTAATTGACATTGAGAGATATAAACTACAAATGAAGATATTTCTACCTCTTCTTAAGGAACCATTGCAAACATTATAAAGTTTCCTTAAGCTTTCTTGTTAGAACTGACATATTCAAAACTTCCTAAGGAGTTTTTCAACTTAAAGAAAATATGCCTAATAGGGTATTAAAAGACCATTTTTTAAAAATGCATATATCTCTTTAAATATTTAATTTTGTTTTCAAAGCAGCTTCTAGAATTTTACTAAGTGATATAGTGAACTTTTCCTTGTTATATTGTCTACCAAATCTTCTAGTAAGTGGACTACAGTTAAATTTGCTTTCTCCTAGGTTTATTTTTCTAGCAACTATCAAATGAAAAATAACATTTTATGGCTTAAGTTGCTCTTGCTGTGGTAATTTTTCTAAAGTTATTTTCGAAATATAAACTAACAATTCATAAACAGTGATTTATGTATAAGGTGTCTTAAATTATCAACATAAATATTGTCTTAGTTTGTATGAAAGGTACATTTATCTAACAAACTATATAAGCGTACTATCCACTTAAAAGTAAAACAGCTATATGACATTTTAAATTTTTATTATCATTTTAATTAATCACTCTATGCGCCAATCATTGCCACCCTCCCAATCACCCCCTCTAACCATTCTTCCCACAATCCCCTTCTCTTCTCTCATCTCTTCTCTTCTCTTCTCTCATCTCTTCTCTTCTCTTCTCTTCTCTTCTCTTCTCTTCTCTTCTCTTC